>JAUBOC010000019.1:5052685-5064951 GCA_032275365.1 Anablepsoides cearensis | reverse complement strand
AGACAGACAGACAGACAGACAGACAGACAGACAGACAGACAGACAGACAGACAGACAGACAGACAGACAGACAGAGGCGGAGGTAATAACTAAAGATTGTAGTGATAAGGTGTTATTTTAGTATTTTTATACTTTGTTTGCTTGTGTGTTTAGTGCTGTTGCTGACCACTTCTGGGATGGAAATTTCTCTTTCTTGTTTTACTAGTGTTTTTTGTGATTTTTTTCTGATACTGTTTTATGCTGATGATTATACAGCAACTTGTGAATTTGTTTCTATGAAAGGCCCCCACAGTGGGGAAATTTGAACAAAGTGACCTTGAATAGTTATTTTAAGTTTTAAAAGAAAGTATATTTAGTTTTTATTGGATTTATTGAGGTAATTTATCAGGGTCTTCTATTTAATTATGTATTTATTTGTACAATATTGTTATGTTTAAGTTAAAAACATATTAAGAATTAATGGGACCAGTTTTTCTCATACATGTTTTTGACCATTATTTATAGTTTGACCTGATCAAGACTTTTTAAATTTCTGCAGTACAAAAAAAGGTAATAAAAGTATGTCAGATTCGTTCTGATATCGTATCGGATCAATGTTGATATCGTACCGGAAGTGAAAAAGTCATTGGACACGCCTACTTTCTTGAACAGCTCCGGTTTCTGTGATTAGAAACTGTTACAGAATTCCTGATTCAGTTTGACTTTTCCACTCGATTCAGTGTTGATTTGTATATTTTAGCTACAAAATCAACTGGAACAATAAAAACGTGACAAAGCAGAGCTAAACTAATAGGTTTTAAGTTATTGCTGTAGGATTTAAAGTTCATCATAGCCCTTTAAAAATAAAAATAAAATGAAAATCTGCTTGTTGACATTGATGAGTAAGAGATGTGATGGATTAACTAAGTTTACTAACACTTATATTTTATTTACATTTTATCGATCATAATCACTTAACAGAATCAGCAAGTCTCTATTTAGTTTTGGTGTTCGTTTCTAGAACTTACTTCCTTGTTTATGACATCACATTCGGGGTGTTACATTGTAACATGATTCGGGTCCATTTTGCTCGGGTCTTTGTAGTCGGACGGGGGCGATGAGTGGATGGACCACAGCGCTGAGATGTAATAAACTTTATATGTCTGAATAAACATTCATGACTGAGGGCTGGACCGGTTTCCTGGATGGAAGGACTGTTTGGGATTTAAAAGTCCCAACCGTTTTGATGAGTACAGTAAGCAGGTACAAGTGTTGTGTTTACATTGAGTGCGTACCTGCATTTCAGGATCGCTTATTGGTATATCTGGGAAACGACTGGAGGAAACTCAAACTGCAACATTTGTTAAAATCAGAGGTTTATAGTAACTAAATACATTTACTTCATTACAGTACTTTTGTAATTTTACAAATTATTATTTTAAATAGCTACTTTTACTTTTATTTTGTTACATTTTAAAAGCTAAAAATTATGATTTTACTTCATTTTAAAATTTAACACCTAGTTACTCGTTACAAAACTAATATGTTGGAAATCATCATGAAACAATGTTTCTGCACTTAAGTGTTGAATTAACTCGACAAAGTCATGTCAACTGGCTCCACTAAGGCTAGTTGAGTATATTGAGTAAATAATATACATATATTTACTCAATTTACTCAACCTGACTTAGTGGAACCAGTTTGGTTCAGTAAATTCAACTGTTTATTTCTTAAAGAGTGTAAAAGTACTTTTACTTACTGTATACCAATTTTGGTGAACAGTTTTATGACTTTTACTTGAGTAGTTTTCTCATCAGTAAAATTTATTTTTCCCCAAATCATTTTCTGTTCATGTAACTTTACTTTATAGACCTCTGGTTAAAATTCAGAATACCCTTCTTTTACGTTTTAGACAGAGCCTGGGTGAACTTTCCTGCAACTAACAGCCCAGGAAAGTGAACAGAAATCATTGTGAGGGAGAAGATTGTGAGATTGATTTGTGAGTTGAGATTCTACAACACAGTCACAGTAGTGTAGAGCAGATGAAGAGGTTAGAACCAAACAAAATAAGATAAGGAGCACCTTAGAGGAAAAAAAACTATAATTACAAGTGAAGACTTTGTTTCTTCAGTATCAGTTCTTACCATGGCCGCTTTCTCCATATGCCAGAAATGGTGGGATGATAATGACCCGTCTCTCCCCAACACACATGTCCAGGAGACCCTCGTCCAGTCCTTTGATCAGGTCCCCCTGCCCCAGGTATGTGTCGTAGGTTGAATTTCCTGAGTAACTAACAACCACAAGAGATCAGCAGTGAAACACAGAATGTTCTTCTGGTACAGAAAAGAGCTCCAGCGCACCTGGAGTCAAAGGTTTCCCCGGACAGCAGCGTGCCGTTGTAGTGGTAGCGGATAAAATCGGAGGCGGCGCTGGTGCGGCTGCAGCTTGCGGGCCTGCTGATCGTACGGATCTGGATCTGGTCCTCCGTGTTCCAGATGTCCAGCAGGAGGACGTCGTATACCAGGGTGGCGTCTGGAGGAATTATGCCGCCTGTGGGACCGGGCAAGATTTTAAACACAAACCAGCACAGAAACTATACCACTTTTATTTATGAAGCACTTTAAACAGCACAAGGCTGTACAATAGACAACAACAGGACAGAGTTTAAATTACAGGAGATTTAAAATACGAAGCATTTATATTTACAGTACATATAGAACAGAGTGAGGTTTTGCACCATCTCACTCAGACTCAAAGGCAAAGGAGTAGTAGTGTGTTTTTAAATGAGACTTGAAGACAGCGAGTGAAGGAGACTGTCTGACATGTAGATCATTCCACAGTTTTACAAAACAGGATCTGTCACCTCTCAGTTTGAGACGAGAGTTAGGAACCTTCAGAAGCAGCTGACCTGATCTATGAGAGCGCTGTGAGACAACTGGATGCACTAGATCTGAGAGGTAAGAGGGGGCGGAGTCATTTAGGCATTTAAAGACAGGAGGAGCGAATTCTGAATTGAACCGGAAGCCAGTGAAGAGATGCCAGAACAGGTGTAATATGTTCTCTTTTACTTGTGCCAGTTAGAAATCAGGCTGGTGCATTCTGCAGCATTTGTAGGGCTGCATGGTATTAGGAAAACATGTGGGATAACAGTGCTTAATATTGCGATGATGATATGACTTGCAATAAATGAACAAATACATTAGTATGTAGTGTTGATGTTTTTCTGCTCTTGGTTCAAAGCCAAGAAAACAACCTAAGAAAACTAATCATTTCCATTCAAGCCTTAAATTTTTTTTAATATGAAGAGATCCATCCAGTTGACCAAATACAGAAAGGGCTTCACTCGACTGGTGAAATACTTCAAGCTTAAATCTGAATGACAAAAATGCATAAATGCAAACTTGAGAGTCAGCCATTTATTGCAGTTTATGCGGTATATTGCACAGGCTGTTATCGCGATGACGATGAATTCTCGATATATTGTGCAGCCCTAACCATTTGCAAGCGAGCAATGGAGGACTGGCTGATTCCATCCAGCAGAGCATTACAGGTATCCAGCCTGGATGTAATGAACACATGAATTACTGTCTCCAGATTTCTTTATGACATGAAAAAAATGAGAATTTAACAATGAATTTAACAGATGAGCCAAACAGCAATTAAATAAATAAATAAAAATAAATAAAAATAAATAAAATAAAATAATGCGAGCAGTTTGTCGGTTCAAACCTGTTCCAATGCTCCCATAAGCCAGGTGTGGTGGGATGGTGATCTTCCTGCGCTCGTTGACACACATACCCTGCAGACCCCGGTCCATCCCTGTGATGAGTCTGCCCAGGCCCACCTGACTGATGAAGGCTTTGCCCCGATCATAGCTGCACAAACAGGAGAGAAACGGATTAAAAACCATTTATATTACTTTAATATCGAAAAAACAACCTTTACTTTACCTATAAGTAGGGCTGCACAATATCAAGAAAACCTGCAATGTGCGATAACAGTGCTTATTGCGATGACGATAGGACTTGCAATAAATCAAAAAAGAAAAAGAAAATTTAAATATACAGTGTTGGTGTTTTTCTGCTCTGGGTTCAGAGCAAAAAACAACTAATACATAATTTCCATTACAACATGATGGAGTGATTATTATTCGATGTTGTTTCTCTGGTCCATTTTTATTTAAACCAGACTGATGCTGATAAATCACATAAATGCAAACATTGGAGTCAATCATTTATTGCAATTCTTGCATGTTTTGCCATATGCATATAACGGCTGTTATCGCGATAACGATAAATTCACAATATATCGTGCTGCCCTACCTATAAGTGATTTATAATGAGTAAATGACAGAGTCAAAGTGATTTATCTGTTTAGGTTGACACGTCTGCAAGGAGTTGTCAGTTCAGCTGTATCCACCTGGAAAAACTGCTGACTTGGATCAGAACCGAACTTTAACCTGGTCTGCATTAACAACAAACAACAACAACAACAACCGGACCTGCAGCTCGTTCAACACAAAAACAACGTTTCAAATGATTTTCTTTCACCTGGAATCAAACTTTTTCCCGTCTTCATAGAAGGTACCATTGAAGTGATAACGGATGAAGTCCTCTGTTTGCACTTCCCGGGGACAAACTCTCGGGATGTCGTACCGATCCACAACCACGTCCACTAAAAAGCCCGGGCTGCCGCTCGCGACGTGGACGAAAAAAAATAAAAGTCTGAAACATTTCTTTAAATCCATCTGAACACAGACAGAGACACGCCGCCGTCTGCAAGCGGAGGAAAAACGAGAAATACCACAGGGAGGCTGGCCGAGCGAAGCTGGAAACAGAACCGGAAAAAGTAAAGCAGCTTCCGCTTGAGGGTTTTCAAAATAATAGCATCGTCTCAAAACGGGGCGAAAAGTCACCACTGCAATCCAAACTAAGATTATAAAAATGATTTAAAAAAGAAAAGCTCACAATATCATGTGCATAAACTTGAAATAGTGACTAAGTTTTTTATTATTGTTTTTATGCATATTTAAAGAGGGTTTGTAAGTTCCAATCCTAAATCATTAGTCTACAAAATAAAAAAGTGCATTTAAAAAGACAGAACTGAACAGTGTATTGTAGGATAATATAAACCCTTTCAAGTGGGTATACTAAGGACTTATTTCAAACACTTCATCTAATTTTGTAGGTATACAAACACATTTTGGTTATGATGATTTTATTTATTTATTTATTTATTTATTTATTTATTTATTTTTTATCAGACCTCATAACGTTGCAAAGGATAACTGAATTTTAAAAATATTGGTTTTATTTTATGCTTTTATTTATGAAGTCACATCCGGTTCAGTTGTCTTTCTCCTTCGTATTTTTATTTTTCGCATCTTGAGAGGACGAAGAGGAGGCGTGGCCCCGGGCACCCACCCACTTTCTAATGGAATTCTGCACACGTGTAAAAACTGTTCCCGACCCCCTGTTTCCACTCAGGACTCCCCAATTTTTTTAGATTTTTTTTTTAGATTTTTTTTTTTTTTTTTTTTTTTATTACACATGATAGTGTCAGGATTTTAACATTTGTCTAAAAGCTTTTATTTGAAATATTTACACTGAATCACATCTTAAACAAAGTTTCACCTGGTGGGTTCTACAACAAAACCACCTGAACTAAAAAATAAATCTAACTACATCAGCAAATAAACAACTAAATAAATAAAACATAAACTTTAGATATTTAAAGATTAGGTTTACTTTTAGCCATTTTAATGGGAAATCTGTTAACTGATTTTTAAACATGTTCCATATTGAGCTTAACAAAACTCTTCAAACAAGTAAAATTTACTTGTATTAATTAATTTATTTTTATTCTGTTTAAAAGTTGCCACAGTAATTTAATTTTATTTATTTATTTATTTATTTATTTATTTATTTATTGTCAGTTGAATTTTGTGAGCCTGGAAAAACTGAAGCAGATTGGACCCTTTCCTCCTTGAGGTCCAAAGAGTTTTGTGTTTTGTGACAAGCTGTAGAAGATCTGCACTGTTTACACCGGAAGTAGGAAGTTGTCCCTTCACTATAAGTGTCAAGAACAGCTTTTTTTAATTCCCAGAGCACTGAACATTGAACATGCAATAAACCACAATTTATAAAAATATAAAAAGGAATATAAATTAAAAATTTAAAGTAATAAAAAGTAAATTTATCTCCCAGAAAAACTACACTGATTCGTTCAATGGCATGGCATTTACAAAAGCTTTTATTTTGAAAGTCCAACCTAGAGAGTGATGCTTTCAGTGTTTATTTCTTCAGGGATTTCACAGCCTACGTGCAGGCAGACATGAGCAGACCCTGGTAGTGAAGGTAGACGGGATTCTCCTGGTCCATTCAAAGTCAGCAGAGACTCCGGTCGGAGCCGGCGGAGGGGAACGATGCTCCGGAGAAGCCCGAGCCTCGCCCTACTTCTCGTCCCCGCGCTGCTGCTGCTGCTGCCTGCGGCGGAGGCTCAGTACGAGAAGTACAGCTTCAAAAGTTTCCCCCAGAAGGAGATCATGCCGCTGGAGTCCGCCTACAACTACGCGCTGGAGCAGTACGCGGAGCAGAACTGGGCCGAGAGCGTCAAGTATCTGGAGCTCAGCCTGCGGCTCCACCGGCTGCTGCGGGACAGCGAGGCGTTCTGCGGCCGCAACTGCAGCTCCGCGAGCCGGGAGGGCGAGCCGCCTCTGCCCGACGGCAGCCTCCGGGTCGTGCGGCACATCCTGCTGAGGGCTGCGTGTCTCAGGAAGTGCAGGACAGGTTTCCCCGTCTTTAAACTCTCCTACCCGCGGAGGGATTTACTGGAAGCGTTTGAGCAAAGGATACCGTACAAGTACATACAGTACGCGTACTACCAGGTGAGTCCAGACACTTTTAAGTTGTTTAAAGTCACCAAAAAACATATATCATGACTCAGCACCACAGAAACTATGAGTAAACAAAGCTGAGTCTTTGAAGTAGATCCAGTTAGACTCACTTTGATGAAAAGTAGTTTCCCTGCTGTGGTGTTGAGCCCTCCTGCAGACCTGAGGTTGTGCCACGTCTCTTCTGTGTTCCCCTGAAAACAATCACCTCTTTCTTCCCACTGAGCACAGGACTCTAACCTGAAGGCAAAAACACCTATTTAAAGACTTATTAATAACATTTATTTAACTGGCAACTCATGTTTTGTGAGGGAAAGAAATCTGCTCAGGAAGCACAAGAAACCTAACCATAGGATCCCTAAAACTTCATAGACGTTAGTGACTTTAACCAACATTAGGTTCATTTAAATTCATAGTTGACTGATGGCTCACAGACTGCAGGTTTACTCGTGGTTCCTAGAGTTTCTAAAAGTGGGAACAAAATGAAGATTTGAAGCTTCCTTTAATGCTAACTTTTAATTATGGTAATTTTGTAATGTTCTGTATTTGTTTAATCACAGCCTGAGATGACTTAAGTAGTAAACTAACTGAAATAAATTAAAAGCTACACTTAAAGTGCTTTTTAATCACCCTGAGAGGAACTGATCTGTGAGATCTTTACAACGCTGCTTTGTGTTTTCCAGCTCAACAACTTGGAGAAAGCTGTCGCAGCGTCTCACACCTTCCTAAAGAAAAACCCAAAGGATCCATCTCTGACTAAAAACATGAACTACTACAAGACGTTGATGGATGTGGACGAATACCTCGTCGACCACGAAGAGCAGCCGTATGAAGTCGGTACAGCTCCTCGCTGCTGTAATCCATCACTAAAAAGTACCCTGCTCTTTAAAAAAAATAATAATAACCCCATATCTCTGCCATCCAGAGCGTTTTCCTCAAGAGCGTGATGCTCTACAACAGCGGAGACTTCAGCAGCAGCGCCAGGAACATGGAGCAGGCCGTCACGCAGTTCTTCGAAATCTACGGCCTCTGCTTGGCGGGCTGCGAAGGCTCGTACGAAATCTTAGAGTTCAAAGACTTTTACCCAACTCTGGCAGGTGAGAGCAGAGCAAGAAACTAAATAAACTACTTTTCTTCCAGCATGTAGGCAACGTAAGAGCATTTTATTTTCGTCGCAGATCTCTTCACCGACGTGCTGAAATGTAAAGTGAAGTGTGAGGAGCAGCTCACCCCCAGCGTCGGAGGTTTCTTCGTGGAGAAGTTTGTGGCCACCATGTATCACTACCTCCAGTTTTCATATTATAAATGTAAGAATGTTTGCAAAAAAGAAAACCAATGAGCTGATTCAGTGATCCTGTTTCTCTTTATTCTTTTTCTTTCCTACTTCTTATAAAACATGCTTCACTCATTCAGGTATAAATGTAAGAACATTTGCAACAACTAAAAGTCAATGAATGATTGCTGATTCAGTTGTGATCGTGTTTCTCTTTATTCTTTTTTCTTTCCCCCTTTTTATAGAACATGTTCAACTCATTCAGGTATAAATGTTAAAACATTCACTAAAACTAAAAGTCACTGGATGAATCCCAATTAAGTTGTGATCCTGTTTCCCTTTATTATTCTTTTTTTATACCTTTTTATAAAACCGGTTCAACTCATTCAGGTATAAATATTAGAACATTTGCAAAATCTAAAAGTCACTAGACGAATGCTGATTTAGTTGTGATCCTGTTTCTCTTTATTCTTTTACTTTCCTACCTTTTCTAAACATGTTCAACTCATTCAGGTATAAATGTAACAACATTCACAAAAAATAGGACAAACCACAGAATGAGTGGCTATTCTGTCGTGATCCTGTTTCTCTTTATTCTTTTTCTTTCCTATAAACATGTTCAACTCATTCGGGTATAAATGTAAAAACATTCACATAAACTAAATCACTGGAAGAATTTCAATTCAGCTGTGATCCTGTTTGTCTTTTCTTTAAACATGCTCAACTCATTCAGGACATTCTGCTTTTAACTTTATTATTATTTTGTAGTGAACGATGTAAAGAACGCTGCTCCCTGTGCAGCCAGCTACATGCTGTTTGACCCCAGCGACCAGGTGATGCAGCAAAACGTCGCCTATTATCGGTTCTACCGGCAGCAGTGGGGCCTGGAGGAGGAGGACTTTCAGCCTCGACCTGTAAGTGAAACTGCGGGGGGGGGGGGGGGGGTTAAATCCGGATCCACCTCCTGCTGCAGGACTCTGCAGATTTAGAGGAAGGTTTTCAAACTCAAGGCAGAGCAACAAACACAACTGGTGCTAACCGTTAACACAATCTCAGGGTGGTGATTAGACACTTATATAGTCGTGTAAAGACACGGCTTATTTTCCCTTCTTTTACGTGGTGTAAATTTGGCTGCAGCTGTTTCGTACGGATCTGCAGAGGCAAACAAACCTCTCTGGCCAATGAAATATATCTGGCAACGCTGTAAATACTTTAAGGCTTTTCAAACCGAGCGGTGGGGGGAATAAAGCAAACAACAAAACAGCAGCCCAGACTTGTGGCTGAGCGCAGACTATTGTTTTGTTTACAGCTGCTGTTTGAGCTCTGATGTCTTTTTTTTTTTCAGGAGGCTCTGAGGTATTTTAACCAGACGACCAAACAGAAAGAGATGCTCCAGTTTGCACTGAACTACCTACAAACAGAGGACGAGGTACGTTTCTTTCATGTTTCTGATCATTTTAAAGGGAAAGAAACAATTCCTTGTAGCTGCATCAAAGTCCGCAGAAAATACGTTTTTTTTCTACCTAATGACATTTATAAAGTCAGAAAATGGTTTATAAAAAGATCCGAAACTTTTGGAACCAGACAAAGATTTTCCAGATGTCTTCTGCGCAAAGCAGAACAAAAAAAATTATGTAATTTTAAATTTTGAGCACTTTTCTTAAATAAATCAAGTTTTTTTTCTTGCTGCTGAAATTTATTATACTACAAAAGCATTTTTTTTTTAGTTTTTCCCAAACACCGGGATAATCTGATTTTCTGACGGATGTGCTTGTTTTGAAACTTCCCTGTGCCGAGGAGATTTCAGGCCCAGACATTTCCACAGATAAGATTTAATCTCCAACATGAGCAGAGGGGACGAACGAGCTCGAGGAGGAAGACTTTCAGAATGAATGCCAAGTGAAAAAACGAGGGAGGAAGGTTTGGTTATGGGGGGGGGGGGCTGTGTTTTCCTCCAGCAGCGTGTGGTATGTGGCTGGGAGGTGTCGGCCACTGAATCTGTGCCACATCCATTTAACTCGGGTCAGCCCCTCCCAGCTCCCAACACGCTGCCTGGACCTGAGAGGAGGGAGAAACATCAGAATTACAGAGTGCAGAGGTGACAGATTTATAGGCACCAGGAGGAAAACCTCCGAGCTGGAGGACGACAGGCTTGATTTCAGAGGGCCGTGTCTTTTTTTTTTTTTTTTTTTTCTGTGACGTTTCAGGACGTGGTGAGTCCAGAAGACGTGGCCAGCGTTCGCTCGGATCACCCTGACGTGGAGTTCGAGGGGATCGGGGACTACGAGGAGGCCTTCCTGGCTGAATGGTGGCAGGAGCCCAAAACCAAATGGGACGCCGGCGAGATGTCTGACTAACGAGTGAACAAACGAAACCAAAGACCTTCAACAAACACAAATCTACATTCCCAACAGTGTTCTGCAGAGAAAAAGCACAACAGAGAAATAAAAGGAGCGACCTGTCCGTCATGTCGCTCTCTGGCTTTCTAAAGACTCTCTTCTTGTCGATCACTGACCTGTGTGCTGACCCACGTTTATGGCTTTTCTACAGTGTTTTTATTATTTAAAGAAAGTTGAATCCATTTTGAATTGAATGCTTTGTCAGCTGCTCGGCTTTGTGATGAGGTGCTTTTAATAAAATATTATTTTAATATACTTTTTTGGTTTGTTTTTTTACGCCTCCGTGTAAATCGCAATGACGCAGTGTGATCTGTTACGGCACAGAAAGTGTGTCGGGGGATGACTCGCGGCTACTACCACTCCAAAGTTTAGCTCCGTATCTGTAAAGCTGGAGATGTAAACATTTTAGTGCTTGATAATCTTGTTTTGGTGTGGTGGCCATCTTGAAACCAAAAGTAATTTATCTTGTGATTGTTTCTGAGAGCCTCATCCATGAGCCATGAGATATTTTACTAACAGACAGGCAGATAAACACAGGCACCATGATTGCCTGCCTTTAATGGTCAGTTTTGGGCTTAATGAAAAAACTGCAATGTTTGCAGATTTTGGTCACATTGACCAGAGGAGTACTTGGAAAAAATAGTTAAAACAAAAACTTAATTTCACAAATAAAAGTTTGTAAGTAAAACTCATTAAACTGCTGACATTAATCAAAAAGGTAAAAAGTACTTTTACACACTCTTTCACACATGTCACTCTAAAAAATGAAGTGTTTCATTGATTTAACAGAGTAAACTGGTTCCACTAAGCAGAGTTGAGTAGCAGCTTACAAATTTTCTTTAACAGAACATGAAAATTGCCCAATTTGCATAAAGACATTTAAATGAGCAGAATGTAACGAGGTGTAAAATAAGTAAAGTATCTTTATGTTTTCTGTAATGAAGTAAAAGTTACTGTAGGAGTCAAGTTTCTTTCCATTGTTTATCACCACTGCATTTCTGTTTGTGTGCTGACTGACAGGTGAGGGATGGGGCTATTTCAGGGTAAAACCTGCAGTATGATCGCTCAGCAGCCGACGCACGGTTTTGTAGTTGTTCGGTGTTGGTTTTCGCACACACATTTCATAGCTCCTGAGACCCCCCCCCTCCCGCTGCAGCATACGTCACTGCATGAGGTTTCTTCCCGCTGGAGTCTACGATGCTGAAAAGAAAAGTCAGAGACTCATCACCCGACGTTATTTACCCACGGATTAAGCTCCAAAGTTTTTATCAGTCACATTCCACCATGAAAAACATGTTTCGTATCCATTCATGAGTTTTTGGCCGTTTGACTCTATAAGCTTCCTGGTACATCAGCCGGCTTCTGGACATGAGTCATTTTTATGTTTGTTTTGTGTTTTCTTTGAAGCGAATGGTTGAAACAAAATGCAGCATCTGAGCGCTCTCAGCACAAACACTCCCACGAACTTAATCACATTATGTGTTCGTATGTGAAGGGGGGTAAAAAGTTCGACCCGCAGGTTTTGTCAAGAAGCCGCCGAAATGTCGACAATGTGAACACACTGCAAAAAATGTCAGTCTAACCAAGTTTTAAAATCTTATATCCAGCCAAAAAAAAAAAAAAAAATGTTTTTGATCTTGTTTTGGGACTGATTTACTAAACAAGAACTGATTGTGTCAGAAAATAATCTTGTTTTTAGATTATTTGTCTTGTTAGCCTGAAA
>JAUBOC010000019.1:5008165-5025932 GCA_032275365.1 Anablepsoides cearensis | reverse complement strand
CACCCCCCCCCCCCCCCCGCGCTCAAAGCTTTGAAGTCGGGGGTCTGAGGGGCAAACAGGTTCATTCAGGTTTTGTAAGTGAGGCTGAATGAAGAAGAAAACCTGTTTCTGTCGTTACGGATCATTCTTACAGCTCTGCAGAGGATGAAGGTGTTTCCCTGATGAAGGAAGCCCCACCCTGACTCATCCCTGCCTTCAGATTGTCCCTGAAAGAGAATTTTATGATTTAGATATAGATTTTTACAACAAAAACTTCTACAGCTTTGCCCATTCATTCATCCTCCTTGAAGGAATGCAAGTCACCCATATTTGTTGAGAAATGATGTCATTTTAATCAAACCTTGAAAATAAAATGTCTCACACAGTCTGTTCTCAGAGTGGTGACTCTTCACCACATTCTAGCATATTATCTGCAAAACTGAGACAATTTAAAGCATATTTTCTGTTTCACATGTGACGGCCATCTTGGATTGTTTCCAAAAGTTTGTCCTTTTCAAAAGATTCATTAAAGTTACATGAGATATTTTGTGTTTGAGCCATAATCCACTGGTTATTTTACATTTAACAGCTTAAAAAGCATCCATAGTTTATCATGTTTTTATCATTCGTTGAAGCTGAAATGCAAAATCTGAGACCATTATAATCTGAATTTAGGGGTCAACAGCAGCCAAAAGGTGGTGGCTCAGTTGGTAGAGCTGGTGCCTCTCAGCAAAAAGGTCACCGGTTCAAATCCCGGCCCAGGGACCCTTCTGGGTAGATTTTGCATGTTCTCTCCGTGCATGTGTGGGTTTTCTCTGAATACTCCGGCTTCCTTCCACACACTAAAAACATGACTGTCAAGTTAATTTATAAATGTAAACTGTCCCTAGGTGTGAGTGAATGGTTGTCTGTCTCTATGTCCCTGTGATGGACTGGAGACCTGTACTGAGTGTACCCCGCCCCTCACACTGTGACTGCTGGATAAGGACACCAGTGAACCCCGTGACCTTAAAAAGGAATAAACGGGTATAGATAATGGATGATAGCAGCCAAAAGCTGCTCATCAAATGCATCGATAAGCCTCATTTATCACCATTAAGTGTCGGCAGCTCCAAACTAAAGCTTCTGTTTTCTGCTCTGCAGACCAGGGCCGGCTCAAGCCAATGTGGCGCCCCTCACCCCAAGTTACATTCATTCACATCTCAAATTAAATACTTTTTTTGACACTTTAGATACCAGATTGTTTAGTTAAAATACAATATAATTAATTTAAAACAGAATACAGAAGTCTGCCTCAAACCTGCCAACATCTGCTGTCAGCAATGAGGAACACCTGTTCATGATAACAAACAGCAGTGGACTGAAGCAGTTCTAGGGGGGTCCGGGGGTACAATACAAATTAACATATCCCCGCTGGAGAGTCTGGGCACCAAGAAGAAAAAACATCAGTTCAGACGGAGGCGTGTTTATTGCTGCACATTGGTAGTGATTGTTGAAGTTAAACGCAGCAGAACACCATTTAAGTAACTTCAAATAAAGCTTTTAGGACTTTGCAAAGTGCTGATACCTCAGGTTTGGCTGCAGAAACCATGACACATCTGGCAGGATTTCTTAGTGCAGCTCTTATTGATTGGTTCCTGTAAATGGGAATTAACAACGAGCTCTGCAGAGCTCTAAGTGTTGCTGCCTCAGCTCTCTAACCTGCAGGGTTTGGGTTCCTCGATGCATTGAACTCTTCCTGCGACACGGCTAATGGAGGCTCGGTGCCTGCCCCTTCTGAATATTTCATTTACCCCCCTTTAAGAGGGAAAAAAGATAAAGGAAAGAGGTGGGGGGGAAGAAGACAAATATGCTACTTCTGCCCTTCACTCAGACAAATTGCTTGGATATTTCATCTCTAAAACTTATTACTTTAAAATGAACATCATTTCAGTGTCCAAAAACATTTTCTATAGTTTTATTTTTACTGCTATGGCTAGCATCCAATTTAAAAAAGCACAGATTATCCATAAGAATCTATTGAATTATACATAAATTGATATAAATAATTGAACTATTTGTATACAGCATTCTGTTTTTACTTACCTTTCAAAGATAGAACTGAATCTTTTGAAAGTGGAACTTTTCGGTGACACTGCCCTCTGGTGGCCACATGTCTGCATCACACTGCAGCTCAAACTGAACAAAAGGAGAACAAATCTGATTTATTTCACAGGTTGGGATCTAGGTTTGAAATAGATTTTAAAAGTATTTTCAATAAACAATAGTTTGACAGAAAATTATATTTTAGAAAAAAAGACTTGTGTTTTTTATTTTATTGTAAGAACGAGTTGGATGTATTGTCACTTTTGCACCTGAGCCAAGCTGAAAAGTTCATTCAGCTGCTGAAGTTTGAATGAGTTTATTTATTTAATAAAGAAAATTAGATAAATGTAAATGTATACCAGAAATGGCTAAAGAGTTTTTTGACAGACGTTTTAATCTGAAAAAATATATACATATTTATAACGTCATTCAGACATGAGCAACATTAGTCAAACTCTGTATCATCTGCAGCAACGACCTCTGGATAATTAGGGTAATTAGTTTCAGCTTTTGAAGTCTGACTCACCTCCTGGTCACCGGATGTTGTCAGTTAACGACTAATTGCTCCCAAGAGACTATAAAAGAGGCGCTCTACAAGCGGCGGCCTTCTCACAATTATATGATAAAATAAAAAATAAAGAAACTGTTAAACAATTCCAGATACCGGAAGACGACGATGATTGGGGTCCGTGGCGGGAAGTCTCAGCCGCGGACGCTCACCTGCGCGCACGCGGACTGCGGAGCAACTTTTTCCAGGGAGTGGAAACTGAAGGAACACGAGACCGTGCACACCGGAGCGGTAAGACCGAATAATAAACACGTTTAATGCAGATACATCTAATATTAAGTAGGCTGGTTTTTAAATGGCTATTTTAGTCAAATAACTGACCTACCAGACGCCACTCGAACCCGGAAGTTTCGGTGAAGAAATTGAAGATTTTGGGATTTTACTTGCGCACGTTTTTCCAGGTTTACGGTAATTTGTGACCCATCACATCAAAATGAGGATTAAGTTCAAAAGTGGAATGTGGAAAACTCGGCAGAAATGGGGTTTTGGTTTAAACGTGTGTAAAAATAGCATTTGGTCAAAATATAATTAATAAATGCCTTATCGATGTATCATTTGAATGAGCTGTGTGAAATATAATCCTAAACATTTTTGAAGCAGTATCAACAAACTGATTTTGAGGGAAAATACCTTAAATTTTAAAATTTTTCCCTGTGAGCTAGCAATGTTTTTTTTCTATCCAACTGGGAAATCTTAATATACAAATGAGGTTTACTCTTTAAATTACCATCAAAAATTACTTAATAAATTTACATAAATAGGATTCAGATAAAACAGTAGTGTATTATCAGAACCAACAAGACTTATTTGGTCAAATGTCTTGATAAGCTTATATCAGAATCATCCAGGTATCAAAATATAGCTTAAAGCCAGAAGTCTGAAAATGTAGTTGGGTCATTTTGATATGATGGGTCACATTTATGAAGCTCAGCTTTATGGTAATTTTACATGGATGGCACCACATTTGTACAAGTTAATTCATGGTGGAACAACATTTTAAGCAGTCAAATGTTTCTGCCATTTACAGTTATAAATTTGCCAAGTCCCTACAAAGTGGTTTATGAACACTAAAATAACTTCAATTACACAAAGATGATTAATCTGGGCTAAACTTTAAAAATCAACATGCTGTTATTCCACTAAAAATTAGAAAAGCTGTCATTTGCCACAAAAGTTGGCATAATTTATACATTTTTCAGGTTCACCATGAGACATTCAGCCTTTTGGTTAAAACCATAAACTAATTTGAACCAGTTTGCACCCAAATAAAATTAAACTGTTTCACAGAATGTCACTCTTTAACCTGTGTCCACAGCGCCCATATCCATGCACAGTTGCTGGTTGTGGTCGAAGCTTCAGGAGAAAATCCCACCTGAGCCGCCACATGGTTCTGCACAAAGGGGTCAAGAAGTTCCTGTAGGTCCCTGTTCTGGTTTCACACCGCTTCATATGTTCAGACCTGACCCTAACCACTGGTTTGTTCCAGATGCCAGATCTCCAGCTGCGGGATGACTTTCTTCTACGCAGACAAGCTGAAGAGGCACGTCCGCTGTGCTCATGGAGACAAAAACAGGTTTAAGGTTCGTCTCGAGAGCTTCCACCCACCAGATGGCAACAGAGCATAATTTTAACCATCTGAACGTTTCTCTCCTCAGTGCAGCCAACCCAACTGCTCCTTAACCTTCAAAAAGCGCAGATTGTTTAAGTTGCACCTACAGGAGCACGGTGTGGCTGCAAAGTTCGAGTATGTCCATAAAAGGTTTTATTTCCAGCTTTATAGGAAATATGCTGAGCTGTGAACTCAAATCTCATGAATAGGTTAAAAGCTGAGATTAAATTAAACTTTTATTTTTTCTGGTTCTCAGATGTTCTAAGGATGGATGTGGTGCTACGTTTGACTCTCACATTGCTCGTAAGGCTCATGAAAAGAAGCATGCAGGTTTGGTCCTTGAGTCTGACATACAGGGGCGGAGCCAGAAGGGTGGTAGATGAGGGGCGGAGCCAGAGGGGTGGCTGAGGTGGCAGCTGCCACACCCAAATGATTAAAAAGTGGGTGGGGGTCTTAGTTTTTGTATTTAGATTTTGTTTAGATTGTTCTGATGCAACAGAATTTAGAATTTCAGCTGTTATAAAATGGCTGAATTATAGCTTTTTGTAAAATTAGCATTACTGGTTAGCTTAATTTGGGTTTAGCATTGATAATCAGCATTTTTATTGGCTACCAAGTCTTAAAACAGAAGAATTGTAATTAGCTGTGGTGGTAATCATGAATTTAGTTAACCTCTTGAGCCCCATGCAAAACAGCCTTTTCTATTACTTTTAACTTCAGAGTTGAACCTGGATATGTTTGGTATCAATAAAAAGCTAAGAATCTTGGCTAAAAGCTCATTGAAACTATCTTTACATTCACCAAACACAGTTCAAACATCAAGCAGTTGAATCAGAAATTAAACAAACAGTACAAAACTGACATTGCAAATCTGTAAATAAATTCAAGTAAATCTGTAAAAATATTGACATTTTTTCAAAGCAAGTCAAAGTAGATAACTAAATGTTGTAAAGTTCATTGAATTTTATTTCACTTTATTTTGAATAAATATGATCCAACTGAAGTTAACTAACTTATTTTATATATATATGGTTACAAAATAAATGTTTGGATAATTTTTCAAAAGAATAAACAACAAGTCTTTTGAGGCAGGTAAGAAAAATAACTTTTGCAATAAAAAAAAACTTAACATTTACTAACATTTATTAATGGTACCATCATGGTCTGTCCTGTGCAGAAGGACAAAATGTAAAACTATTTTTATTAAAACCTAACTTTTCTCCAGTTAATTTTAGCAGCATGAATCTTTGCACAGGTCCACAAGTGGATTTATGGTTTCCAAGGGTTTTTAGCTGCCTTTATAGTTTTAAATGGGTTATATACTGTGTAATGAAAAATTATTCAGGCGAGTGAAGAAAAATGTTCCATCCCCAGTATCTTTAAAACCACAGCAGCTGTTTTAATATTTACACTTCTAGTGAAATCTCCCAAGTGTAGTTTTATTTTGATACCAACATTATTTAGTTTGTAAATACTGAGATTCACTCAGTTACATTTCTGCAAGGTATTTTGAGCAAAAACTTTAAGAAAACCCCTTGGGGCTTAAGAGGTTAAGATTGTTTTTGGCTACTACTACATTGAGTTTTCTAAAAATGGCTGAACAGGAAGTTGACTAACTTTTAGCATGTTTTTTTTGGCTCCTACTTTGCTCTGATCACATTTCTTTTTTAAAACTGCTGAAAAGTAATTTTGAAATATGGTGACCATTTGAATTTTTAAATTGAGTGCTTGTGTTTGTACACCCTTATCACAAGTCTAGCTCCGCCCCGACTAACTTAAATGTTTTTTTCAGATTAGACCAGAACAAGCTGTAATACTCCTCTCTGCAGGTTACCGCTGCAGTCATCCAAACTGCCAGGTGCTGGAGCACACCTGGAGCAAGCTTCAGAAGCACATGACTAAACACGCAGGTAAATGTTTGCCCCTCACCCTGCAAAACATTCCAAACATCTTCAGTTTGAGCTGATGCAGATCTTTAATGTGTTTCAGCCACGTTCACGTGCGCGGTGTGCAAGAAGGTGTTCAAGAAGGCGGACGCTCTGCGGCAGCACAAACGGAAACACGCCTCCCTGAAGCCCGTGCTGGTGTGCCCCCGAGACGACTGCCAGGCCTATTTCTCCACGACCTTTAACCTGGAGCACCACATCCGCAAAGTTCACCTGCAGCTCCTCAAGTACAAATGCTCCTTCCCTGACTGCCCACGCACGTTTGCAATGCGGGTGAGTGAAAGAGCACGAGTTAAAGTAGCTTAAAAAGCACGACTGATTAGATGTTTTCATTTTAATTTACAGGAAAGCATGAACAGACACCTCCTTCGCCATGATCCAAGTGCTGCAGCTCTGAGGGTAAATCCACATGAATCAAAATAACTCTGATCAGATTTCTTTAAACCTGCTGAGATTCTCTCTGCATGTTTCCAGAAACGCAGGAAGCCCAAGAAACCCTGGCAGAAGCGTCTGAACGGAAACCAGCAGCCGTCTGTGGAGGAGAACCTGCGGCGCCTCTTCACGCTGCGCATGCGCATCTCCAGACGCTCCAAAGTGGAGGCCGACCTGTCGGGCCTCTTCAACGAGAGGAAGATCCCGCATTATGTGGACCCCGAGGTCAACCTGCGGGACCTGTTCAAGGTGAAGCAGAGCCGTCCTGTGGATGCTCCCGAGGCTGCGCCGGTGAAAAGCTGAGCAAACCTCTGCAGGAGAAATGGTTTTCATGTAAGAATTGGGTCTTTTTAGTTTCAGAGCAGTTTGTTTATTTATTCAACATGGATGTAGATTTAATGAAAGTGATTTTGTTTTATGTGTTGACCCAATAAAATGAGTTCAGTTTTGCTCAGTTGCACTTCTGTCTGTTCTGGTGTCGTTCAGCTGATTATTCAGGCTGATTTTCTGCTGCTGGCCACTCAAACAGCTGCTCTCCTCTCTGCTTTGGCTGCATGAATTGGTTGACATTTGCTGAACATGTTGGAGCTCATTAAATATGAACAAAGAGCTGCACATGACTAAGAGCTGAATCAGATGAAACTTTGGGGGCTGGCTGAGGCTTTAAACACTGATTACTGTGAGATCTGTTATAATGAAGCTTCAGCACAATTTAAAATCAGACTTCTTTAAAGGGAAAGATTTCCTTTTGTTTTAAATCATTTAATTACTCATCTGCAAGTTCTGCATGTAAAGATTAGAATTTTCTTTTTCTTTTAGTGTCAAAGATGTGTTTGGTAGCCTTAAAGTTCAGAAATGAGTTTTCAAAACTGGGGAAATTATCACCTGATACCTTCAAGTTTTGGTCAAATGTGCCATGAAGAAAGATATTGACTAATTCGCCAAATAGGCTCAATATTTGTAAAACTTGCACTTTTTTGTTTCTAATGTCAAATAATCAATCTTTGGTTTGATTCCAGTAAAGCCAATTTGTTTCACTAGAGACTTTGAAATAAATTCATTTTTTCAACTTTGATCATTTAACTTTCAGATTCAAGGCTTTATCTTGCAAAAGTTAACATTTGATAAATCTGACATAATTCCCCTAAACTAAATCTGTTTCAGCTCCAGGTTTCTCCCTCTTCTAACCGGTCAGGCTGATCCTGAGCGTTTCCTCTCAGCTGAAGGTCGTTAAGCTTTTCCTTTTTAAGTCTCCAGCTCTCAGCAGCACAGCTGACTTGTGTCCTCTGCTCTGTCAGCCTGCAGGTTTGTGTGTTTGCAGTTTTTACACACAGTAGTCTCTGAAGCGGTCTGTAATTACCCCGCCTGTTCTGTTTGTCGTGTTGCTCATTTACAAAGTGAAGATAAAAGCAGAAAAATGGATCCTCTTAAGAACAGAAAATTGCTTCGAATGTTCCGTGGCTTTCAGCGTCAACAAACTGACGATTGAAAGGTTGGACGTGTTTCTATGGTGACTTAAAGTTTGAGAACAAATCTTTACCTTTTATTTTAATGCAGATTTTTGAATAGTTTTTTATTATAAGTTGTCAGGTGACGGGACTGCTTGTTCACCAGGAATGAGCTCTGAATCCAGAGAACGTGACCTTTAACTTGGTGTTTTGGAACTTGTGAATCATAAAGAACCAGAAAATCCAACAAACTGCAGGAAATAATAAAAGTACGGATCTGGGACACAGTTTGATGTTAGAATATGCAATTAAACTTGCAGAAAATGAGCTGATTCTGGAATCAACCTTGTTCAAGTTGACCGACAGCCAACTGACCCAAAAAGTCAATTCTGCAGATGTTGACTGAAAACCACTAAGGCTGATCTTCAGCACAACTTCAGCTCTCAGACTGAACACTATCTTTGTTTAAAATGTTATTTTTTTCTTTCTTTGTAATCTTTTGGGGGGAAAATGCATCATTAAAACTGAATCCTATTATTGCACTGAAGAGCCTTTACCTTGATGATGATGAATTGACGTAAAATCTGGAACTGACTGAGATGACTCATAAATAAAACAAGAGGAAATATTTTTAATCCAGCCAATAGTAAAACTGTGGAACTATTTTTAGCTTATTGATGTTTTGTGTCCTGTGGGGGACTGACTGGGGAAAAAACAAACATTTAATTTATTAGTTTGACCTTTCAGACGTGAATCAAAACAACTGGATTTGAACAAGAAAACTATTTCCATAGAAAATAAAGCTTCCAGATTATATAATTAGTCTTTTTACTGACAGGAAAGTGAATCGAGCTGCAGCTTTTGGAGAATAATCTGTGTTTACTGCTGATAATATTCATAGGAGACCATTTTAAATTCACAGAACATCCAAGAAAAACACCAACCACACCCTATCAGAGCGGAGAGCATTAAAGAAGATAAATCAAAGTAGGTTAACTACAGTCGTCACGTCCTGATTTAGCCTGCATCTGCAAAAATAGATGACCCCAAAAAGCCTTTCTTCCTCGTCCGTTTTCCTCCTTTCCCATGGCCCCGATTGAAGCATTTTGTAGCTGGAGCTGAACCACACGACTGAGAGGAAAAACAAAACGAGCAGAAACGTCTGGCCCCCCGGACCACCAGGTTACTTTTTAACTCCTTACTTTAAACAGAACGTTTCAAACCCTGACTGCTCCTCCAGCTGCCTTTAAAAAACTGAATTATTTAAATTAAGCTGCATTATCTGTTCAAATTACAGCCAATAACAAAGCTGGATGCTTCACTTCTCTGGTTTTTGAACATTAGTGAGTTTTTAATGATAAATAATGAGCTGTTCTTTCTGTTAAAGTAAAACAACAAATAATAAAAGAGTCGACTTACCGTTGTGCTCTTGCTCTGTTTCATAAAAATCATTTTCAGACTGTTTGGGATGGAGGAGCCTGACTTATGCGCTGCTTTCCTTTCTTTTTTTATTTTTACCCCCATGTAAAAAACAATATGCAAACCTCTGCAGTTCTCAGCAAAGAGCCGAACATCGTATACAGAAACAGCAGCAAAGTGTAGAAAGCAGCAGCATCAGCAGAACACACACCTGCTAAACAAAAACAAACAGAAAACATAAAGACAAATGATCACAGAGTAAACTTAGAGCAGAATCTGATGGTTCTGTTGCTGCTCAGTCTGACAGGAAACATCAACATGAGCTAAAAGTATCAGAACATTCATTAAAAGCTAATAGAAAAAGGCTCATAGAGTACATTGCAGGGAGGTTGGGGGGGTTATGACCCCCACAATAATTTGATCCAGTCAGTGTTGTATAAAGTACCATGAAGTGATACTTGAGTAAAAGTACAAGTATATCATAAAATTACTTTGGTAAAAGTTAAAGTCTCCTCTAAGAATATTACTTGAGTAAAAGTCTTAAAGTATCTGATTTATTTTGTACTAAAGTATCAAAAGTAAATTTTTGGCATAAAATGAACTTAAGTATTAAAAATAAAAGTATTGAGGCGTGCAGCTGCGATGTATTGTGTACAAACTATGTGTCAGAATGGTATGTATTTATAGTTCTCATCCAACCATGTTTAAATTCAAAGGCACAGTTTATATAATAATTGTTTTTTTAACAACAACAAGCCAGAATGAAATAGGAGTAATGACTTTCTACTGCTTAAATAAAATAAAATTAGTGAGTAGAAAGTACAGATACTTGTGTAGAAATGTAAGGAGTAGAAGTAAAAATTAACTCAAAGTACAAATAGCCAAAATTTCTACTTAAGTATAACAAAGTATTTATAATTAGTTACTTTACAGCTCTGGATCCAGTCAATATAGCAACTCTCTTGTTGTTTTTAGATAACTGTGACCTGATTTTAAAATTTACGATGTTGTACTTTTACACAGAACTGCTGAAAACAACATGCAAAGCTTTAGTCTGCTCTCATCTCGTCACTTTACAGCTACATCTGTTAAATCAGAATATTGCAATTTTTCCGAGCCTAATAGTAGCACACCTTGAGAAATTGAGAAATTTAAGTATGTTGTAGAATAGATCCTAAAAATGTAAAATATTTGTTACTGTTGGGGGTAAAATGGGGGGAAATGTAAGCCTTTTCTTAATTGTTGAACTGATGTGGAACAGAAAAGATGCAGAGTAAAAACAAAGCAAAGCAAAACAGGACAGTTCAGAATGTAGTTTAACCCCAAAACATCCTGAATCATTTTACAAAACTGAATGAATGAATGAATGAATGAATGAATGAATGAATGAATGAATGAATGAATGAATAGGCAGAGAGCAAAACCCCCCAATGATAGACCTAAAGTTACGTCCTTGAAGCGGCTCATTCATTATTGTGAAAAAGTAGCTGAAATTAGCAGTTAAAGCATCAAAATCTTAGCTATAAGCTAAAAGTTGAAAGATGCTAAAAATGACAAATTCTGGTTAAAAGCTTATTAGTAGAACACAACATGAAAAAGAACAAAAAAAAAACAAATATGTGAGCTTTCTGTGTTTCAAAGGCAATATGTTTCTATAGGGAAAGTATTTGTGAATAAAGTTAAATATTTTGAAAAGCACAGAAGCTAAAAAACCCAAAGTTTTAGCACCAACGTTTTGATAAATTAAAGATTAAAGTGCCTGTGACATAATTTTTTTTATAAAAAATATTAATGTATTTTTGGAAAGATAAAATCGATAAAATATTTTTAAAAAAGATTTCACGCTACTGAGATGAACAGTTGAGGAGATATTTGCATGTGAAGTAACAGGAAGTGTTGTCAAAGGGTAATGTAAACAGAGTGTTGCTAAAATGGCTAACAATGCAGACTGTAGAGAAGAATCTGATGTTTTTTTTAGAATATTTTAATCACTATCATAGAGAGTTGAGAAAGAGTCAGAGTTCAAATAATATTGTTTCAATAAACAAAAACCAGAGTTTTCTTTTTCAAAGAGTTCCCCTTTGATGTCACTTCCTGTTTCTGAGCAAAATTCAAAAGAAAATATGCCAATTATGTGTGATAATGGTTCAAATCATGTGTATTATGCCAAGTTTCTTAAATATAAATATATATATTTTTTGACTTTTTGTATTTCATGGATATGCATGTCACAGGCACAGTGTTTGAACCTCCAGCTTCATCCAGTTTTTCAGATAATGACATCATCAAAAAGCAGTGAGACTAATAATAACAGATATATGAGGTACGGCGGAGGATTCTGCTTACACGATTGGATCTGGTCCTCCAACAGACCCTCCACTCAGGAGGTCTGGGTTCCTAGGAAACTGGATGAGACGCAGCAGCGACCAGCAGGCTGAAAGTTGTCCAAAAAGACATGGACTGAAAGGCTTTTTTCTTTTATCCACTCTGTGATGATGTGTGAAAGCTTTTCTCACAGTTTGGAGCACATCGGCCCCTCTGGCTGCTTTTCCTCCAGTCCTGTCGGAAACGCCCTTCACTGATTGGTCCATTAGCACTCCTCTTTGTTTTGTCTCATTAGATGATCGTCTACACGTCTATCGTTTGTTCAAAACCTCCTCCTTCATCCCAAAGATGTGCAGAAGAGTCAGAAATGCAAAGAGAAGTGACACGCTGACATGATTTATCTCAGCAGAGCCATTTTGATCCGATTAGCAGCGATTTTCTCAGCCGATGATCTGTGTTGCCAGAGATGAGACCTGATTACCAGAGACACAAATTTCGGTTTGATTACACTTCCTTTTGTTGACGTGCACATTACAGCATCCCAGTGATGTCCTCATTTCCTCATATTTATTGCATTTGCTGTTTCATCAATCAAAGCCCGACTTTCGATAAAGACCCGGCGCTCGAGTCGAGCTCCATCAGTAATTAAAAGAGCTGCGAGCGATTGGATCGGCCGACGTGTTTTTTACAACAAGTTCCACAAAAAGAAAGTTCAGCTCAACATGACAGAACCTGATTAAAGCCACAGTGACGTTGCTCAGATCTGCTCCGGTCTCAGTCGGCCTTCACTTCCTGACGTCTCTGCGTCTGTTTGCACTCGGCTCGGGTCGTGTGAGGCACACGAGGAGCTTCTGACTGCTTTTACACCAGCTGTTTAATCATTTCTAATGAAAATGCACTCAGAGCAGCAGGAGTCTGTGTTCTGACTGATTAGTTTGCATGAGCTTAGTGGTGTTGGTGAAGAACAAAAAGGTCACCTGAATCGGCAAACTGAAAGAAACTGGTTTCCTTTTTTTTTTTTTTACAGATGCTTATATTTATTTTTAGTTTTGGGTGTTATCAGCCTTTTACATGAGAGTGAAAAAGTGTTTAAACGTGCAGCCAGAACTGAAGTGGGGACTTGAAGGTAAATGTCACAAAGAATGATGTTTTTTAAAGCTGGAATCTTACAGAAAAACAACCTTTTAATGGACCTTACTGTGGCACGCAGGGGTTTGTGGGCAACAGAAAGAAAAGTAAACGATGGGACACGTTCTCAAACGTTAAAGCTTGGATTGTTGCGCAGCTTAAAATGTTGTTTTGGTTTATGATGGGTCAACTTCTAATCAGACAAGAACAAACAGAATGTTTACGCTGCTCAGATGTTGGGATTAGTGCCTAAAATAGCAATCTGAAGAGTCAAAATAGAGTTCAGATTATACTGTTGTGCAATAATTTCACTATAAATTTAATGAATTAACTAGAGAAATTGTATTGAAATGCTGTGAATGCTTCTTGATGAAAACTTAATCTAAAAGTTGTTGAAACTGAGCTTAAAATATTTAATAACACAAGTGTTAATGCAAGTTCAATTTGAAAAGCTGAAAGAAGCAAAAAAGCATCAATTTGCAATGCATACATTTTTAGTAGAAAAAGAAGGTAAAAGCTAAAAGCTAAAATAGCTTAATATAGAAAGAAGCATAGCACAAATTAGCAGAAAAACCACAAAAAGTAGAAAAATAGCAAAAGAAAAGCAAAAATAAGCAGATCTATACCTAAAATAGCAGAAAAAAGCTAAAATTAGCATTAAAATAAAGCTGAACGTAGCAGCCACAAGTTGAAATTAGCACCCAGATAGTGAAAGTGTTGTAAAAAATCTAAAATTAGCAAAGAAAAGCATAAAAGTACTAAAAAGTGACAAATTACAGTAAAATAGCTAAAACAGCCAAAAATTTCAGTAAAACAGGTAAAATGTAGCTGGATTTTTAAAAATTAGCATAAGGAAGCATAAGGAGGTCAAGTTTGATGAAGTGAACAGAAAGAAGTTGTAACAGCTGTAAAAATGTGTATTATAGCTTAAAACAGCTCACTTTAGCTAATAACAGCTAAACTTTAGCCAAAACTTCAGCAAATAGCTGAATATAGCAAAAAGCATCTATAAAAAGCATGAATAGCCCAAAGTCACAGAAAAAAAGTAGAAAAAGCAGAAGAATATCAGAAAGAAGCAGAAGTTTAGCTGAAATAGCAGAAAAATAAAACTAAAATGAGCAAAAAAGTAGCTAAAATTAGCACAAGAAAGTGAAAAGAACAGAACAAAATGTGTTGAAAAAATACAATACAGTGTCGACATTAACTGTTGTTCAAAAGATGGAGCTGATGATGTTTTTGTTTTAAACTTTGAGTCTGTAAAACAACTATTTGAATTTATTTTAGAGAAAAAAAAGGGTAAAATAAAAGATTTTTTCTTCCCCTTCATTTCTTTTATAAATTGTTTTGTTTTTTATTGTGTATAGATTTTTTTCTTGTTGTTTTAAGTGTCACATTTGTCTGCACTTATTGATATATTTTCCTCATTATTTTGTGTAGCTGTCAAATATACTCTTCACATCATAATCCTGTAAAAACCACCACAACCTCTGCCTGCTTTTTGTGTTTTAAAACCCCAGGTGATACATTTTGTGCTAACGAGCAGTGATAATTCTTGGGTTTTTATTGTTCTTTGAAAGATCCGGTGCTTCCAGTTCCAGAGGAAGCCGAGCCGCCCTGCAGTAAGATAAGACCTTCACCGTGTTTCACTGAATGTACTGTGTTCTTGTTTTTACGGCCTTTTATTTTATTGCCTATAAACAAGCTGCTGCTCAGCATTCCCAAAGAGAGATCTGCTGTCCGTCCACACAGCTTTATTCAAAGAGAAAAACCTCGAGCAACAACCTCAAGGGACGGCAGAGACTGACGTGCTCGTGGAATACGAGGAGACAAATTGACATTTACTTGTTCATTTTTTTGGCCCGTTTTGAAAACTGAAAGACATTTAACATGAAGCCGAGGCTGACGTGAAACATTTCTGAACTGAACAGAAAAGTTCATCCCGACATAAACCCAGAAAAGAAAAAAAAAAGGCTTTAAACTTTCAGGTAAAAACAACAAATTAGGTTTAAAGATGGAAACTAAAGCTGTGTATGAGTGTAAGCTGTGATGTTATTGCAAACATAAATCTGAAAGTGAAGCTGCTGCAGGTCAGACTCAGGCACTTCTGTGTCTCCATCAATGTTTGATCAATGCTCTGCAGCTCCTGAAGGCATTTTCAACTCTTCCTGACTTATTTTAAAGCAATAAAATCAGTAAGAATCTCTGGATCTTTAGCACTCACTTTGTTAAAATAAGATATTTTGTTCGCCAGAATATTTTTAAGTAAAACTCATCCAAACACACAGATAAATGCCCTCACAGATGTTTGCATATTCATTTTCTTTAATTAGCTTTTTTATAATTCAGTCATTTGAACCTAATTATTTAGACTTGCAAAAAAATGTTTTATTTAGAAACAAACGTTTAAATCTGCATTTTTCAGGCTTTAGAGTTTATCATCAAATAAAGATGTGTGATTTAATTAAATCACAAATATTTTAGGAGTAAAATGATGTTACTGATGGTTCCTCACTGAAACATAAAAACTGACCTGCTGCCTTTTTATGCCAGAGATTTAAACTAAAATTGTTTTATGATGAGAGGTAGTGCTCAGAGTATTTACAACAGCTTTTAGCTCAATATCTGTAACGTTGAGCAATAATGTCCATAAAAACAAAAACAAAACAAAACAAAAAAAAGTTGGGATTAGAATTCAAGCTCTCATAAATTGGTGGAGTTCTTCCTTCTCTTTCAGCCTCTCAGTGTTTATTTTATGTCTCTGCTGAGTGAAGAAAAGGTCATCTTTGTGGAGAGAAGGATGACGTGAGTTGTTCACTGTAACAGCCTTGACTTTGTTTGTAAAGTAGTGTGTAGTGTGTGTGTGTGTGTGTGTGTGTGTGTGTGTGTGTGTGTGTGTGTGTGTGTGTGTCTTGGTGCAGGCATCTCCAGCTCTTGGAGCAACAACGCCTCTGGCTGCAGAGTGCTGGAAAGAAGGAGAGGAGCAGCAGAGATGTAGATCGGGCTCAGTGGGGCGGCTGAAGCTCATGTTTCTTTAATGAAGTGCATCATGTGATGTGTGTGTGTTTGTGTGTGTGTGTGTTTGTGTGTGTGTGCAGGTAATTAGAGGGAAAATGTGTGGAACGAATGTGAAGCAATCACTGATTCTCAGGAGCGTCCAAACCTCCAATCAGCTCTGATCAGGTGCAGAGAAGTCGACGGATGAGTCAGAGGCCGGTTTGAAACATCAGTCATCTTCACTGACCGGATGCTGGATGACCCTCCACCCCACCAACACACACACACACACACACACACACACTGAGGTTCCTGTATACTCAGGGACAGTGAAGCCATCCATCCTCCTCTGTCAGTCACTTCCAATCATCATATCTGTAATAACTTCTGACTTTTTGTCTGGCTGTGGATTTACTGAGTTCTACAACTGACTAACTGTCTGTGATTTTTTGTTCTGGTAACAGGAGGAGGTTTAAAAAAACAAAGAATTAATAATTCTAATAATTATGATTATTATTTTTTAAATGTTAATAATAATCAGCTTTCTCATCTTGATGCAGGTTTGTTGAACAATCTCTCTCCATCACAAAGCCAGCCGCTCCAGTTTTCTCCTCCAGCACCACAGTTTGGGTTTGGGAGGTACCAGCTGCTCGGTTTTTAGTTTTGGGTCATTAATTTAGTTGATGGGGTTTAAGGTTTGAGGCGGCGGCTCGAGTCTGATGGCCAACTGTGAGGCTGGTTCGAGGCCATTTCCCTTTTTTATTGGTTTTAGTGGCACTCTCATCTCCCTTATGTTGGTTTTTTGTTCTTTTCAGTAAACTTTCTTTGAAAAGTTGAAGTACTCCTTTTTTAAAAGATCTTTGAGTTAGCTTTAAAATGTTGATGTTCAGAGACGACAAATCAAACTTCAGAACGGACAAATTTTGTACTTTTGGTAGCTCAGCAATTTTGAGATATTTAGCTTTTTCTGCCAATTTTATTTTCTTATTGAAAAAGATTGAAGCTATTTTCAACAAACATCCTTAAAATCTGTTAAAATGTTCATGAATCTTAAAAATATAACCTTTTGTTCGGGTTCTGGTAAATTTTTTTTAACTAATATCAGCTTTCTTCTGCTTCTATGTTGCTGATTTTAACCTTTTTAGGTAACCTTTTTCTGCAATTCTTCTGCTAATTTCAACTTTTTTGTGCTTTTTTCAGCTCTCTGCTAAATTAAGCTTTTTATGCTTCTTTCAATTTGTTTCTGCTAATTTTAGGCTTTTTATGCTTCTTGTAGTTGGTTTCTGCAAATTTAAGCTTTTTATTCTTCTTTCAGCTGGTTTCTGCTAATTTAAGCTTTTTATTCTTCTTTCAGCTGGTTTCTGCTAATTTAAGCTTTTTATTCTTCTTTTAGCTGGTTTCTGCTAATTTAAGCTTTTTTATGCTTCTTTCAAAATTTTCAGCTAAATTTACATTTGGTGATAATTTTAGCTTATTATTTCTTAATTCAGGAAACATGCTCTTTCTGTTTCTTTGTGCTAATCTCATCTACTGTTTTACCTTTTTTCTTGGCTAATTTTAGTTTTTTTAAGCTTTAAGCAAAAATCTTTCATCATTAATATTCACAATGCATTTTGGTAAAAAATGCTATTTCTGAAGTTAAAGTTAAAGTTGTTCTGATGGAACCAATTTGAAATTCCAACAATAATAATGTTAATAAAGCATTTTGGTTTGTTTTTATTTTCAGGTGAATTCAAGGGTGTAACTTTGTGCTGAATGTTGGTGGGGACGCACCGTGGGGGACGGGGTCTGACGCACCCACATTTGTGCGACCAGGTTTTTCTGTTGTTGCAAA
>JAUBOC010000019.1:4981508-4993997 GCA_032275365.1 Anablepsoides cearensis | reverse complement strand
GTTGGGAGGGGGGTTTCCATAGCAACTTCTGCATACAGCACGTTCTGGAGAAGCTAAAGAAGAGGCAGAACTGAAAAGATGAAATTTCTTTTTGTGAATTAAATGAAATGAACATGTTTTGTATAGCCCACAGATGTGTTCTTACTTGTTCTAGGACCCCCATAATAGGACACCTTTAACACATGTGTTCTAAACACAGCAGAGCTCAGTAGAACTGCGAAAAAGTGAGGGCCGGGAAAATGTCCCCACTTGGTCTAGTACACACACACACACACACACACACACACACACACACACACACACACACACACACACACAGTATGAAAGCAGTTTGTTGGACTCACTGTAGCTCCAGGTCGTTCTGTTCCTGAGGCAGAAACTTGTAGAGAGCTACATAGGTGTGGATGGAGTGGACTTCGATGCGTTTGGGCACCTGGACACAACGAGGTTCAGAAAACGAGAAAATAAAAATAAAATAAAATAAGATACAGCTGTTAAAACTAAAACAACAAAAGCTGACTTTCACAGAGCGCTACCTTTGCACAGGTGTCCTCTGCAGGAACCTCAGCCTGCTCGCCGCTCTGGTCTTCATCCTCTTTCATCTCGCTCTCTGGGACAGGGGGGTCTGGAAGGACGGGGGGATTTTCTAAGAAAGGAAGAAGAGACCCTCATAATCACACAATTAGCTACTTTTTACAGCCAGCCACAGACTTGCTCTCACGCCGGCAGTCAGGCACATGTAAACACAGCACAGACACAGACGACACACTCTTTACCCGCTGCCTCCTGCGTTATCTCCTCCTCCTCCTCCTCCATGCTGCACTGCCTCTGCTGCCTCTCTTCACCTCCCTCCCCCTTAAAGATGAAACACAGGAAACAATGATAAAAAAATACGAAAACATTCTCTTTTAAAACTAGTTTGGGTCTATTTAACTGCTTAAATCTCCCAAATGAAACACTAAAAATGTGATTGTCAGTCTTCTTCACTCACAGTTCAAGAATAATTAAGAAATAAATCATAGTTTTTACACAAATGTTTCAGTTTGTTTTAATCTGAGCCTCTTGCAGCAGCTTTTCATCTTTTCATCTTGGCTCACTTCTACAATTCCTACATTATAGTTTAGCATTTTTTTTAAATTAGATGATAAAAAAAGTTATGTCAGTTCATTGGACAGTGGCTACGTTGGCACCTTTCAAATTTTTACTGAAATTCTTTAGTTCTTTAAACCAATGGTTCCCAGAATGAGGGGGCGTCAGAGAGCACGGGAGAGTATACAAACAATAAACTGATAATTATTGTTTGTATATAGAAATCATCAAAACAAGTCCCTGTAATTTAGGGGTGTAACTTTTTTTTTTCCTTTTCCAAATAAAAATTTGGAACTTTTTACTTAATTCTTTTATTATTTTGATAAAGAGATAATGGTTGAACACATTTTTGGGAGTGATGAGGGAGGGGAGGGGCTCAACTTGGCTTGGAGGTAAGCGAGGGGGGCTTTCAGGAAAAATAGGTTGGGAACCATTTAGATGATGAAAAAAGATTTATTAAATTGTTGTATAGTTTTTGCACTTTTTAAAAACATTTTCCTGATTTATTTTAAGTTCTTTAGGCAATTTAGTGAATTATAGCCGATGTCCTATTAAGTGTTTAAGAAAGGATGTAAAGGCCCTGTCACACTAGACAAATTATGCCAACTTATGAACATTTTAAAGACGTCTACATTGAAGATGGAATTGAAAAAATCATCAGGAAGCTTCGTTTTGGCGTGTACATAATGTAATTCTAAGAAATTAATCAAATATAACTTTTATTAGCAATTTAGACATAAAACATGTTTCATAAGTTGCCATAAGTTGTCTAGTGTGACAGGGCCTTTACACAGACAGATAATAAAAGTAAAATCTATAACATAACATCAATACTGCAGAAATGAGAAATTCAAGAATTAAATTTCAAACTAAACCAGGATGGCCTGAAGACACATCTTATAGAAATGCTAATCTGGTAGCTAAATATAAAACAGTCTAATAATTGACGTTTTTTTGGGTTCTAAATCTCTGCAGGGTCTCAGTAAGTTTGTGGGCGAGCTGTCCGGTGGATAAGTTTTAGTCAAACTCTACTTCAAGTTTGAAACATTCATTCGTCCTCTCTCTGCACCTCCACGAGGTAACGGTGTCGTACCAGGCTGTGTGTCGGAGATTCTGACAAACTGCCAAAACTGGAACGGCTCATCTGTGCCAAGGACGTCCCGTAGCGCAAGGCAGCGTACACAGGGTCTACACGCCTCCGCTCGGCCTCTGAAACCACACACACACACACACACACACACACACACACACACACACACTGGTGTTTGAGTAAAATCACACATAAATTATTAATTAACTCCAAGCTTTTGCTCCAGACCCGCTGCAATTAGGACAACATGCTGAGATAACGCTGTACACCAGAACTATTGTGGTGGAGCAGCTCTAAATATAACCGGAGTCGGCCCTGAACCGAGGCGACCCAGTTTACTTCTGAACGGCTACAGCAGCCAAAACTTAAGAAGACATCAAGACCTTCTGAAAACTCTAAAGCTGCATCTCCGTTTACCAGCTGTGATGTATCTGGAGCCGCAGCTCAGCAGAAAGAGAACACAAGATGACATTTAAATTTGCTCGGGAAATAAACAGTCTCCGCGTTACGCTCGGCGCCATCACAGCCTTTCTGCGGCTGCTGTTTAAATTTTCTGCTCCATTTTTCCACCCAGCTCAATGTAAGCTGGATGGAGGGCAGAGAGAGATTTTTCTTTTTTAATATTTTTTCAGTTTTTTATTTTCCTGCAGGCTCGGATGCGGAAGTGTGTGTCTGTGCAGGATGAAGGCGCAATGATTTGCATTTTCATATTCAAGTTATCGCCAACTGAAGTTGCGACATCGGAGTAGTTAGAAATAAACTTTGCTCCTCTACTTTATGCTAATGCTTATCTTTTTGGCAGAGGTAAAACCATCCATCCATTTTTCTTTATCCGCTTTTTCCTTTCCAGGTTGAGGGGAGCTGGTGTTTATCTCCATCAGACACTGGGTCAGAGGCAGGGGGACACTCAGGACATGTTAAAGGTCCATCACAGGGACACAAACAACCAGTCTCACCTATAGGGACAACATGCAAACAGAAAGACCTAAAGGTGAACCTGTGACCTTCTCACCGGCTGTAACCACTGCACCACGGTGCCGCCTCCAGGTGTGAGACCTTCAGTTTTCATTTTAAATCCAATGAACTGAATGTTCTGTTTTTGTAATGAATTCAGCTTTGCAACTTTCTCATTAGTCTGATTTATTTTTCCTCCCGCAGCCTCACCTTGACCCAGCTTGTTCTCGTCTGAACAGAAAAAATAAATTCTGAGCAAGAAGATGATTAAATAAATGTTTTTACAACGTTTCAAGATCGCTCCGAACATCAGCTGTCCTGTGCTTTTCTCTCGCAGCTAATTGACTTCATAAAAGAGGCGTAAAATCAGTTTATAAATGCTGCAGAAAGGAAGTTTTTAGGATTTTACAGCATCTGAAAAGAATAACAGTGAAACCAACTGGTGGTTCCTGGGCCGTAGAGAGTCCACAAGCTCATTCCATCTGGTCCACAAAGATTACTCACGATTGGTTTTAGCCTAACTCAGAAAAGGTTAATGACGGCAGTTTGTGCCTTCTGCTCTGTCTGTAGCTGCGTTTCCATTAACCATGAAAATGCATAAATTAGAATTTCGAAAATAAATTTGCTCAATGGAAACACGTCAATTTTGAAAAAACTCATGTTTTTCGACAAAATGTTTTTGCGCTAGGATGAGGTGGTTTTTCGGCCGTATTGAAATTGGTGTATTTTGCAAAACTGCAATGGAAAACTTTATTCGCATTACGAGATTCACGTGATTAAGAACCGGTAAGTAAAACGAATAGTAGTAAAATCACTGAAGTTGTAAAGGAAAGTAGTAAAATCACCGACTACAATTTCCCAAAAATGCCACATACGTATCCGCTCCCAAGTATCAGGGGCTTGTCGCTCGAATGCCTCGATAAAACGCCAATGTTATTCGCTAGTGTCGTGGTTGTGGTCGCATGTTTACATTGCCACCATGTTTGTAATGACCTATCGTGAGAACAAGCGTATTCACGCGTGACTTTAATAGCATTTCTTACTTAATGGAAACACCGCAATTGCGAAACTGTATTTTTTTAAACATTAACAGAATATCGACAAAGTTTTGCGCACATTTGTAATGGAAATGCAGCTACTGATGTAAATTTTGTCATCATCAAATATATATATAAAAGTTTTTTTTATGACGCAATGGTTTTGATGCTTCCCTTATATCATTAAAGTGTCTGTGACGTGCATATCCTTCAAAGTACAAAAAAAGAAACATCTTTATATTTAAAAAACTTGGCATAATACACAATATTACCCAATTTGTCGCATAACTTGCAGATTTTCTTTTGAATTGGGCTCAGTCAAAGTGAAACAGAAAGTGACAGTACAGGGGAACTCTAAGAAAACGAACACAATGGCTGTGTCTCAATTCATGGGTTGCAGCCGACGTAGACAGCAGTCGACGCTGGCCACAGTCTACACGAGTCGTAGGCCGCTCCTCCTTCAGGTAATTTGTTAAAATTAAAACTTTCGGCCTGTGATAAATTTCCAAACTCAGCCATAAAAAAAAAATGCCGTAAAAAAAACTTTGCTCTTTGTTTTTCTGTTTAATTTGTTGATCTTGCAATGAATTCTGGAATATCGTTGGTCATATAAGATACTCAGAAGCAGCCTAAAGTTTGCCACATATGTAGGCGCCTACAAATTGGGACAGACGGCGCGGCGCAGTGACGTAATCAGCCGACAAATGTGGCAGACGTCGGCTGCAACCCATGAATTGAGACACAGCTATAATCATTTAAACTCTGACTCTTCTTCATCTCTGATAGTGACTCAAAATAATCCAAAGAAACCTCGGATTCTTCTCTACAGTCTGTGTTGTCGGCCATTGTAGCGACGCTCAGTTTACATACAGACATTCCTCTTTGATGTCACTTCCTGTTACTTAACATGCAAATATCTCAACAACTCTTCTCAGTGAGGGGAAATTTGTTTTGCTATGTTATCAATGTTATAAATTTAATGTCACAGGCACTTTAAAGTCACAACAAAAGCTTCTCGATCATAAAAGGAAAATAAAACTGCACAACAAATGACACTTGTAAGACAAATTAAACAGACGTGGCTAAACAAATACAGCCACCCACAGTCTTTATAATAACCCCGACCCTCCAGCAGATTTTTGTCAACAAACCCTGTCAAAAAAATGATTATTAAACCCTGATGAGTTTTGTATTTTCCCAACACTGTAATTAAGAGGACACAGTGCAACGTGTGAGTGTGCGGTTGGCAGGTTGCGGGCTCAGCAGGACTCAGCAGAGTCCCGGGCGTCGTGGAGGTGATGATGGAGCTGCAGGTTAATTGTATCCTGATGTATGAGCAGAACAAGGATGTGACAGCGTGAGACAATAACCTTCAGCAAGCAAGGTGGAGTTTATGGTAGACAAAGCATTTTAGCAGGTTCTTCCACAAATAAAATTCAATTTAATAAAAAAATATTTGATTAATCCCAAAGGGAAATTAAATCAAATTAAAATGTGACAGATTATAGAAAGGGAAAAAACTAATACTAATCCTATTAAACCCAGTGAAAAAAAAGTTAGGCGGTTTTGGAAAATGTAAATTGAAAACAGAATTCAATCATTTGTAAAACTCATAAACTGATATTTTATTCTCAATAGATGAACATATCCAATGTTTAAGCTAAGAATTTGCACCATTTTGAGAAAATTAAGGTATTTTTCAATATAAAATTGCCTTTTTTTCCCACTGGGAATAAAATAATATGTTTATGAGATATTTATTTAAATTTTGCACAATATTTCTTGAAATTTGGAATGTAGATTATCGGGTAAATAGAGCGGCATTAGAATTTAGATTTCACCATCTTTACTTGACAAATGTTAAAGATTCATCCTGTGTTCTGATCCTAATTGAGAGGATTTTCAGTGAAATACAAACTGCCTCTCAGGAGAGAGCTGCTTAGCGCTCATGCTAATCACAAATTAGGCAGCATTTCAGTGTTTATGGAGGTTTTAAACATGCAAAAAAGCAGCGCCTGACATTAAACTTCGCTGGTGCAAAATTTAAACAGATTAAAAAAACACAAACATCAGAGCTTATAAATATTTATCCACATACTTTCTGGGTGCAGACCGTCCACCGTGCTCCAAGTGGAGCTGAATTTGTTCTTCCTCTTTATCGTTTTTTTTTTTTTTTTTCTGCTTCATGCTCCGTGGTCGTCAGAGGAGGAGGGAGGCAGCTCTGGTTTTGTTACGGTACAACACGAGCACACAAAAATCTAAAAATAAACCCCATAACTAGAGAGAGCAACGTCACAGAACAAAAGCGTAAACAAGCTGGGGCACTCACACACACACACACACACACACACACACTCACACACACACACACACACACACAGGTGCTCGTAAAGTGCTCACCTTGGCTTGGCTGAACTTCCTTGACGACAGCCAATTGGTCATTGACGAGCATCGGCGAGCTGAAGTTTCGCTTGAACGCTCCAGACTAATGGAGGGGAGCAGAAAGCAGAATGAGTTTTTCAGCTTCCATTACTTCCTGTTTATAGAGTCGGCCTGTAGGAAAATGGATCTGGCTGTGCTGTGATTTTAGGACCTTAAAGGAGTCGTATGGAAATGACAGAATCAGGAACAACGTGGAGTCAAAACTGACGTGTGTGAGTGTGCGTTCAGAGCAGAGGAGAGGAGCTCGCGAACAAACTGAGGAAGAGTTTCTGCCATCTTGGCTGCTGGACAATGAACTCACTCGACCGTTTCCATGTGAGCACGCGGCTCGGACACAGACACGGTCAAACCATTCTGTGTAACTTCACACTGAATTAAGCACCGTTAAGTGTTTCAGCCAAGATCAGTTTGTCTCCATCTTCACCTACAAACAAGCTGCTCTCATCGTCACGTTGAAGAGGCGAATTATAACCTTTAGGCCTTGTTAAAGTGAAGATAACCCCTTAAAACTTTAATTTTTTTAATGTTGTTTATGGTAAATAAACAGTTGGGGTTGCCAGATATGAAATAAGGAACTGTTGTTTAGTGAAGATCCTTTCGATTGGCCTGAAATCATTTCTCATTGTTGCCGATATGTGAAGAAATCATGTTGTTTTGTTTGCAGAGTCGAGTCTTCCACTCATTCTTGTTACAACCTGCCTCAAGACTTTTCAACCCCCCATGTATGAGAAATGCGTGATTGGTCAGAGGTTTGTGGGCATGTTTATGCTGAAAGTTGCATTTTGCTTCATTGACTCGCTTCAAGAATTTGACTGCTGTACCCAGAAGAGACATTTATAAAGATAGTCAAATAACGAAAAACTCATCAAAAATGTAAAAGCAGGGGGCGGAGCTAGATCTTTTGCAAGGGGGTGGCCAAGGTGTTATCTAGGGGGACACATATAAATAAAGAAAAACTACTCTACTACTACTACTACCTAACACAGCTAAGTTTAAATGGCTATAATTCAGCCATTTTAAGACGAGTTGAGCTGAAAGTTGTTGTGCTGTAGCCGAAAATGTTTGCTAGTCCCAATTTAAGCTAACCGCTAATGCTAAATAAAAGTCCAGTTGTTTTGACGTTAACTTTTTTTGTTTGTTTCGTCATGACCTGGACGATTGAGAATCTTCCCCAGCATACACTAATGCTAATTTTACAACAGGCTGTAATTCAGCCATTACACAGCAGGTTTATGTAGTCGTAGCCGAGAATAATCTTTCACAAATGCAAATACAAAATCCAAGATGCCACTAAAGCTAATTTCAACTAGTTGGAAGTCAGAGAGTTTTTAGAAAAACTGAGCTGAAATATGATAAGATGATAGCCAAAAGCAATCCCCATGTCATTTAATATAGAGATATCATGCTGAAGTTTGGTGTGGTTTTACCTGAGAGTGATGCCTAACAGAATTGAAAATCAAATAAAAGAATCCAAAATGTTCACCAAATTAAAAATGGCTAAAATTCAGCTATTTTATACACATATTGAGCAAAAATTTGTTTTGATGGAATCGTTGCTTTTATGTTAAATCAGTGGTTTTAAGTTATTTTTCTCTTCACACACAGATTGGTTCCCTCTACACTTCATAATACAGCTGCATGACCTTGTTTAAGCTCCAACATCATCTTTTATTGCCAAATGCAATCCCCACCCTCACTTGTCAATCATTTAGGGGTGGCACTTGCCACCCTGGCCACCCCTCTGGCTCCACCCCTGGAGTCAAAATCCCTCTGTGGTTTGTTCTCACTTTTGTTGTGGCCGTCATTAGTGCACATGCGTGATGTCGCACCTCTGTGGAGTATGTCACACCTCCGACGTTCCCGCAAAAAGTTCTGCTCTGAGACCTGAATTCAAAGAGCTCCCATGAACCACAACTTAAATGTCACAGTTTCACTGAAAACCAGCTCCGTTCAAACGGACCCTCAGCGTCCAACAGGACTGTGAGAAATCTACGCTGATTTATTTCACCTTTCGATGCCCTTTTCAATCCCCCGCATCTCCCTCTCTGTTTGTGCGAAGCTGTCAAACTGCACTGAGCTGTCGTCAACACGGGGCTCTTAAAAATGTTTTCCGACTTGCTCTCAGAAGGTCTCGTCTCCTGCTGCATGCTAATGTCCTCGCGGCCCTGCGCCGGAGGAGAAACAGCAAACACCGCCTGAAATCCCTCGTAATCTGGAGACTTTCAGAACAACTCTGTTTCCTGTGAAGCTCTGAGATCACCAACCGGGTTTTTCTTGAGCAAGAGAGGAATATAAAAGAAGCTTCTCTATTTGTAAGTGGTCTACCTAAACAGAGACGGTTTGGACTGGATATCTGTCATACCAAGACCAATGAGTTGAAAAACTTTAAAGAAAAACAAACCGGTAAAATAATGAACTAGTACGATAAACAGGTAGCTGATCTCAGAGGAGAGAAGAGCTCTTGTGAGATCAAAGGAGCAGCTCTTATAAATAACAGTGCCAGGACGTTATACCTTCTCTCTGTGTGTTTATTAAGCCAACATCACAGCAGTAACTTCAAATGTTTCATTCTCAAATGTAGGTAACATCATTAGACTCATTGAGTGCAGCTTCCTGTGTGGTTTTTGTAAAAAAAAAATAGCTGTTTATGTACTTGTGACTTCAGTATTTCTCATATTTAGCTTTGTGCAGCATGTTGTAGCAGCGACTTATATTAAAATCCTTCATGGCTCTAAACATACTTAATAAATACGTTTGACTTGAAATTCTGTGAACCGACAGTTTACCCCCCAGGATGGCCAGATTCAAGTCACCCAGGGGCCACATTCGGCCCGTGGGCTGCCAGTTGCCCACAACTGTTCTATTCAATTAGAAAGATCTTAAAATGCATTTTAAACTTTACACGCAGCCGGTGTAAAGAAGAGATTTTAAAAGGGGCTGTGACATGCTTATCCTTCAAATACATAAAGTCTAAGAAAACATATTTATATTTAAGAAAATTAGCATAGAACACAAGATTTTACCCATTTTGTCTCATAACTAGTATATTTTCTCTTGAATTTGGTTCAGTAAAGTGAAACAGGAAGTGACATCAAAGGGGAACTCTTTAGGTCTTTGTTTATTGAAACAAGATTATTTAAACTCTTCGTCAACTCTGATAGTGACTCAAAATAATCTAAAGAAACATCAGATTCTTCTCTATTTATTGTAGCATCGCTCTGTTTACATGCAGACATTCCCCTTTGACATCACTTCCTGTTTCTTCACATTCGAATATCTCAACAACTGTTCATCTCAACGGCGTGAAATTTGTTTTGCAATAGGTTATCAATGTTGTCGTTCAAAAAACACATTCACAGGCACTTTAAGGGAAGAATTTAGACATATGAATAAAACAAAAGCAGAATCAAGTCTATATAATTTAAGCATCACTTCAGGATAAGTTGTTTCTAAATTAAATAAACTCTTACCTTGCCGTGACACGGCTGCTGCGACAGTTCAGAAGTGCACCACAGGTGAGCAGCCATCTTGCAGGTTTTACATCGCAGAGCTTGTTTGGAGTTTCCTGCAGGGAGGGACAGAGGCCATAATGAGGGCAGCAAACCCAGACGATTACTTACAAATAATGAAAAAAAGGCAACGTAAGAAAAAACAAAGTAGCCGTCAGATCTCTAAACAGGGTTTTGTCTTTCTCAGGTAATCAAGTTTTTCTTTTTTTTCCTTTCAGACTGATAGTTTTCTGTGTTGACACTAACAGCTTTATAATCAACAGCTCGTCGTCTGGGAAAAAAAAGTTGTGAGATTGAAAACCAGCTGGAGACATTTCCATCATCATCGATTTGGCAGTGATTCATCAAGTTTTTCTGTGTTTTTAAATGAAAGTGTTGAAAGAATAAAATCCTCCTCAGCACCCAGATGTTTTCCTCTCGTTTGTTTTGTGATGAGATAACCACCGTTTATTGCGTTTTTAATAACCAAGAGGCTGTGACCCCTTTTTATCCTCCACACCAAACTGATTTCTGAATTTGTCACGGAATGATGGGGGGAAACATCAACAAGCCACTTCCGTATCAGGAAGAAAAAAAAAATCAGACGGCAGAAAGAAAAGGCAGCGTTTATTTTAAAGAGGAAAATTGATTCTACTTAATCAGCTTAACTGGGAGAAAGAGGCTAGACTTTATTTGAGGGCTGCTGATGAGCACAACCAGAACGAGGCGGTGCGTTACATAAATAAACTCCACAATGCAACATAACGGCACAGACGCAAACACAAGGGAGCAGGGTGGAGGCTGTAATCAGTCACACTGACAGGAAGCAGATTTAGCAGAAATACTAGCTGCTATTAGCTCACAGGAGCAGCAAATTGGGGAAAAAACGGCTACAATTCTGCACTAAAGCTGCACTGATGGAATAAAGTCCAGATTTAAGCTTCTTAAAGGATCTAACTTTATCCTAATTGTTGGACACTTGAATCACTTTTTTATTTATTTCTGATGGAGCGTCTCATAAATGCAACAGTCAGAAGCTAATTAATTACAAATCCTGTGTAAACCACTAAAACACAGTTACTAACCTGTTAACATCAGGGTGAAGAACTGTGAGGCTTTTATTATTACTACTATTATTATCATCATCATCATCATCATCATCATTTTTATTATTATTATTATTAATAATAATAATATTGTTATCATTATACAAACCCAATTCCGATGAAGTTGGGACGTTTTGTAAAACATAAATAATTACAGAATATGTAAAATAACATTGTATTTTGCACTTCATAATGCTCCACACATTTTCTATGAGAGACAGGTCTGGACTGCAGGCAGGCCAGTCTGGTACCTGCACTATTTACTATAAAGCCACACTGTTGGAACACGTGCAGAATGTGTCTGGGCATGAAATCAGCAGAGAAGTCACTGAAATAGAAGTGGCTTGGATGGTAGCAAATGTTGCTCCAAAACCTGTATGTAGCTTTCATTATCTGTGCCTTCACAGAGGTGACAGTTACCCATACCACTGACACAAATACACCCCCATACTATCAGAGAGGCTGACTTATGAACTAAGCACTGATAACAATCCACAATCATGGACACAACGTCCATGATTTCCAAAAGCAATTTGAAATGTGAACTCCTCAGACCACAGGACACTTTCCCACTCTGAGTCAGCCCATCTCAGTTGAGCTCAGAGAAGCCGACAGTGCTTCTGGGTGTTATGGATATTGGGCTTTGTCTTTACATGGTAGAGCTTTAACTTGAACTGTGTTCACTGATAATAATTTTCTAAAGTCTTCATGAGCCCATGTGCTAATATCTGTTACAGAATGTCTGTTTTTAATGCAGTGCTGCCTGGGGGGTCAAAGGTCACGGGCATTCAATGTTGGTTTTCAGCCTTGCTGCTTACTTGCAGAGATTGATGATATTATGGAGTGTTGACGGTGAAATCCCCAAATTCTATGCACTTCTATGTTGAGAAATGTTCTTAAACTGTTGTTAAATATGTGAATGACTGAGCATTTCGTGGATGCTCCCCTCCAACGAACCTGTTGACCTGTGGAATGATCCAAACAGGTGTTTTCTTGAGCATACTTCAACTTTCCCAGTATTTGTTGCCCCTATACTGCTTATTTCTGTGTTAGAGCATCTATTTCAAAATGAGTGAAAATTTGATAAAAACAAAAGCTTTGCCTTGTCTTTGTAGTGTATTCAACTATGTAGAAAGTGATTTGTAATTTATCATATTTATACTTTACACAACTTCATTGGAATTGTGGTTGTACATTAAAGTGACTGTGACATCAAATTTTTGTAATAAACATGAATGCATTTTTGGAAAGATAACATTGATAACATGTTGCAAAACTAATTT
>JAUBOC010000019.1:4938731-4948830 GCA_032275365.1 Anablepsoides cearensis | reverse complement strand
TGACTTGTAATTTTGTTTTGTTGTTGAATTTATGTTGTTTTTAAAGAAATGAATAAACTTTATACTTACTTACTTACTTTACTTGAGTAATTATTTTTCTGCCTACTTTTTACTTCTACTTCTTACATTTTCACACAATTATTTGTACTTTCCACTTCTTACATTAAAAAAAATGCAAGAAGTAGAAAGTCGTTACTAGAATCAGACTACTTTAATGATCCCCGGGGGGAAATTGCAATTATTACAGCTGCAACTGTTCAAGTAAGAATTAGAGATAAAGTATAAAGGAAGACATATTAGAGCACAAAGGAAAAAAAAATATAAAAACTCTGGAGAACCAAATGAACACAGAAAACAATGAGCATTCTTTAGTGTCTATACAGTGTAATTATAAATCAAAACAGTGATATACTCTGAAGCTAAAAACAGTATGACTGATGCAAATGTCCCATCAGATATCATTAGATGATATAACGATAGGTGATGATAGTGATATTGCACATGTTAGATTAAGGTATTATAGATAAAAAAAATTGCACAGGTGTATTAAAGTGACAGATGATCTATGGTTTTACATGTTTCGGCAGAGTTATAGAGTTTGAATGCCACTGAATGACCTCCTGTGGTGCTCAGTGGTGCTAGCTATGCTAGCCTAATCATTAAAATAAAAGGACTATATTTTTAAAACTAGAGGAGGTATTTCATGAATTATAATATTGTATTTGGCTCGCAGCTCTCAAATAGATTTTCATTTTGGGGAAAAGGTCTGATATATGTACATAAACTGAAACAGACTAGTGCATCCTAAATTTAACATAGATTAAACATTATTTAATACGCATTTTTTGGGGGGAGGTCACCTCCTAATAAATGTCATTACAGAAAATCTAACTGCTCATTTTAACTCAATACTTTTACTTTTAAAACTTAAGAACAAACAATATCAGATAGCTATTTTAAGACTTTTACAAGTAATATTCCTAAAGGAGACTTTAACTTTTACCAAAGTCCTTTTTGGTAAGACACTTGTACTTTTACACAAGTATCCCTTTGTGGCACATTGTTGACTGCATGAATATGACCACACTTGACTATATTAAATGCTCCCTAGATAAACCACCCCAACATGTCAACTACTGGGTCTCAAATAATGACAAGGTCAACTATTTGTCAAAGTGCAACTAAATTTTGCTTTACAAAATAATAGAATAATAGAAATGCCCTGTAGTAGATTTTTGAACTCTCAGGGGACAAAAACATTGAAAACTAATGAGGCAAAATGTGAAACAAGTGCAGTTTGGTTGCAAATTATCGGGCTTAAGTGATGTCCAATATTAATATTATTGAATAAACACAACTGCAGTCTGGTGTTGGTAATGTAACATCATCAATTAAATCTGTGTTTTCACTTCACCTGTTGGTGGGCACAATGATTTAGCTGATCAGAATATGTTTGTGAATCTGCATTGCTGATTTAATGATACCACATAACAACCTATAACAACATGATTCAAACCTAAATATGTGTGCTTTATTCGTTTTTCAGTTCGTCGTGACAATGTGATATTTGCGCTTCCACGTTCAGCAATTTGGGACAAACCTCGTCGTTTTTGCGTCGCTGTCGCGCCATCGCGAGAACAGTGGGCGGGCTCTTTTAATGTGATTGGACGTTGCTAGGATACCGCCGAGATTGACAGCGCTCCCTTTTCCGGTTCATTCGCTGAACTCAGAAGTTGCCAGTCACAGGAGCCACAATGGCGATTGTAGTCTCTTTAAGATAGGGCTGTGGATGCTATCAAATCCACCAACATCGCCCTAATTACAGGCCTGGTTGACTTCCAGAGCCATTGATAATAAACTGGAACATCTACTGCACACGAAAATACTATGATTTCTGATCATTATTGAGTTTTATAGGGGATAAAACTTACATTAAAAGGAACATGTAAACAGCACCAACCGGGTCAAGTTTTCATTTTGTTGGAGAAACGAGCGTCTTTTACTGAAGACGGTTTGCTTGTTTCTGAAAGCTAAGCTCGTTCCTCTGAGGAATAAAAGCACCTTTACTTAACTTGGCACCGGACAAGGACAGCTTTCACAAAAGGGACTTTATTTTTTTTTCTTTTTCGCCAGTCTGCTCGCTAGCTGCCGAGCGTTAGCTAGCGGTGCTAGCTACTTTTGAGACGGAGGCGACGCTACAATGCTCCAGTGTTTGGTTTGGACCTTTTTCCTCCACTGACTAACTCCAAGATCAAACTTCACGGCAACGGGAACAGACTTTTTATTTTTCCCTGTTTTTGACGGAACTACGTCGAGGATCTAATGGAATGAATTGGCGCTAAAGCAGGACTGGATATGTGAGCGGCCTTGTCTGTTTTGTGTTTATTTTTTATTTTTTCGTTTAGATTCTGCTGTGCTTGGTAACATTGTTTTTGTTTTGACATTTGGAGTAATCATCCCGTTAATGAACTGGCCGGATCGCGGTAGAGGAGGCACCGACGCCGGCGTAAGGTATGCCTGGGTCGGACCGAAACCATGGGACCAAGAGGAAGACGGACTCTGGCGGCGGCGTGTCACATCAGACCCAAGGCCTCCGCACTTCTGAGGGAGACATGACGAGCAAAGACGGTAAAGTGCAGCTAAAGTCTCTGACGTCCTCCGCTTCGAAGCGCAAGCGGCACAAATCGAACAAATATATTCGGGATTCGGGAACCGATGAGTTCACGTTCGGCGATACGGTGCCTCCTGGCGTCAACACGGTGAAACCTCTGGTGGAGTACGACGACATCAGCTCCGACTCGGACACCTTCTCGGACCCCCCATCCTCCAGGCCGTCCGAGAGGGGGGCTGGTGACCGCTTGGACCCCTCGCCGGACTACGACAGGGAGGACATCAACAGGGAAGCGGACGGCGGCGTTAAGGAGCACAGACAGCCTCGAAAGAAGTCCAAGGACCCCAATAAAGTTAGAGACTCTGGGAACGGCGAGCATGGATTCAAGAAGAAGAGCAGCAAAGACCGCGAGAAGGGCAGGTCCGTCAAGAGCAAGGAGAAGCCGGTCGCTTCTGGATCCTCAACCAAGCACCCGGCTGAAGCCAAACGGGAGATGATGCTCTCCTCTAACGCACAGACGGCAGCGAGCGTCGGCAGCACCACTTCCTCCACCTCCTCATCTCGCAGCAAGGAGAGCAGCCGCTCGGGCAAGTCCCACAAAGACCGGCAGCAGAGGAGGGAAGCCCGGGGGGACGGGAGCCGCGGCTCCTCCCATAGGACCCGGACGGACAGGACTCACCGCAAGTCCTCCAAGAGCCACAAGTCGAGCCCCAAGGGGAAGCCATCGAACAGGGGGAGCCCCCGCAGGAAGGGCGCCGGCTCCGCTCTGTCACCCAGCCCCAGACGGAAGGCCGGCAGCGAGAGCCCACAGGGCTACGGACAGCAGGTGGATGACGGCTACACCAGGCGCAGGGTGGTCCAGCAGAGCCCCGGTCCTTATGGGGACATGCCTCGCCGCAGCAGGCAGAGATCAGACAGCCCATACGGCAGCAGACACAGGTCCTCCAGCTTCGAGAGGGACAGCAGCCCTTACTCCAGGAGAAGATCCATCAGCCCGTATGCCACCCGAAGGTCCTCCAGCACCAGTCCGGTGTCTCGGTGAGTATGTACCCTCATAACCCTGGTAGCTTTGTAGGGTTGAGAATTTTAAATAGCTCGCACTTATATCAGTTATGGTGATAGGATTGTAGAACTGTCATATTTGCAGGGGTGCAGCCAAGGTGGGCAATGGCTGCCCCCCACCTAGACCTGGATACATTTTTAATCCTACACCAATATTAAATCTGACAGCGAATTCCAAAAGAACATTACAAACCATACAAAATAACACCAAAACCATGTGTTTATCTGACGTATGGGGGGAGTTATTGATGTTTGTTTAGGTGAAATCAGCTCATGTTTTCTTCCTGCAGTTCACAGCAGAACCAATGGGGCCTTTGTGACCAGTTCACCTTCTTGTTTCTTATTTTTGCTCATAACTTACTTAGTGATCACCATGAAATTTTAGGAAAAGATTCACATTCTGGGTTTTGTAGGAAGCATCTTGTGTCCTAAAAAAACTAATCAAACCTAATAGCCAATGCAAAAGTAGCAGAAAAGGTATAAAATAATATTACATGGTAAACTGCAGCATCAAATCAACTTAATGTGTCTTAGAAAGTAAGGAAACAAATTAAAAACCATGTGGAGAGCTGTTTTGTAAACAAAGCTCCCCAACCAATGACAGCGTGTTAAATGTGTCAGGTGATGAGGACTAGCATTAACAAACTTTGCTAACAAGAGCGCTCCGGATTAAAAAAACACACTTCGACGTTTCAAATCATGATCAAATCTGGAACAAGGGCAGATAAAATAAAGTTCTTCATGGCAGCTTATCTATTTAAGGGGTCACTAGAAAAACTCAAGTGATTTACTTTGATTCTATTTTCAAAAAATTGTCTCTTCAAAACGCATCAACAAAAATTAAAAACTCAAAGACAAGGCTGTAGCTAATTACCTGTCGTCAGCGCGCTTTGTTGAAATTCATAGAAACAACGAAGCAGGAAGAAATAACAAGCAAACGCACAGAGCAGCCTTGCAAAATCTGGTCACAGCAGTTTAGGAAGAAAATGGCAGCAGCTGCTGATGAAATGTCAACATCCTACAGACTGTTTTATCTTCCTGAGTCCTGAGCCTTTGATTTGGATTTAGGGCTGGGCGATACATCGATTTAAATGATTAATTCGAATTTGCCATTTATAAAGATTTAATTTTGGGAAAATCAAGATTTTTTTTTCTCAGCAGTGAACTCTTTGGGGCTTCTGTAGTTCAGAGTTCACCCCACCTGCCCCTCAAGATGCTTGGTACACGACATATGGGAGCTAGCAGAGAGGATCGACTTCCCTAAAAAGGCACTGTTTCTTCAGTTATCTGGAATTGGTTGGGTTTTGCAAACTTTGGACTTGGAGCAACAAACACCTCACTGACAAATCTGTTTTTAGGCTCTCGCTACAAAAAGCAGGAGTACAACAAATTAGTTTCAACACCTGAAATAGAGGCACTCCATTAAGTGGGAAGCGAAATTAAAAAAATCAAAACACCAACATTAGTACTTTAAAGCAAGTCTCCCTCAATGACAACAGTGTAATCTAAGCAGAATAAAATACTTTGCAAATGTTCTCATGTTGCAACATAGTTATAAAGTTTGAAAGAGAAGTTTTACTGAGTAGTCTTCTTTAATGAGTTAATTCAAAGGGTGATTGTTTTATTCTCATATTGCAGTGTATTCTCAAATGGCCAACATATGACTCAGCATTTTAAAACAACTGTTATGGCTGATGTCATGACCAAAATTATCAGCAGCCCCCATCTATCCACCTCTCTGGGTACCTTTTTTATAGGCACCCCTGAATATTTGCACACAAACAGTCCAAAATGCATTTTAATGACCTCGTTTAATGAAGCCTAACCTGGATTTTAGGTTTACGTTTGACAAACCTGTTGAGCTTTTCATTCCAGCAAACTGGTGAAAATGATCTGGCTGAAGGAGAAAGTGAGCTTGTTCCCATGTTTAAAGTTTAGTCAATATTACAAGCAAAAGGTGAAAAAAGCTAAATAAACAAAAGTAGGTTTGTTTCTGTTTGCAGAGCATCATGTCAATAATCCAACTTTACTTACCTTTTAAGTAGTTTTTTTCTGTTTTTACTGCAGTGATCTGAAAATATATAATAAATTAAATGTGTAGCCCCTGTTTTTGGAAAAGGTAACATTTTATACACTTAAAGTTAATGCATGATAGTCATTGCTTGTGATTCTTTTAGTACTTGAGTTTTTTATCACAATAACGTGACCAAATACATTGTTTGTTTATTTTTAACAGTAAAGGTTTGTTGTGAGACCATGATTCAGCTTGTTTTTGCTCATTTTGTCTACGTTGTCTCACTAGGCGCTCAGGCCGTTCCAGAAGCCGCTCTCCGCTGCACTACTCCTCTCGTCGCTCCTCCTCTCGTTCCCGAACCAAGAGGCATACTTCCTCTGGGGGAGCAGGGGGCAGCACCCACAGTAGTCGGGCAGCAAGCCGCTCCCCTCCCTCCTCCCGCCTGCCCCTCAACTCCAGCTTGGGCGCGGAGCTCACCCGCAGAAAAAAGGAGCGCCTGGCCGCCGAGGCGGCCGCCCGCGCCAGCGCCGGCGGCACAGCATCTCCTCTTCCACCGGCAAACAAAGCTCCGAGCTCTGCGCCGTTGCGGCCCGCTAAAGCCGAGCCGCCTCCGCTCGAAAAAGACTTGTCGGCTAAAGTAGAAGCTCCGCCTCCGCCGACCGCACAGCTTCCCCCCGATGCTCCCGGCTCTGAGGATCAAGTCGCAGCATCTCTATCTTTCTCACCTGCACTGCCTCCTCCTGAGGCCACCCCTCCAGCGCCGCCCGGTCCAGCCGGCCAGGCGCCCCTGCTGCCTCCACAGGCAGAAACAGCAGTTCAGCTTCCAGCAAATCCCGTCTCCCAGGCGAAATCGCCAGCGTCGGTTCCTACACGCAGCCCCGTTCGCCAGACACCGCTCCACAAGACGTCTACTCTGCCGCCCCTGCCTTTACCGCCTGCGCTGCTGGGCGGCTCTCAGAACAGGTGAGGAGCCTCGCTCACTGCTGCGTTTACCTGAGGTCTATGAAGTACTTGGAAAAAATAACTAGATAAAAGTTCATAAAAATTGGGAAAGTAAAAGTACTTTTACACACTCTCTAAGAAATAAACTGTAGAGTTTACTTGTACTTGAATGTACTTTGTTCTACTTATGGGCAAAAATGGTGCAGCTTCTGCATTTAAACGTTTCCAGACGCTTTTAGTTTGAGGACTTGGGTGTCAGACATCTTCCTCCGTTTCTTACCTTTTAGTTTGACACCCTTAAAAATGTCAAAAGGCTTTAAAGGAATTTGAGAGGTTAACCAAAGTGGTTCCACTAAACCTATTGGGGAAAATATTCTTGCCTCATATTTACTCCAGTAGGTTTAGTGAAACCAGCTGACATGACTTGGTTCAGTAAATTCAACACGTCAGTTTTTTAGAGCATAAACATCTCCTTTCATGATGAGTTCGGACATATTTAACTTTGTAACATGTTAAATTAGGTGTTAAGGTGTTAAATTTTAAAGTAAAGGAGTAAATGTATCAATTTTAGGTTTTAAATGTAATGAAATAAAAGTTTAAAACGATTAAAAAAATACTTGATAAAATTACAAATCCTCAAAAAAAAATACTTCTGTAACAAAGTAAATGTACTTAGTTACTATAAATCTCTGGCGTTTACATCCCACTTAAAGACGTGTTTCATATAAAACCAGCAGTGATTAAACTTTATACATGATAACTGCATTTATCTGTATGACTCGTTGAGTTTTTGGAGTCAAAGGGTCAAAAAAAGGAGATTTTGTTGAGGATTTCTGAGTCTGTTTTAGGGTTGATCATGGCTTAGACATAAAAACCTCATCTTCCAAGCATCATTTTTTATAAAAAAAAAAACACGTTTTCACCTTTAAAACAATAACATTTACTTTGCTCTGTCAGTCCAAAGAAGTCCACCCCTCCCCAGAGGTCATCGAGAAAGGAGAAAGAAATTCGCAGCCGGACCTCGATTATCGACCTTCCTCTCCCGCCCACTCTGCTTGGCATGGACTCCTCACCCCCGCAGTCCCCCATCCGACAGCCCCCTACAGCACCACAACCAGCCCTTAAGAAGAGACCAAAGTTTGTTTGTTTTTGATATTTACCTCCTAAGTTTAGGCTTTTCATTTTACATCAAGTTTTACGTATTTTTTGCCGTCTTCTATGTTTTCCAGGATTTGTTGCCCACGATACGGTGAGCGCAGACACAACCTGAGCGACTGGGGCAAACGCTGTGTAGACAAGTTTGATATAATCGGCATCATAGGGGAAGGCACCTATGGCCAAGTGTATAAAGCAAAAGACAAAGACACTGGTAAGCATGTGTTCACTAGAAATCAGCCACCAATGTTTGTTTTTTATATGAAAAAAAAACTATGAAAAACTATTGAGGGAAATTTCTATTTGTTTTTTAAGGTGAACTTGTTGCTTTGAAGAAAGTGCGACTGGACAATGAAAAGGAGGGTTTCCCCATCACAGCCATCAGGGAGATCAAGATCTTGCGGCAGCTCAAACACCGCAGCGTCGTCAACATGAAGGAAATCGTCACTGACAAACAGGATGCACTCGACTTCAAAAAGGATAAAGGTAAAAACCTGATTAAATAATTACATTTGTTCACTGCTTTTTTTTTTTTTTTTTTAAAAAGGGATTCACAATTAGTTGTAACATTAGGCTTTATTTGATAAACATTTATTTTAACTGTAAAATAAAGACTGTAAAAATACTGTAGGATGTTCAGTTTTTATCATTTTAAACTAAACTTAAGCTAAACTGATGGAGGACCTCAGTTTAGCTGAGCTTCTTCCTTCATGAAGCAGCTCTGTTGTCCTCCATCCACATTTTCAGTTGCAGGCTGAGTCGTTTCTACCTTCTCTCTTTCAACGCTCTCTGGTTTCATTTAAAAGAGCCAATCGTCAGATATTGTCCAGGATTAACCTTCAGGGGGGATAAAGCTCGCTCGCGGCCTCACACAAAGGACCGTGTAAATAAAATGGCTCAATCCGTGTTAAAATATGTATTTTTGAATGTAGAAAACTGAACAGCCTACAGTATTTGTACAGTCTTTATTTCACAGTTAAAATGTATGTTTATCAAATAAAGTTTAATCTTACAACTAATCGTGGATCCCTTTAAAACTAAACTTTTCCTTTGCCTGTAGGTGCTTTTTACTTGGTGTTTGAATACATGGACCATGACCTGATGGGCCTTCTGGAGTCGGGCCTGGTCCAGTTCTCCCACGAACACGTCCGCAGCTTCATGCGTCAGCTGATGGAAGGTCTGGACTACTGCCATAAGAACAACTTCCTGCACAGAGACATCAAATGCTCCAACATACTCCTCAACAACAGGTAGAAACTGCAGTGAAACATTGCAGCTGCTTTTATTTTGAAGGTTCTGAATCTTTCTTGTCACAACCATAAATAATAAGTTACTTGTACTTTCTACTAGATTAGTCATCTGTGTTATTAATAGATATCTAGTAAAGCAGTACTGTCACAGAATGAATGCAGTGAAAGAGACGTTTGTTAAAAACAACTCGCTGAAGTTTCTAACCTCAGGTTTTCATGTCTCTGCAGAGGTCAGATCAAACTGGCTGACTTTGGTTTGGCTCGACTTTACAATTCTGAAGAAAGGTAAGACAAAGTGGCTGATAAAATAAATACAAAAGGCAATAGAATGATACCTTATTGTAATGAAGCTTGATGCAGTTGTATGATTTATTATATGGACTGAATGAGTTTTTAATTCTATGACATTCCACTAGGTGGAGCTCTATCTCTGAAGCTATTTATTTACTTGTTGCTGAGGTGTCTTCTGTTTGAACACAAGGGGGCGTAAGTGTTGTTTGAATGTGTCCCGACTCACTGTTCCACCCTTTATCCTCTTCCTCAGTCGACCATACACTAATAAAGTAATCACACTATGGTACCGTCCGCCTGAACTGCTCCTGGGTGAGGAGAGGTATTCTCCAGCCATCGATGTTTGGAGCTGTGGGTGAGTCTTGAAGACGTTTCACTTTTTACTCATCTGACATTTTTCCTTCACTTTGTGAGGATTACAGTGACCCTGGATTCATAAAGAAACTCAATGGCCATTATATTAGTTTGTACCTAAAACTCTGTTGTTAACACAAGTAGCTAATCAGACATGGCAGCAACTCAAAGCATGCAGACATCAAGATGTGAAGATGACTTGCTGAAGATCAAACCGGCATCAGAACGATTAAGAAAGAGGATTTAAGTGACTTCTTCATCATGTCTAAATGTCTTAATGCAAGAAGTTATTGTTGTAGAAAATCTTATTTACCCAAAACAGAAACATGTGATCTAGGGCTGCGCGGTAGACGGTAGAAACGGTATGAAGTTGGCCTACGGTAGAGATTTTCCCTCTACCGTCCTATCGTCATTACGTCA
>JAUBOC010000019.1:4927424-4938631 GCA_032275365.1 Anablepsoides cearensis | reverse complement strand
AAAAAAAAAACTTCATTCTTGAAGGTGTGGCGGCTTCTATTTAGCCGTGGCGGTGCGCCACGATCAATTACATGTAGGGGAAACCCTGAACCATAAAGATTAACTTTTCAAATGAACTAAAAAACAAACAAACAAAACAAATAAAAACAACCTATCCCTCCTTTTTTGTGAGGGAACATGATTGCTGTAGAGTTATTAACTGTAACCCAGGCTGAGTGATGTTGAGGCATGTTGGGACACCCGGTTTTCAGTTCATGAAATCTTCCAGTAATCAGAGTACTCACCAGCCTTGTGCATCTGACGAGGATGTAAAAGGTCAGGATTACAACGATAAGGACCTTGAGTCCTCCAAAAACACTCCAACCATGCCTAACCAATGTCGTGTGATTGGCTGATTAGCTGTTTGTTAATAAACAACCTAACAAATGGACCTAATAAAAGGAGTGTAATTTTTAAAAGCTTTTTATCAATATTTTTTTTAACTGTTGCAACTGTATTTATCAATAGTTGCATTTCAAACTAATTATTCTGAGTTTTTAAACAGAATTGCTTTTGTTTTATTAATTTTTTTCCAACAGGTGTATTCTTGGAGAGCTCTTCACTAAGAAACCCATCTTTCAGGCTAATCAGGAACTTTTACAACTGGAGCTCATCAGGTACAAAGTTCTCTCCAAACAAATGGAAGATACCACAGTTTACAGCACATATATATATAAACTTAGCAGAAAATGTTTGTGTTTGGTAGATTATTTGTTTTGTTCTGACAAAGCTTCTTGGTAATAAATCTTATAGCAGGCGTCTGACTGGCAGCACCTGGAGGTACAGGAGTCAATAACAACAAAATAAGCTGTTTGGAGAAGAAGATTTGGCAAATTTTTCATCTGTGCTACCCACATACTCAGCTCTACTGCTCATCCCACAGATGCATGTTACTTACAAATGTGGCATGATTTGAAATTAACAGGCTTTCCTACGGTATACATTTAAAAATAAATAATTAAAAGTATAAGAAATAGTCGATATTTTAGTCTCACTGTTTGATATTTTGATATTTTTTTGAAACAAAACAGAAATTTCAATGACCACTTTAACTTGTAATTTTTTTTAAAAATAATTGTGAACATTTAAATGTTGCTGAAACAGCAAGTTTCTCATCATATCTGTGCTCGACAATGCAGCCTAGGTGGAGCAGTCGAACACAGATCCACTGATCCTTCAACACAGGGCATCTTCAGAAGACAAGTTGATCAAATAAATTTAAAAAATCTGTATTGTTCCGTACATAGTGTGTATTAAACCTAAAGCTCTGTATTGAAATACAGATATATGTATTTCCTTATTTGTGCTAAGTTTATTCTTAAAGAAAATAAATTCAAATTTTTTTTATTTAGTCGCTGCACAGATGTATAAAACGTTAAAATATGAAGTGAAATATTCTGTATAAGATTTATTAGTTATCAGGTTATTTAAATCTGCGATCCTACTGCAGTTAGTCTGCTGCAGCATGACTGTGGTGTGGCTGTGTAAAGATAAATACATTGAATCTGTCTCTTTAACTTCTTTCAGCCGTCTGTGTGGAAGTCCGTGTCCTGCAGCCTGGCCCGATGTCATAAAACTTCCCCTTTTCAACACCATGAAACCTAAAAAGCAGTACAGACGACGACTACGAGAAGAGTTTTCCTTGTTCGTAGCTCCGCAGCACCTTTAAATAGCTGTTCAGCAGCTTCCTGTGTTTCTGTTTTAGCTAAAATCTTTATTTCTTGCACAGTTTGCCTATTTCTGCCCTGGACCTGCTGGACCGAATGCTGACCCTTGACCCTTCACGCCGCTGCACGTCAGAGGAAGCCCTCTTTAGCGACTTCCTAAGTGAAGTCGATCCCAACAAGATGCCTCCCCCTGAGTCAGTAGTAAATTCTAACAGATTCACATTGTTTATGTGTTTATAAATCTCCAATCTGACATATTTTTGTTTACCTCCCTGTCCAGTCTGCCTCACCACCAGGACTGCCACGAGCTGTGGATTAAAAAGAAAAGGCGCTCACGTCAGAGCGGGCTGCCTGAGGAGGCGACTGCGCCCAAAGCCCCCCGTAAAGATGCAGCGGGGACCTCCAGCGCAGAAAACAGCCGACCCCAAAGCAGCCCACCCAGAGCCCCGCCTCCTCCGCCAGGAAAACCGGCCTCCACGGCCAAATTAGAGAGCGAGTTGTCAGGTAACAAATGTCTCTTTGTTAGAATCACCATCTTTCCTGGTGTGTTTTTATTGTTAACACGGTTTAAAGGGTTAAAAATGGATGAGGTTGGGGTTTTAATAATGTATGTTTTGGTTTAGGTCTGGGAGTGGCTGCAGAGCAACTGAACCAAACAGAGCTGGCCGTGCTACTGAACCTCCTCCAGGGACAGACTGAGCTCAGCCTGGCCCAGGTGGCCCAGCTCCTCAACCCCTCCAATCCAGAGACTCTCACCCAGCTGCTGTCCACCCTGAACGAGTCCTCTGACCACCAGGGGGCGCCAGAGGACAAGGTCCAGCCTGCTGCTGCTGCTGTGTCCCAGCCCCCAGAGCCCCCTCCTGAACCCCAGGAGCCCTCTCCCCCCTCTGGAGACCCTCCTCTCAGCCAGGAAGACCAGGCCAGTCTGCTGGCTCTCATTCTGGGCCAAATCATAAAACCACAAAGCGAGGAGCAAAGTGATGAGAGCAACGGCCTCCAGCCAGAGGAGGCGCTCGCTCGCGGCTCGTCCGCTTCTACTACTGATTCCAAGGGCAAGTCTGGGTTTAGTTTTTAGAGGGTGGACAAAGAGGAGACCAGGGTGAAGTAAAAATGATAAAAAGCTGATTTCTTATATCCTCAATTAGATTCTAGATGAAAAACAGACGGCTAATAATTCAAATGAATTAGACCAATCAGACTCCCGCCCGTCTTTTATCTCTGACCCATCTTCCCCTTTTAACACCTGTTTGTATTAAATAAATACTAGTGGGCGTCGGCTGTCATGTGACTCTGGTAAACAGGTAAAAGTCTGTACGCGATAAATGTGACGACACGTGAAAAGAAAGCTCTACACCCATTATTCTCACTCTTGTTTTTTTTTTTGTTGTCATTTCATTTCCACGTGTTTCTCTTCCTCACTTCATTTTCATCACAAAAGGAGGTGTCGTGGATTCTTCGCAGGAGGAGGCTTTGCTTTAAACAGTCTGTAATGTCGGCTTTTTTTTTTATGAAGAAAGTCTAATAAATTATCAAATGAAAATAAATCTGGAATCTGTAGATCTCACCTGCATGTGTTCATTTTCACTTTGGTTTGTCACAAATTTCTCTTTTGTTTTTACTCTTCACTCAGGGTTAGCTATGTTAATATGAAGCTAAATCACTGGGATGCTAACAAACCTATATTTACTGTTCTGGGAATATCACCAATTTTTTAAAAATCATTTAAATGCTACGATCCTTATTTTCTTTAAGTTAAATAAACATGAGCTACGAATAGAAACATATTTCAGTATATTTATTAATAAAACACATGCTTTCATTATTACATGGAGGTGCACAGTTTGTCTTTTAAACAATATTTTAAGGATTTATTTATAACGGGATTAAAGATTTTGATGGAGAAGAAGCAGTGCGTGCTGTGTCCCTCTCGTGGTGAATTGAGGATTTTCAGGATTGTGAAACTTCATGTCAGGCTCTTTAAATAAAACGTTTAAACAGTTATAGATGATAAAATTAAATGATTATTTTATATTAACTGATTTTTTTGTCTTCTGGTTTTGTTAGATGGTGCTGTGTCCAAAAGAAAACTTTTGGTCAACCAGGTGGCCGACCACCGCCCCCCGTCTCCTCCCGGACCACCTCCGTCGGCCGCTCCCCTCGGGGGTTCCCGTCGCAGTGAGCCGGACCCCCAGCCCGGCCAGGACATCAGCCCGTCCGTGGCTGCCGCTCTGCTGCAGCTCATCTCTCAGCAGGACCTGGAGGCCGTGGCCTCAACGAAAAGCAGGGACCCCTCTCCGGCCGAGGACGGCCCAGGTCGCGGAGACCCCCCTCCCAAACCCCCATCTGCGGCGGGGACCCCAGAAGGCCTGACTGCCGCTCCCACCACGTCCTCGCAGTTCCCAAAGGACCAGGACCTCCGTTTTTCCCACGGAGCCGCCCGTTGAACCCTCAGTGCGTTGGTGAACCCGGGTGTCATTGGACGACTCCAGCAGCCCCCCCCTGCCCCCCAGACCTGAAGGGAAAGGAGGGACCCCCCGCCCCCCCTACAGAAAGAGCAGGTAGTGAAATGTTTCAGGATTGTTTTGGGTTTCAGGTAATGAACTTCTCACCTCAGAGCTTTGTGGTGGGAGGGGCTTTGAGGGGGGGTTGGATCAGTTAGGAGGGTCTGGACTGGATGAGTTCTGGGATTGTGGGCTATGCAACTGATGCTCAGAATTAAAAGCACCTGTGAGCTTTTTTTTTTCTCTCTCTACAAAACAAAAGAAATGATTGTCCTGCTCACAGCAGCTCTGATGAGATTATCAGTAGAGAGAAGTTCTCAGTTCCTCCTGTTTAAAAGCCTTATCGGACCACCGCAACGCCAACAAAACCCCCCTGATTGATTTCAGGCTCGGGGGGGAGTGGCTTCAGTTTTCTGCTTCGTGTGACGTCTTCTTTTCAGAGACTTTGTTCAAACTCAAACGTCTGCAGGCTGAGCTGACTGGCTGGAACAAGCCTGTGCTTCTCGTCTCTCAGTCACGTTATAAACAGCTGCTCTGTAAAAACACAACATATTCTGCTAGTTGAAGTTTAAAGCTTAAAAACAAGATGCACACAAACTTTCAGCTTTCTCTGGTGGGGCCTCGAAGCTTCGTCTAACTTGTGTCCCTCGCGGTTCCGACAACGTTTGCAACAAAACGTCTTTTTTTTTTTTTTTGCAGTTATTTTCTACACAAATAAAACTGATTATGCTCTTCAAAAGGTAAGGGTCAGTCTTTCTGTTTCTTTCTTCTTTTTTTTCTCTTTGGGAAAAGAAATCGGAGCCATGTGTCTGCAAAAGAAATGGAACAGAAAATATTTGTAACGTGTTTCTTGGTTCAGTTTATTAAAGGAACTTGTGTGATCAGCTGAATTGCTTTTTTTATTATATTTTTTTTCTCCTGTTTGTTGTGTAAAGCGGCCACTAGATGGTAGGCATTTACTCAGACTGCTGACTCGTCAAACAAGTCACTTCAGGTTTCAGTTTTATTATGTGAATGTTTCTGAAGCATTCACATTATTGAATGCTTCAGGGGAGCTTAGGCATATTCCACAATTTTTGTCCTATTTCAACAGTTTATAAATCAAAACGTTCAGCTCCTTCAGGACAAGCCAGCTACGACTTTTAGCATTTCAGCAAGTTATTCTTTTTGAGATATTTAACATTTTTGACCATTTTTCTCTCATTGAAAAGGAATGGAGCTGTCTTCAACATCCTTAAAACCCTTTAAAATGTTCATAAATCTGCTCTTTTTGTTTGGATTTTGCTTTTTAACTTTGTGCTAATTTAGCTTGATTCAACTACGTTTTTTATTTAGCAAATTTTAGCTGTTTTCAGCTTTTTTTCAACTTCTTTCTGCTAATATCGGTGTTGACAGTCTGTTATTTCAAGCTTTTTCTGCCTTCAGCTTCATTCTGCTGTTTTCATTGTTTTTTGCCTTTTCAGCTGCTCTTTAGCTGTTATTTTGCCAAGTTGAGCGTCATTCAGCTACAATAACATTTTGGTTGTCACTTTAGCTTTTTTGGCAAACATGCTCGTTTGGTTTCTTTCTGTTAATTTTACTTTTTAGCTATTTTCAGCAAATTTCCAGCAAAATTCTCTTTTTTGTGATGATTTAAGCTTCTTACTGCTTAATTCAGCAAACAGGCTTTTTCACTGATAATTTCTATGTCACAATATAAAAGGTCAGTGTCGCATGTTAAGCATTTTTCTACATATTTTACCTTTTTTCATCTAAATTTTAGCTTTATTTTTTTATCTTAATAAATTAACTTTTTTGAATTATTTTTGCACTTTCTGGTAGTTTCAACTTTTTTCCTGCTTCTTAAGCTACTTGTCTGCCAAGTTTGGCTACAATTCTGCTCTGTTCAGCTTTTTTGACACATTTTTTTATTCTGCTGATTTTTGTTTCCCTTCTTTCAGCAAACATCACCTGTTCAAACTGAACTCACATTAACAGTTTTGCTTTTAAACATTTTCAGCAGCTTTCAGCTTTTTGGCAGGAAGTGCTTATTTATTGTAAGAAGTTGTGTAAAGACTTAACCTTTCCTTTGTCTCGTATGTTCTGGACAATCAGGCTGATGTGGATCAGAACTGTAGGTTGGCACAAACGAGGTTTGGCCTCCGAGGTTCATGCAGGCTGGCTGAGCGCGTGCACGTGCACACCCTTGCACGTGTGCGCTGGACCGGCTTCTCTCACACCCAGGCTGGCTCCTCACTTGGCACGCTTACAGAGCCGCTTACCCCTCTGGCCCGGCGAGCAGCTGAGCCCTCTGGGTGGGAGATCCATTCAGAGCGGAGGCGGTGGGAGGCTCACCTGCCCTCCAGCACAGGCCCAGTGTGAGCGGGATGAGTCGATGCTGCCCGCCTGTGTGTGTGTGTGTTCGTTCTGTCTGATGCCTCTGCCCACCGGGACTCCAAATAATAGTGAATGTGCCCGCAGGGAGTTTCCACAGGAGATGTAGTGGGCAATGCCAGTGCCAAGTCACAAAGACTAGACGAATAAATCAGGACTGAGGAGTGACGAGAGGGAGGAGGCTGCGCCATTAATCAGAAAAGCATCTTATGGGGAATGCCCAGAAATGTGCCGCGCTGCCAGTCTGAACGTGTAGTTGCCATGGCAGGGAACGGGCGGCGGCCACGTTCAGAACTCAGCCTCCATTTTAGATGCTGGCTCGTCGTCGGCTGCAGGGATCTCAGTCCAGACACAAAGTAAAATGACCGACAGGCCGGTTTTACTCCGCTCTTTTTCTCAGTTTCTCAGAGCTCGTGTTTGTCTGCTGTCAGACGAGATCATTAAACATCTGTTTGGATCCCAGATGACTGAAGAGAAATGAAAAAATTAAAACTCAGCTGGAGTTGTTTCCTCTGAAGGGAACATGTTTCTGTCCATACCGGAATAAAATCCACAACCTCCGTGTCAAAACACTGGAACTAAAATTAAATATTCAGTTTTTTTTTAAATGTATTTGAACGTGCTAGTCTGTATAGCACCCTCTGCACCCCCACTTCCCCACAGCCTTGGTTAAAGCTGTGTAAAAAGACGGTCCTCAGTCTAAAAGCTTTTCGCTGCAGGCAGCAGTGTTTGAGTCTTTGTTTGAAAAACTGGATTTATCAGCTTTTCTTAATTGGTGAAATGATTGATTTTAGCAGCAATTACAGTAAAATAAAAGAAAAACAGTGAAAGAAGACAAGAGGACAACCACACAGATAAAAAAACTGTATTTGTGTAATATGCTGGAAACTCTTGGAATATCTTGTTTTATCATTTATGTCCTATTTTTTTTATCATATTTTATGTCATATCTCTCAATAACCTACTTTATATTAGAACTTAGCAAAACTCTTTATTAACTATATCTCATATAAGATCTTAAAATATAATGTGAAATTAATTTTTTTCTTAAATATTTTTTATTAAAAAGTTAAAACACATCTTTATATAATTGACAATATAATTTTTACACATATTTTACTATAGTATATTTTATACGATCAAATCTTAACATTAGGAATATTTGTTATATATTTGTTTTATCTTTATTAGGTCTTATATTTTATATTTATTTTTTTATCTTGTAGATCATTTTATTTGATTGTCTTAACATTTTTAATTAAATTTGGTGTAGAAATGAAGCTGAAAAAAAGCTTCTGAAAGCTTTAAATGTGTTTGTTTTTCTAACATTTTTAGATTTCATCTGAATGCATGAAATTGCATCAGCAAGTCTTTTTGTTACCTCCCTGTTTGGTTTGTGCACGAGTGAAATGATGGACGTGTGTGTGTGTGTGTGTGTGTGAGAATCCTTAGTTTGATGATTTGATTCATTTGTAAACTCGATGAGAGGAGGCCTGGACTCCCACATCCAAAATACACACAGAAAAGGCTAAAAGGATTTCAGAACTGTTATTTATAGTTAAGAATAAAACAAGTATTTAATTTGACATTTACACCTCTTTTATCAAATCAAACCTGGATCAGAAAAAAAAGCTTAAATCATAAAAAGAACTTTATGTTGCTGTCTTCATCAGATCTTTTGTCTTCTATCGAACAGACTTTAATGTCAGCCATTTTGTTTATGACTACATCTCTATTTATGCCATATTTCAAAGAAATTGATTGACTTTCCTGCAGCTGTGATGTATGTTTACTGCTGAAACAGCATGTTTTATAGGCACCATATAACCCGATCCCTCCTTATCTTCAGGGTTTATAGTTTTCTGCTCAGAATGAGCAGTGAGACACTCAGGTTTTTTTTTTTTTTGGGGGGGGGGGTGTTTTTGTGTTGAAACTGTAACATCTCAGTGTCTGCCGCAGTGACGACGATAACGTCTCAACTCACAGGAAGATGATGCAGACTTCTAAAAAAACAAATTTCTGACCTTTATGCAGTGATCTTCCTCCTCAGCCCAAAGACACGTCATCCTCTCAGCGTGACGCTGCACTTCTGCAAACCAGAGGATTTTCTCAAGGTCTCGCCGTCTGACTTCCTCTTCAAAGTGTCTCTACGGCTTTTTGAACTGTAGCTGCTTCAGCAGACCTTCAGCTGATTTAGCCACTCGGCTCGTTCAGAACATTCCAGCTAAGATCTTTGGTTTAGTAGCTTTTGTATTTTTAGAAATATATTTTAGCACCGACAGCTACATGTGAAATTAAAGAACTCTTCAACATTCTGCCATTCTGTAATATTATTTAGCATTTAGCTACATTCTGCTAATATTAGCTTTAATGCATTGGTAATTCAGGTTTTTTTTGGGCGGTGGGGGGGGGGGGGGGGGGGGGGGTTATCTGACTTGGCATTAAAAATATTTTTACTTTTTTACTTCTGTTTTTATCATTTTGCAGCATTTAGCTTTTTTCAGTTTTTAGTTACCGTTTAGCTAATTTTATTTATTTGTTGGTTTTGGTCTTTTTCTGTTTTAACATTAAAAAACATTTGGCTAATTGCAGCTTTAACTACTGATTTTCTAGTTTTATTTTTAGCTACAATTTTATGAAGGCCTTTAGCAATTGTTTTGCTGATTTAAATTTAGTTTTGCTAATTTTAGCTTCTGCTTTGATAGTTTTAGCTTTATTCTTTATTATGTTTTAAGTTAAAATGAGTTTCAATCACTCTTTATCGCCAGAGGAAAATGTCCAGGTCTCAGCTTCAGTCCAAAGATCTTGATCAGATTAGCTCTATGAGCCGAAGCTTCTGCCTCTTTAAGGGCAGAAGAGCTGCTGGGAAAAGCTGCGCGAGAGAGAGAGGAGGTGGAAGAGGAGCAGGAGGTGTGTGTTGTGTGGAGGAGGAGGGTGGGGAGGGGGGACGGGGCCCTGCAGGACCATTTGTGCTGAAGCTCATTTACACAGCGACACTTAATTGGCTACAACAATTAATTAATGTGTTGGAAAGTTGGCACAAAAAGTTCATTTAAGAGGGTTTTAATAAGCAATTAGAGGAAAAGCAGCGAAGAGGGGGAATTACTGGAGAGGAAAGAGGAAAAGCAGAGATGGAGCGAACGTCTGGCCACCAGGAGCGTGAACGCCGCACCGTGTCCGGGTGCACAGACCTGACCCCCGTGTTGACCTTTGACCTTTGAGGAGCACATGAATAGTTATAAAACGGTTTAATCTCTTCCTGAGGCTCTCGCTGCTGTTCTGAGGACGACCTGAAACTCTGGGTGCCCTTATATTGTGAACACATCAACCCTGGTGGCCCACGCGGCCCCCCCCCCCCCCCCCTCGCTTCTTGTCCCGGTGCCCAGTGTAAAATATCGCATGACTAATGAGCGGAGCAGGTTGGAATCCTGGGGAAGATGTCCTTGGAAGACGAATGCATTTTCAGCAGAATAATTAACTTAATTAACAAATTCACATGCATATTCATCAGCCTATTAATGTCTGCGCCGCGCTGCTTGATGAGCAACGCAATAATAACCATTTCATTTGCATACTTGCGTTCACACACCCTTCTCCAAATATTCAAGAGAAGACGAAGTGTACTCCAAAAAAAAAAAAAGGCGTCCACCTGCAGATCTGAAGCTTCATCTTCGCTGCCAGTTCAGCTGAAACAGCCTCACTGCTTCCTCTCCTGCTGCTGCAGAACTCCAGCCCTGCTTCCTGTTTGTGGCGTCTCCCTTCTTTTTACTAATTAATCCCTATCAGACACGTATTTAATTAATTTATTTCTGGCTTTTGAAGTCTTGCTCGTCTGCCTGTCAGTGTTTGTGTGTTTTTCTGGAGGACTTTAAAGAGCTGTGCGAGTGTTTAGCTGGTTTGGAGCAGACATCGTGGACTGGAATAAACAAATGAATGTGGGAATCTTCGTGTTTTCGCGCTTCCTGGATTTCTGTTCAAGTGTTCTTCATGTTTGTGTGCATTTCCTTCAATGCAGATTTGTGTTTCTGAGTGACGCTGCGTCTCTCAGCTGCCGGCGGTGATAAAAGTGGGTGTTTGGAAGTGAGGCGTCTCAGTCTTTCACAGTGTGTGTCATTGTGTTAAACTTTTTGTATTGTGCCGTTTGCGCATGTTTGTGAGCCTTCTTTCTAATTCAACAACAAGAAAGTTAAAGTGAACCTTCTTGGTTCAAAGGCCTAAAAGCCAATACTTTAAAGGTACTCATTTAAAATAATAAAACAAACAGAAAAGTCCCTGAACCATATTAAACAGAGTTTAAAAGAGTTTACTCCAGTAGTTTTAGAGCAGGGCTATTCAACTGGTGGCCTGTGGGCCACATCCGGCCTGCGAGTAACCAAAGTTCGGCCCACCAATTGGTTCATACATCTCTTAAGCCCAAACCCTTGTTTTTCTACTTTAATTACTCTAAGTTCCTTTAGCTAGACATAAACATGTTTGATATTGTCGTGGAATATTTATTTAACAAAGACAGAAATACGTGGTCCAGAGATGAAGATACTTTGTGGGATGAACAGCAGAGTTTTATTGCAGCAACAGGAACACAGAACAACATGGAGGAGACTGGCTCTCTGCTCCTCTCAGAGTCTAT
>JAUBOC010000019.1:4877691-4892682 GCA_032275365.1 Anablepsoides cearensis | reverse complement strand
GGTTCAGTTTAGGACCAAGGTGTGAATTGAGTTTAGGTTAGTTTTAGGGTCAGGTAGGTACCTGTGAGGTTAGCCTTGGGGTTTATGGTCATGGTTAGACTGTACAAATGTAACAGAAGTCAATGGAATGTCCCCAATTAGATAGCTGTGCAAACCTGCGAGTGTGTGTGTGTCTGTGTGTGTACTTGTTTTGCCCACAGAGTGAGGACCATGTTAGTTTTTTAATCAAAATGTTTTAATCAAAGTGAGGTCATTTTTGGAGTGAGAACATTTTCCCAGTCCTCACTTTGTTTGCAGCTCTACTGTGCTTTACTTGTTAGGTTAAGAGGTTTGGTGTGAATTAAGTTCTGGTTCATGTTACGGTTAACTATAGACCAGTAATGGTAAATTTTAGGGAAAACGTCTGGGATACGGATCAATACAGTTACGAAAATGAATGGAAGTCCATACAAAGTCCTCAGTTTGATGCAAATACAAGGATGTATGTGTGTGTGTGTGTACTTGTTTTTGTTAGGACCATTTCTGGTTTACACACCTACCTTGTCAAGACCAGTAGTCCTACGGGTTCCAAAGGTTCTAATATAGTGGAACTTCATTTTTGGGTTGGGGGGTCTGGTTTAGGACCACCATGTGAATTGAGTTTAGGTTAGTTTTAGGGTCAGGTAGGTACCCGTGAGGTTAATTGTAGGGTAAATGGTCAGGGTTAGGCTTTAGAAATGACTGGAAGTCAATGAACGGTCCAAATAAAGATAGAAATGCAAACCTGTGTGTGTGTGTGTGTCAGTAGGTGTGCCAGGCAGGCCCCCACCATAGGCACCCATGGAGATCTCCGGACTGAAATATTCATTTTGGTTTTCTCGCCCAGACAGTGTGGTCCTAATTGCAGCATCAGAAAGCTCCGCCTCTCCCTCTTGTCTGGCTTGGCTGCAGCAGAGACAAACCTCATCTGGGAGCTGGATGCTTCTGTAAGTAAGTGTGTGCATGCCTCTCTGTGTGTGTGTGTGTGTGTGTGTGTGTGTGTGTGTGTGTGTGTCTCCTCTCCTCACTTCTCTTTCTCATTTACAAACGCAGAAAGCAACTCTCAGTCTCAGATTCTTCCATAACGGGTCGCTCTCCGAGGCGTTTCAGCTCTCCTGCACGCCTCGGCCCATCTCCCTCTCTGTGACTTCCTGTCCATCTCTCTCTCTGTCAACACGTCTATCCGTCGAGCCGTCTGTCCACAGGGCGAGGGTTTCATCAGTTCCCGTGCCAACCCTGCCCCTCGCCTGGCCGAGCCCAACCATCTTGTGGGATTTTTGGCTTTTAATTATAGTAAGAGAGGATTAATTATGGCAGTGGAAACAAGGGGCCATGCATTATTGATGCTATGAGTGAAGGGCTGGAGGGGGTAGAGGGTGCTAATTAAATCACTGCCCTACTGCCATGTCCTCCTCAATCGCTCTGCCTTCAGCATCTCTTCCACCTGCTACATCTTCAACACCCGGTCTTACTTTACTGGTTATAGAAACACAAACACTGACAGCCTCTATGGCCTCTCTGATGAGCTGAGACTCATAGTCTCCACGTTAAAGATGGTCGTTTGTTAAGGACTGTAGGTTGGGCTGTGGGATCTTGGTGGTCTTGCCATCTTGCGTCTGCAGGTTGGAGACAAGGTTTCAGTTTAGGTTTATGTCCAAAATCAACAAAAAATAAGTTTGCTTTTATTCTCAACAAGCATTTCAGTTTCAGCGATTAAAATATGCTTTCTTTTAAGAACTAAATGTAACTAAACACTGCCATCTACTGGTAGTTTTTAGAAAAATTTCCCCCTTAGAATTGAATTCAATTTAGTTTATTAATATAGCATTAAGTCACAACATCAGGGCACTGTACAGAGAAATCAATCTAAAGAAGGCAGCAGATTGTGTTGAATCACTTCGTCACAGTCTCCCATCCTGAGCAGCACATTGGTGACAGTGGAGTGGAAAAACTCCCTTTTAACAGGAAGAAACCTCCAGCAGAACCAGCACCAGGCTCAGGACAGGTGGCCATCTGACAGGAAAAAGACACAAACACAGGACTGGTCCAGGTGCACCTTCCTCTGGAAGATGAATTGTTGTGTTTTGTTCAGAATGTTGCTGCTCGTTTGCTAACTGGAACACATAGAGGGAGCACATTATTCTGGCTTCCCTCCACTGGCTGTCTGTGCATTTAAGAGTTCATTTTCAGAACATAACCTCTCTTTCAGACAGCTTCCTGTTGCGTCCACAGTTAATCCTGTTGGATGTGGTTGGTCCTTCTTGGTGGTTTGCTGACATTACCCTGGATACTGTGGCTCTTGATACATCACAAAGACTTGCTGTCTTGGTCACAGATGCGTCAGCAAGATGTGCACCAACAATTTGTCCTCTTTTGAACTCTGGTATGTCACCCATAATGTTGTGTGCATTGTAATATTTTGAGCAAAACTGTGCTCTTACGCTGCTAATTGAACCTTCACACTCTGCTCTTACTGGTGCAATGTGCAGTTAATGAAGGTTGGCCACCAGGCTGGTCCTATTTAGCCATGAAACCTCCCACACTAAAATGACAGGTGTTTCAGTTTCCTTGTCTAATCCCTGTATATCTTTACGCAGAGCTTCTCCACTTCTATGCACCTGCACAGTATCTCCGGTCAGCTGATCAGTTGAACATTAAAGAACCAAGGACTAAACAAACCCTCAGAGGGGATCGAGCATTTTCAGTTGCTGCTCTGAATGAGCTACCCCCACACATTAGGCAGGCCTCCTCGTTGCCTGTTTTAAAAACAAATCTCAAAACCTATTTCTATTCACTGGCTTTTAACCTAGCTTGAGACCTTGGTCTATTTTAGCTGTTTTCATGCTTGTTTTGTTGTTTTTTATTGTTTTTAGTGTTAATTTGTTTTATTGTTTTAGGCCCTCTATGTACAACACTTTGTGTCAGCGTAAAGTTGATTTGATTTGATTTGTTTATGGCATTTTAGTCACTACAACATCTCAGCCTATCGTGATTATTCTTCTTTCTTGTTAAAATATCATTATTCATTCCAAATAACAATTTTTTTTTATAATATACTGTCTTTGTACCAGAGGAGTGTACTGAAAAACCTTTACGATGCTGCCACCAAAAGTCTCTTTATATCAGGGGCGGAGCTAGACATTTTTGCATGGGGTGGGACAGGGTTGGCCAAGGTGTTTTCTTATGGGGGGACATACATCCAAAAGAAAATATGCCATTTATGAGACAAAATGTGTAAAATGGTGTGTACTATGCCAATTTTCTTAAGAATAAAGATGTTTTCTTGACTTTTTGTATTTAAAGTATAGGCATGTCACAGGCCCTTTAAACAAACAAAAAAAAAACATGCTGATTGTTAGCCTCACCTAAGATAACTGATAATGCTAATTTTATAAAGGGCTAAAATTTAGCCAGTCTTAAATGCTCACATGAAAATAAGTGTTGTAGTAGTAGCTGAAAAACAATCTTTTACTAAATCTGATTTACAAATACAAAATCCAAGATGGCCTCCATGACTAATTTCAAATGTAGTTATTTATAGAAATATTGAGCTGAAACCTGGCAGTAGCCATGAGTAATCTGTATGACATGCTGAAAGCTACCCCAGCTAGCAAAACAAGTTTGTCATCAATCATTAGATGACACCTGGGGTGGCCAATCAGGTGTCAGGGGTGGCGCCCCTCTGGCTCCGCCCCTGCTTTATATGTTTGTCACAACTTTGTTTTTCTGATTCTTGCAGAGTAAAACAGACAGAACGCAGACCGTGGTGCTAAGGGTGGTCAGGTCAAAGAGCAACAGGTCCAGGATGGAAACTCGTACCACCCTCTCCCCGTTGACCCTCCAGTGAGTTCTGGATCTGCCCCAGGTTTCCTCTCAGTGGGAGAGGCTGAAAATTCAGTATTCAGCCTGAAAACTGGACTCAAAGTAACAAATGAAACCTTTTTAAAATCAAATGTCTCGCAATCCTCATGTTCCTTGTCACTTTTCATGATCTTCTGCTGAGAAATGACCGTGATATTAGCATTTAGCTCAATCTAATGCAACATTGTGAGATGTCATGCTCACGGTGGCTGGTGGGCATGATTCTCAACTACTACCAGATTAAATATGAGCCTAATGTCTGTAACATTGGCTGAGTTATAGCAATTCTGCTATAATAAAAAAGCAGCAGAACTCTTGTAGTTGCAACAGTTGACCAGCAGATGGTGCAAAATCATCCTGAATCAAACGAACAGTCAAAAGGTGCGACGTGTCCCAGGTGTGCCTGAATGTGAACACAGTCTGTTTGTTGTTCGATGCTATTTTATATAATTAAATGGGGGTGTTTGAGGGGCGGGGGTGGGGGCTGTCATCAGTCTACACAGAATGACCACCTGTTTTTTTTGGCACAGAGCTTCTTTCTTCACTTTTTGTCTCTAAAGATCCTCTGCAGACTCTATCAGCTTATTACTGATTTTAAACACTTGTTTTCATTTCTTTTGTTCAGATTGCACACCTGGTCTTCACTGCAGCTCAGGTGGGAGTGTGGAGGGTGAACTACTCTGGAGGTGTTTATCAGTGTTTTGCTACTCTGACCGGATCAAGATGTTCAGGAGGAGATAGAATTACACATTTTATTTTTTCCATTCTGTCTTCTGAGCCGGCTTGGAGGGTCTCCAGGGTCTGTGTGTGTGTGTGTGTGTGTGTGTGTGTCCATGACTGTACACGTCAAACATTTGGTTCAGCTCGTCTCTGCTTACTGCCGGAGCGATGATCAGACCCGCTGCTCTGAGGCTCCGAAGTGTCGTCTATCTTCAGCAGGTTTTTCCTTTGGCTTCTGCCAAAACAGTGATTTACTGGCCGGCCTTCAACAAAACGTATAAACACAGAGGAGCTCGGTAAAAATAGAGGTGGAATCATCGTGGGTCTGCATCTCTGCTCCATACATCTGTAAATAAGAAGCTTCATGACAGCAATAAGTGACTTACATTCATAAAGTCACCCTAACAAGCACAGAAAACATAGAACTTGTCCAATAAAATACATTTTTGGGATAAAATTCAGCGTGGCAGCGACTTTTACAACTGTTTAACTCAAATATCTTGTGAACTGGATGGGTTCAAAGAAATCCAATTCAAGATGGCTGCCAGAGATAACTGGCTTTTGAACACACACAGCATTGAGCTAAGGTTTGATGTGGTTCACAACACACAGCTAAATGCTAATCTTTGCACAGTATTGGTCGATATTCCTTCAATAAAAAAGGCCGGATCTTTAATGTAACAGTGTAAAAACAACTGATTAAATACTAACAAATCAACCCAAACAGTCCTGAATTAGAGATTATAAACATCTGTTCAATATACTGAAGAGTATTTATTGAGTTTATATTTAGAGCAGTTTGAGCTCCTCATTGTGTTAATTTGTTAATTTGACAATTTGGGGATTTAACGGTGCCTGGCTGCTCTGACATGTTGTAATCGATTTGAAAGCTTACCTGACACTTCCTCTCTCCTCTCTTATAATCCATGCAGACAAAAGAGGATGGGCCGCGTGTGTGTGTGTGTGTGTGTTTGTGTGTGTGTGTTTGTGTTAGTCTCGTTTGCAACATTTTTACATTTCAGACATTTGCTGCAACTCTCTGTCAGCCTTTCAGATGCAGACAAACTGACGGGGCAGAGAAAATAAAAAAAAAATCCTGGATTTCTTTTTATTGTGCCTGAATGTTCAGTCATTTTTAGTGAAATAAAAGCTTGACATCTCTTAAAATCGTCAAAGAAATTGGCTTTACTTAGTGTTTCATGTAATACAGCTCATCTCCTAAAGTCTTGTTATTTATCTGTCTGTTTATCTTTATGAAAATATCTCATGCAGTGGATGGATTTTGATGAAAAACATTCAGAAACTAACCACTGCATGAGCTAATCACTGGACATGAAAATGTATAGATCTCAGTGAAACAGAACATGATTATAAGGTTGGACCAAAACTTCTCCAGCCCTCTCATTTGTAGTTTAAGATGGGTGATGGTGATGTGCATTGCTTCAACAGGCCTTAGATTATTAAATGTGAAATATTTAAATTCCTTGTTCACATGGTGGCTGAAGCTGTTTCACTCTGAGAGCATTGTTGTTGTTTGTTCTGTTTCTTTATTATTATCTTGATTTACTCACGAGGGAAAAGAACAAACTCTAAAGTCCAGTTTGAATTAGATTCTTCAAACATCAGCCTGTTTAATTCAGCAAAATCTGCAGATTCTGATGTGCAAAACTAAAGACTTTTATTTTGAAATGCTGCAGCTAAAAACAGCAACATGTGCTCTCGTCCTTCAGCATCCAGACACATGAAATGTAGCTGAATTGTTTTAATAATCAGCTTTTTACATGAACTAAATTCCACACTTTCATATTTAAGAAAACAAATCTCTAATCCTGCTACAGATCTTGTTTTTACTCAAACCAACTGACCACAGAGTGAGCGATGGGAACACTGTGTGATGAAGGAGATATGTGCAAAACAAGCCCTCTAAAAAGGAAAAACATCTCCTAAAGTACAACCTGTGTGCACTGCAGACTTCTTGTCAGATTTAATTCCAAGAACTGCAAAGAGCAGAAAAAGCTGCAGATTAACGGCGTCGTTTCTTCCTGGACGAGCCTTTTTTTTTAAAGAGAGAGGTGAACAGACGGAGCTGAGATTCGTACAAGAAATGTGGACTTTTGAGGCAAGCTTCCAAAAAAAAAAAAAAACATCAAATAAAATTGTTTTCAACACGGGCAGAGCTGTGACACTAACATTTCAAAACACAGACTTTATTAATGTTGGAGAGAACAGGATGAATCATGGTGTTCAGCCTTTTTAATCTCTGTTTGATTTCATTTTGTCAATCAGGGGTTTGATTTAAAGCTGGAATGCTGCAGCTGAACTTTTACACAAAGCTCATTGTTCATTCCTCTTAAAGCGTTGCACAATTCTTGCAGATCACTCTGAGTTATGCAACCACTGTGGAAGAAAATCAAACACAAGGGTGACTGAAAATGATTCATTTACTTTGGAAACATTCATTAATCTGTTATTTTGAAGGAATTAGCTGTCATGTTAAAAAGGGGACAGTGTTGATGATTAAAGCTCAGATTCTTTCTCTACCTTCTAGATTCTGCCCACAGACCCCCTTCAGCCACCTCCACGCCCCCTCCTCTGTCATCAAAGCTTCAGTCCACGTCAACACTCAACTCTGTCCCCAGGCCAGATCTGCAGTCCTGCACCGTCCAAATCCCTCTGCCGTGTGTGCTCTGTAGAAACAGCTACATTTAAAAACATTTAAAGCTTTTCTGTCTTCAAATCAGAACCAAATGTCCAAATCATTCAGGGTTTCCACTTATACAGACGCACATAGGTCAAAGGAACAAAATTGAAATTTAAAAACATTGTTCTGTAAAAAAAAATTATTTATTGTTTTACACCCTTTAGCTATTAGCTACTGTTTGTATAATTTTAGCTCTGCTATAAACAGGCCTTAGTGAAAGTTTTGTTTCATTTAGCTTCCTGTTATTGTTTTGATAATTGTAGCTACTGTTTTGCTACAATTATCTTTCAGCTGCAGTCTAGCTTACTTTAGCTTTTAATTCTAGTCTTTCTAGGTTTTGCTACTGTTTTGTAAAACTGAGCTTTTACCTATTTTTATCACATTTAGCTTTTAACTTTAGCATTGCTAATTGTAGCTTTCAGACATGGTTTGCTAGTTTTAGCTTTTTGCAACTGTTTTGCTATATTTTCTGCAAATTGTCGCTTAAAGAGCTTTTATCATTTTAGATTTTAACTGCAGTTTTGCTAATTTTAGCTTTCAGCTAACATTTTGTTACATTTATCTTTTAGCTGCAGTCTTGCTAACTTTAGCTTTTATTTCTGGTATTTCTAGGTTTCGCTGTTTTGTAAAACTGAGCGTTTACCTACTATTTTTTAATCAAATTTAGCTTTTACTTTAGCATTGCTAATTGTAGCTTTCAGATATGATTTGCTAGTTTTAGCTGTTTGCAACTGTTTTGCTATATTAAACTTTTTTGCAAATTGTTGCTTATAGAGCTTTTATCATTTTGTCTTTTAACTGCAGTTTTGCTTTAAATAGCTTTTAGCAACTGTATCGTTTCATTTAGCTTTTTGGTAATTTTTTGCTAATCTATTTTAGCTAGCATTTTGTTGCATATGTCTTTTAGCTGCATTTTTGCTCATTTGAGCTTTTACTTTTCTTAATTTTGCCTTCAACAACAGTTTTACTAATTTAGGTTTTTAGCTAAACTTTTGGCTTTGATAATTTTACGTTTTGCTCTCAGTATTTTGCTGATTTTAACGTATGTGCTGCTTGTTTTACTAATTTATTTTACACTGCATGTCTGCAAAACTTTAATTTCTCTGAGTTCTGCAGGTTTCTTTTTTTATAATGTTTTGATTTTTGGACATTTGTTTATATCACAGTTTGTTTTTTCTCTTGCATGGTTTGCATAAACAGCTTTAATCCAGTGAAGTGTCAGTAAGTTCAGCCTCTGCATCACTCTCTTGTTTATCTGTCTTTGCCCCCTCCCCAACATAAATCTCTCATTCACAAATAGAGGCCAAAAGAGGCTCAGCTGATGTGATGAGATTATCATTTTTTCCCCCTCGTTACAAATCAGCCTCAGCTCAGATAAAAACACAGCAGCTCCTCGTCTGTCCCTTTTTTAAAACGGCCCCTCCCCTGTTTACTCTGACCCCTCCTGTCTCCTCATGTCCCCGCCTTCTGAGCCATGGCCCCTCCCCCTCCACTCTCTACCCACTTACCTCCCTGCCTCACAGCCAGATCTCAGGACAGGCACTGCTGCTGCTCAGGTTTACAGCCAGACTCTGACAGAGGAGAGCACAGAGGCAGGAGAGACCAGCAGCTGCTCCTGGGGAGGGAAAGTGGACCAGAGGTGGGAAAAGTTCCTCCACAGAGGGGCAGAGGAAGTTTGGGGGTGAGGAGGTGAGGCAGGGAGGTCTGAGAGAAGTCTTCAGGACAGGGAAGTTCCTCCACACAAGTTTTTTTTTTGGCTTTCACTGGGAGTCAGGACCCCAGGATCCATGGAGCCCTCCGTGTCGACCCATGAGGGGGAGCACAAGGAGAGGAAGAAGATCCAGTTTGCTGTTCCAGCCTCCGCTCCCACCCAGCTGGACCCCCGGCAAGTGGAGATGGTGAGCAGCCGGCGCACAGATTAGAGTTTGATCCCTGCTCAGTTCAGGCTCGTCCACAGAGGACAGAGTCCTGTCCAACACCTGCTTTCTGCATTTAAACAGAATCAAATTTAAAGTCTGCTTCTTGGTTTCCTCCATCAATCAATGCTTGATTATCTCATCTTGACCTCTCGAACAAAGTGACATTGACGTGAAAGTCATCATCTCTGTAACTTGAGACGAAATAAGAATCTCCTGACGTTTTGTTTCTCACTTCACTCGCGTGTTTTTTTTTTCACCTCCAACCTGAGCTTCTACTGCTGAAATCACGAGTGATCCTTTGTTTGTGTTTGGATTGAATGACAGAGACCTCCTTTTAGCTGTGATACTGAAAGGTCTTATTTTAGAACTGGCACAAGTGGGCTACAGTAGTCTGGTATCAGGGAAGATTGAGGCCAATGGGTCCTTCCCCCTGAGACCTTGAAGAGCGATGAGGTGGGCGAGTAAAAGTGAGATTTTCTTTTAAGACAGAGACCGGTGGGTTCACCTGTCCTGGGTCGGCTCCCAAACGGACTGTCCCTGTTTCTGTTTCTGTGTTTGCATAAAAGATCAGCAGAGTAGCAAAAAGCGGCACGGTGGATCAGTTGGTAGATCTGATGTGTCTGAGCAAGAAGGTCGTCGGATCAAATCTACCCTTTGTGGGTAGAGTTGGCATGTTCTCTCCGTGCATGCGTGGGTTTTCTTTGGGCACTCCAGCTTCCTCCCACAGAGCAAAAACATGACTGTTGGGTTAACTGGTAACTCTAAATTGTCTCTAGGTGAGAGAGTGAATGGTTGTCTGTCTCGTTTGTCTCTATGTGTCCTTGGGATGGACCTGCGATCTGTCCAGGGTGGACCCCGCCCCTCGCACTATGACTGCTGGATATGGGCACCGATGACCCTGAAAGGAACAAACTAGTATAGATAATGGATGGATCATCGTGTTCTCCTTTTTCTTTGTTTCTTTTCCGCACCGTTGAGCTCATTATCAAAAAATGTGTCTGAATTGGAAAAGTGAAAACATTTTGTAGCACATGTTCACGTGCCTCGGCAGTGAGCTCTTATCTCGGTCATCTCTTCCAAGTTAAAAAAAAAAACAAAGATATCAATCTAAATGTCAGTTTCTCTTCCTAAAGTCACAAACGTTTATTGGGAAAATGAAGGAATGAATGATTTTATTTGGTCACATTAAAGCGCACTCCACACAAAAACAAACAAAACTTTAACCCTCTATGACCAAACAGGTAGAGGCAGAAGCCAGTGGCTTGTTTTGCCTCACCTGACAATTCATAATGGACTCCCCAAAACAAAAAACACACAAAAAAACACATATGCTTCAACTACATCCTGGTTATATGCACCATTTTATTCATTAATACTGTTTTTTTTATCAACAATATCATTATTGTTGTTCGTACATGCAAAAAAGTAATATATTACCTTCATCACAACCGACTACAAACCATAACTCATAATTAATTTACTTTTTAACTTCTTTTTGAAACTTAAAAGTGAGTCACTAAAATTAATTTCATCACCTAAATTACTCCACAATTTAACACCCAATACTGAAACACATTTGTGTTTCATATTTGTTCTTACTTTATGTACTTCAAAAATAAAAAGCACAATTATAATTATTTTCCCATATCTTAAAAAATCTTTGAATACCATCAGGAAGTCTATTTATTCTTACTTGATATAGTAACTCCAGTGTTCTTAAATACACTATATCACTACATTTTAAAACGGAAGACTTTAAGAATAGTGGGGTTTTGGAATAAAAAAACCCAGCATTATTTATTAATCTAATTACTCTTTTTTTAAAGTTCAACTATTGGATCTATATTAGTTTTATAAACATTACTCCAAACCTCTACACAAAAGGACATATATAGCACTACAAGTGAAAAATAAAGTGTATGCAGACAACTTCTATTGAACTTCTATTTAACAAAAGTGAACCGTTCTGCTCAGTATAAACAGTGAGCTCCAGGAGCACGGCTTTTTGGTTTTTACCTCCAGAATCTCCACAATCAGCCAAGTGTCCAAAGGTCCTCTGGTCACAGCATCTCCTCAAAAGTGACTATCCCTTTAAATGTTTATTAAAAGCTTAGATGTGAATGAGTGCAGACTGTTACGAACGTGCTTCAGATACCATCTACTGGATCCTCCGGGGACGTGTGGGAGGTCAAGGCTAACAGTTAACCACCGCGTCTTTGCTAACGCCTCGCAATAACTGCAAACATGTTGCACAACCGGGAACTCCTTCCTGTTCTTTCCGATGGCATTTAAATCCCCTCCAAAAACCACTGTTGATTGATACTGCCGAGGCCTTGTTACCATGGAGACAAGGCGGCACAACAATGTCAGCAGATTGCTCTCCCACAGTTGGCATCTATAAGGTCAGCTTTGTTGAACAATGCGCTTAATTAAAAAAATGCTTTTTTCCACTACAGTTTTACAGAAACAAAACCATTTTTTTAAAAAGAGCAGCTTTCACCTTTTTTAATCTACAAAAACCAGAGATCAAAGATTCATGTTGAAGCTGATCACTTATCAGATAAAACCAGACCTTCTTTTCATTTAACCTTCAGAAACTCTGACCTTCAGCTCAGATGTAACCATAAAATAGAAAACAGGCACAAACAGATATGTGGATTTTTATGTTTTCAGATGGGACTCCTGTTCCGGAAAAATATTTCACAAAACATGTGCACGGGTCTAATTAATCCCCAAACTCCTTGTTTTCCTAACTTTAACCACACATTCTAATAATGATTAAGGCTCCTAACGTCAGGGGTGGTTCTAGGGGCGGGGCCACAGGGGCATTGGCCCCATCTGACATCTGATTGGCTCTCTGAAGTGCCCCTGTCCTGTCACTTCTCTGTCCTCGCCCAAAAACAATGATGGTGGCTGCAGTTCCACTTCTAACCACTAGTGGCGCCAGTGAGTCAAATAGGAAAGTCCAGCATGAAGCGAGCTTACAGAGGTCTTTTTAATTTGAACAATCCTGCAGAAAAAAAGTTTTTTACTGACAACAATGGCTAGATTTTCTCACATGTTGTGTATTTGAGTACGATGGAGAATTAGGGCCACACAACAATATTTTTAAAATTATTATTATGAGATTAAAGTCATAATTTTACGAGAATAAATTTGTAATATTACGAGAAAAAAAGTCATAATCTTACAAGGCGTGTCCATTTTCCGTTCCTCATTTCGTCCTTATTTTCCTCAGACCTTCTGTGGACAGCCATATCTGTGTTTATGAAGTAGTCCATAATGATTTGGGTCACAGTTAGTGTAATATTCTTTCCTCCAAATTAGCTACATGACGACTAAATCTGTCAATGCATTCATTAATTACAATACAGCTTCAGTTTATAGTCATTTGCATAATTTCCAAGTCCTGCTACTGATAATTTCATGCTAATGTGCTAAAATATAAAATTTATTTTAAGCAATATTAAAGAACAACTTGACAAGTTGCTCAACATTCCTCATTTTAATGCAGTGATAACAGCATACTTTTTCATGTAAACGCTACAATATTACAACTTTATTCTCATAATATTATGACTTTATTCTCGTAATTTAAAAAAACCTTGTTGTTTGGCCCTAATACACCGTTCGTATTTGAGAGTCTCTTATTTATGTACAGTAAAAATCATGTAAAATCGATAAGGAAAATTTACTGTGCAAGATTTTACAAGTGTTTGAACACATGTGACTGCTTAAATGTTTAGAATAGAATAGAATAGAATAGAATAGAATAGAATAGAATAGAATAGAATAGAATGCAAAGCAGTATATATCAATTCATTAAAAAATAATAAAATTAAAGATAGTAACAATAAAGAATAAACATAGATCAAAATAAGAATAATGATTGATGTAATAATAATGATGTATAAACCTTACAAAAACTGAGGATTTGTGTGCGAGGATGTTGAACAAATGCTTGGCCCCTCTATGAATAGTGTGGCCCCTTGATGGCCCTTTACACTGAAAAACCTAGATCCGCCAATGCCTACCGTGCCCACTTAATGTGAAATTAGATTTGTGCCTTAACACATGCATTAAAAACAAAGGGGTAACAATAAAACACTAAACAGCTCGTGTTTTATTGCAGTTTTGGACACTGTGATTTGCGTCATTCTTTCCTTGCCTTTTCTGGTATCCTTAATAAAATCTTCAAACCCCAACAGATGGACAGACAAGCAGCCTTTTAAGACTACTGTTCATCACATTTAGAGATCAGGGTCAAGAATTTTATTGTCTGGGGCATTATGTGTAAAGCTCGTGGCTGTGTTTTCTGTTGCTAAAGCCACTTTGAACGCTGCATCAAGTGATGGAGGGTAATGTGTGTAATGGACAGAGATTAGGGTCATGGCACAGACATCGCTAACTTCATGTGGACATCCCTCTGGGGTTTTTTCCTCCTCTGACCCAACCTGGTGTTCTCTGCTTGTGTCAAACACAGAAGAGATATAAAAAGACCAGTAAAGAGGATTTATCCACATTTTCCCACAACTAATCAGTCCATGTTGATTTGTACTCAAGAGAAAATTCACTTTGTGTGAAAATACAAGTTAATGCTGAGCGCTGAATAAAACAGAAACTGAGTTGTAAAAGCTAAAAAATGTATCAAAACGCTATCCAGAAGTAGCAAAATGCTAGTTGAGCATAGTTAAACAGCTAAAAACTTAATGTAACAACAGGTTAGCTATAAGCTAAAAGTGCAAGCCAAAAGCTACAAGTAGACCAAAGAGACCAAAAACCTGCATGTTAAATTGTTTTAAAGTCCAGGCCAAGCTAAAAACAACAAGGTAGCTAAATGCAAAAAGTAGCAAATGGCTAGCTAAAATAAGCAAAAGGTTATATAAAACCTAAATGTAGAAAAAGGTTACCTTTCACAGAAAAAGGTAGTTAGAATCTAAAGGTAGCTGAAGATTTGCAGAATGCTTAAATGGCATCAAGGTAGCAAAATACTAAAAGTAGCAAAAGGTTGCCTAAACGTAACAAAAAATAGCTAAAAGTATGATTAATGAAAAGTATAATTAATGAAAAGTATGATTAATGAAAAATGTAGCAAAGGCTACATTTGGCACAAAAGTGTAGTTCGAAGCTAAAAGCAGAAGGCTTTTAGCTAAATAATCAACAAGATTAATGATAAATGCTAAAAGTAGCAACAGGCTAGCTAAAAGTAACAAATTGTTGGCTAAAAGCTAAATGTTGCACAAGACAATAAAAGTGGGGCTTGTTTGCTGAAGCAGATTTTGAACAGAACAATGTTTCTGAAGGAACAGAAAAAGTCTCAACGGCATAATATTTATCAATAAAGCAGATTTTTTTTAAGTATATAAAGTGGCATAAATCAAAAACCGTTGCTCCTCCTGTCTCGAACACTTTAACTTATGGGTCACTGAAATACAACAAAGTATGCAACCATGGTTGGTTTTCAAAATCATTTTTTTTTTTTTTTATTTCAAACACAAGCAAACAAAAGTTCAAAGTCTCCTAACAAACCTGCACCTTTATGAAAGGTCCCTCTCACAGAGTCCCTCATGCACCACAGGAAACCCAGCATCACCTCCCCGACCGTTACGTCACTCTGGGTTAAACATCAAACAACAACCTTTGATGGAGCAAGTATTTATGGGTAAACATCAGCCGTCTGGGGGCCTGTCAACACGCAATCCCACAAAGATCACGGCCCAGAGCCTGCTGCTGCGACAGGACAAGCACCCAGGGGGGGGGGGGGGGGGGGGG
>JAUBOC010000019.1:4840092-4850923 GCA_032275365.1 Anablepsoides cearensis | reverse complement strand
CCAATTTTCTTAAGTATAAAGATGTTTTCTTTGACTTTTTGTATTTGAAGGATAGGCATGTCACAGGCACTTTAAGAGATGCTTGCTGGCCGGATTTGGCCCATGAGCCACCAGTTAAACAGCCCTGCTGTAAAACCATAAAATACATTTAAATGAGAACAGAGAAACTGAATTTTTATTTACTTTTTATCAGGTTTCAAAAAGACATTTTAAAAACACATTTTGTTTTCTACACTTTATTTTTTTTTTTTAGAAATGAAAGCCTTTTATTTCTTTTTTTTTTTTTACAGATTTGTGTTGACACCATTTGTAAAAACTTGTTTACTTTAACTGCTTGGATGTAGAAATGTTTTTATGAGCTTTCAGCCTGGATTCTGATGTTTCAGTGGAAACCAAACATATTAAATGACGGATCGAAAGTTAACAGAAGGTAAAAGACAAACAGGAAGTGCAGCTCCACCCCTGTAACACTTTTTGTTTGTTTTCTAGGGTCGTTTACCTCGATACCTCATCCACCAGAGCCTGGCCGCCACCATGTTTGAATTCATGTCCCATTTACGCCAACGCATCGTGGACATTCGGCCTCCTCACCACCATCATCATCATCATCATCACCACACCTAAAACAGGAGACGCATCCTGCCAGGAAAAAAAACAAACAAAAACAAGACGGCGGCAGTTTGTGGGATATTTCTGAGCTGAAACTGAACAGACTTTATTTGTAAGGAGACCAAATTTGAGACACTTTTTTTTTTTTTTTTTTTTTTTAAACATGGACCTATAACTGTTGGTCCACCTCTCGACGAGACGAGAACTGTCCCCAGCTGAGGTACTGCTGCACTTTACTGACACATGAAGGCCTGCAGCAGGACCGGACTCTTATTGTGGAAAAAAAACTAAATATACAAACATCTGAGCCTTATCTTACAGAACGCAGAGTTTATCATTGATTTGCTGCTTTTTATATATATGTATGTAAACTTATCACTGCACTGTTTAAATATTGTTTTTTTTCTTTCACTTGTTTGTGTCGCAGCTGTGATGTCAACAGGTTTGAAGGATTACGGCTCTAAAACTATTCACCTTTATGTTGAAGGCAGGGGCGCACTGCTGCCGGCTCACCACTAGAGGGAGACACCACACATTCCTGCAGTTCAACCCTTCTGGGTTCTTTATTTCCTTTAAAAGGTTTAGTATCAGACAAATGAAAAAGTTGATATAAATTTCTGACTGCAGCTGTCTTTTGTGCCAAACATCTTTAATGGCCTCATGATTTATTTGTCTTTTTTTGCTAAATATGAATTAAAATCCGAACTGACTCGTCCACAGAGCTTTCATTGTTTCCCCCTTTCCTTTAATTTCTCACCTAATGAAGCAATAAATAGTCAGATTCTCATGACTCAGGACTGCTCAGACTGTTTTTGACGCTCAGAACTGCAGTTAGAACTCATGAAAAAGCATATTTGTGGTTTCTGCTCTGAAACTTGTGACGATTGGAAATAATTCATGTTCGTGGTTGTTAAGAATAAATATATATGTTGATTTTAGCTGCCCGCTGTACAAATGAGACGAAAATGTCAAATAATTGTGCCTTTATCACTAATAAGCTTTTTGTTGCTTCACGTTTACTTAATGCTGTTTAATCTTTAAACAAACTAAATACACAGAAACCTGCTTCTGTTTACCACTTCCTTTAATTGTTTTTGAGTTGAATCATGTGTCAGTCAAACATGTTAGCTTAAAGCCACTGACCAAATGTTTTTACTGAGTCTTAATTAATATTTCATGTCTAATAAAACAGAAAGTCCTGACTTTGCCTTTAAACACATTCATGATGCTTGGATCCTCCTCAGGCTAAATTTGTTACAGATGAACAAAGTATGTTTCTTTAAAAATGGATTTCTAAAGATAAATTTCATTTTTCTCTCTCTCACAGAGACGAATCAGAAATGATCATTTGTCAGCGTCTGCCCTTCGGCGACTTTCAGATGAGAAAGTTTCTGTAAACAGTTTATATAAGCAGCGGAGAGGCTCACAGTTCAGTTCTGTAACTTTTCTTTCTGTAAAAACAGATGTCGTCTTTAACGCGCGGCTGTTTGCAGAGCTTTGGTGAAGTTTTGCTGCGCTTCAGAAAATCCATAAAATTCTAATTATTTTTGGTCGCTGCTACAAAGAGCCACTTGTGGCTCTGAATTAGTAACGTCTCACATTTGCAATAAACTCTTTTAATTCACTGTTTAACCTCTGTTCTGCACGCTGTGGTGAATAAACTTTGTCACTTTTAGCTCCAGGATGTAACAAAATGTAAAGATGTTTCACCGTCAGGTCTGAAAATATCAACTTTCTGAAGGGTTTTGTTGTCAAATTTAGGTTTTAATGGAATTTCTTTGCTAAATTTAAGTTTCTGTGTTCAGATTTAAACTCACTAACCCCACCCTCGTTGTCCGTCCTGCGCTGCGTCCCCAGGGTGTCTGTGAGGGAAGACAACACCGTGTGACTGGAAACATTACAGAACAGACAACATAAAAACACTGCAGGCCCACTCCACACAACATCCCCCCCGTCAATGTTTAAAAGTTTGAATAAAACCCATAAACTCTCATTTGAGCTCTTCAGAACAATAATTCTCAGATCTAATGTTTAATAAAATGAATCCTGGAGAGGATTTGGTCTCGGCTGTGATCAGACCCTCTGTTGTAGAGAGGGGCCGTGTTGTCCTCCAGGCAGAGCACAAAGCTCAGGACAAGAGATGAAGCGCCTCACATGATTGTACTGTGACTGTCTTCTGAGGGTGTGTGTGTGTGTTTTCAGTATCTATGAGAGCAAAAGCCTCTTCAGAGCCCTGCCTGTCCTCCATGAGAAGCAGCAGTCCTCAGGCTGCCATCTGTCCAGCTTCATCCGGAGGAGGAGAGCTCGACTGGGTGTGGAGCGCTGGGCAGAGTTCAGAAAATGGGAAGCTGAAATTTAGGTGGAATTCTGCTGTTTGTAACTTGTTCTCTTCATTTATTTATTTTTTTAAAGCAGTGAAGTGGAGAACATTAATGCTCATTTAATTTGTTTATTCTTTCTAGCTCCTCTCCATCGTTCAGAGAAAAGACACAACTTCCAGCTGGATCGCCTCGCTCGGTTCTGTTCCTGTTAGATGGGTTCATCCTTTAAGAGGTTCTGCTTGCAGCTGTGCTGCTGCTGCTGCTGCGCCGATGATGACGACGACGAAGATGAAAAGCAACCTTTGGTTACGTAGGTTTAAAAAGACATTGCTTTTAAATACAAAAAAAAACTCATTTCTTGTGATTGTGTTTATAAGATTTTTGGTAAAAACCCAAATTATGCTGGACCCTCTCAGTCCAGATCCACTGGACTATTTCACCCGGGAGGTCCAGAAGAGGCGAGACGAGGAGACCAACCTGTGGAGCGAACCTGGAGACCCCAGCCACTCAGAGAGGGACGACGACCGGACGCTTTATACTCTGCTCCAGGCCAGGAACCAGACCCGGGTCGGATCCACGGTACGACAGGAGACTGAAAAATAAAAAAAACAGACAAGAGAAACCGGACTGATAGGAGCTGGAATGTACTGAAACTACACAAATACTTCATTCCTTAAATATCAAAGCAGATTAGAGGTGTTATTTTTCTTCCTGCAGGGTTATCGCCGCCTGAGCGTCGACATCGAGGCCATGAGAGACACACGCAGGGAAGTCCGGGACAAATGGAAAACAATCCTGGAAAACCTGGGTAAAGACGGCGCAGTTGCCAAAAACAAAAATATTTACTTTTACTTTTGTGAAACACCTTTGAGTTCGTTTTCCTGCAGGCTTCATGGCCGAGGCCGACTCCCTGCTGAACGTGTTTGCTGGCGCGTCACTTGACCGCATGCGGAACGCCCCGGCAGCACGGGCCATGCTGCACACGCTGCACACCGAGACCTCCATCTTCAGCAGCAAGGAGCCCCCGCCAGAGAGATACCTGTTCATCCTGGTGAGAGGAGAAAACAATAAAAAACAACACAACTTAAAATAACTCTGGGACCAGATAAAACGGGAACAAGGGCCACGTTTGGCCCGTGGACCTTGAGTTTGAGACAAGCTAATTTCTGATTACAGTGAAATGAAGCTTCAAGATCTTCATCTTCAGTCATGTGAAGAAGGTTTTACAGGCTGAGAGAGAGAAACATTACGACCAGATTAGTCTGAATGTTCCCTCCCTCCACAGGACCGTCTCCTGTACCTGGACATAGCCGAGGATTTCCTGGCCAAGGCGAAGCGCTTCTACCCTCCCAGAGACGATTCGGACGAGGAGGAGGAGACGACGGGCCTCGCCATCAACCTGCCCCTGCTGCTGGCCAGAGTCCAGGCCATGAACGGACGTGGTGCTGAGGATGAGGATGATGACATAGATGATGAAAACTGAGCCAACTGGTCTGCAGTGATGAAAGACAGACAGCAGGGGGCAGCATCAACCCTGGATTCATTCAGGGGGGGTATTTTTCTCAGTTCTAGTTTTAAAGCAATTAGTCGAACTGCACAGCTTGAGTCTTATTTTCTTTCTTTCAAAATAAAAAAAAAGTTTTTTGAGATTTTTATTGGAAATATAATTTTACATTTAAATATGATTCTAAAATCAGTGTTTAAGTCTATTTGACTTTAAAATGAGCAGTAAAAGCTAAAGGAATGTGGTGGCTGGTTGTCCTTTCTTTCTTTTTTTTTAAAAAAAGGTGAAGAGTTTCAGAATAAAAGCGCGAGTCTGTGGATGTGTTCAGGTTGAAATAAAATTTCTGCCTCCGGCATCTGGTTTTGTCACATGTTGGCATCATTTCCTCTCGCTCTAAACTTAGATGGTCGACATAAAGGAGAATAATTGGGCCTGCCTTTGAGCCTGAAACGATAAAACGTGGAGGTTTTTCGAGCTGAATATGAAGGTTTGTTTTTCTTCCTGCTCCCTCACGAGGCCCACCCTTCAGTTGGGTTTTATCTGTCCCTCTCACCTGCTGCAGGCTGTCCACGGCCTGATGGTCCCCCCCCTGAGGCCTGCAGGCTCCAGCAGACATGCTGATGATGATGATGTTTTGGTGATCAGCTGCTTGTTCTTGTTACATAAGAGTGGAGGCACATGCTTCATATTGTGTGCAGGAAGTTAACTTTCCTCAGACTTATCTCTTTATTAAGAACTGCACTTTTGTGTCAGGGTGTAGGAGGCGCCTCACTGTCCTCCACAAAGACCCCCCACTACCCCCCGCCTCTGTCACAACAAAACCAAACAGGGTTTCACAACACTTCACCCCGGCCTGAGCTCTTCCCTGTCAGCGGCGCCTCATTTAAATGTCACTTTGCAGCCAGCTCCTCACTGAGGATGAGGAGGGAGGAGGGGGGGGGTGTTTGTGACAAGCTTCAGTTCATCTTTGCTCACCTTTCCAACGCCCCCTGCATTCATTAGTGCAGGGTGACTCACACCAAAACAGCTTTGAGGAGGGTTTATGTTGTGTGTTTGCAATAAAAACAATAAAAACTGTAAATCTTCTTTTATGAATTTGTTTAATCTAAAGGCCCTGACACAGCAGACAACTTAGGAAACATTTTAAAGTCTAAATTTCTAATTAAAGTTGCATATTTGATCAGTTTGTTAGAATTACAGTACACTTCTAAAAGAAGCTTCCAGTTGATTTTACAATTCCATTTTCAATGCAGAGCTCTTTAAAAGTTGTCTAAAACATCATAGTGTGACGGGGACTTAAAACAGTGATTTTCAACTGATGGGTCGTGGGCCTCTGCCTGTGCCAAGGAAATGCTAAAATGGTCCATGGTTGATAAGAAACTTTAATAAAATGTTGTTAAATATTGTTTTCTTAACATATACATATAAATAAAGGAATTTGGGGATATTAACACGGTGAATAAGGCTCACAAAATTACTTTGTCCTGCTCACCTGTAGGAGGCGCTATCATTGTTTTTATTTTATTTTGTCCTGGATTTATTAAACTGCGAGTCCCACAGTTAAAAAGCTTATATTTACCTGCAGGGATCTGCATCAGATGATGAAGGCTTTGCTCATTATAGTTTAAAAATCTTTGTTATTTTGGAAAATTAGCTAAGTTTACTTTGAAATTACTTGAATTGACTTCCTGTGAGTTGTGCAGTTTGTGCTGAAATCTAACTTTTGTTTTATTTTTAGATTTGTTTTTTTGTGATTCATGACATCAAACTGATAATTAAGTCAAAATGGCCAAAACACATTTTCAGATTTATGCTTTTGAAGCTACGTTTTGACATTTGGATCAGACAAATATGAGCTCCAGAGATACAGTCTTGATTTATCTCATTGAAATTTGGTCATATTTTTAAGTTATTCTAATGATAACTTTTAATATAATTTTGAATAGGACATCTCAAAAAAAATTTGGACATTAAGATTCTTCAGCTATAAAGTAAGGGAAAATGACAACATGTTTATGTCTTTTCTGCTTAAAATTATGTCTCTGTTTCTGAAACAAGGGCTTCAAAAACTCTTGAAGATTACATTTCAGATATTTTGTTGTATTTTAACAAAATGCAGTTGTTGCAAACATTTAATGCTCAGTATTTCTCCACTTTGTGACTTAATCCTCGGTTCTTTGGTCTCATTTTTAGTTAAAAAAATATGATTTCGTTTTTTAACTCAGGCCATAAATGAGATCGGGAAGAAACTTATTGGCTCAATAAATCTATTTTTTTCCAGCAACATGATTTATGTTTTAATCATAAAAGTTAATTCTAAAAGAAACGGTCTGAGTAATTTTATTATATTTCTGCCAGCTTAACTTTTTTTTAATTAAATCCAGGAATTTATTTTGAAATGTGGGACTATTTAAAACTATTTTATTCATGTGAAAACACTCAGATCTCACAGCTGGGCTGCTTGTTGTTGTTCTTGTTTCTCAGGATATTTTTAAATGCTGGTGACGACAGGGTCAGATGATCAGAAGGTTAAAGGGTTAAAGGTCTCAAGAGGCTCCGTCAGATGTAAAAAAAAAAAACTTTGAAGCTACTGAAATTTAAGACTGCCTGAAGATGAAAGTGGGGATTTTCCACAGCAGTTTGCTGCATCAGCACAAACATCATCCCACCAGAGAGCCGATCCTTGTGATATGACCTGAATCAGTAAAATATTAAACGTTTAGATCAGTAAAACTTTAATACAATTACATTTTTATCTTAATTTGGACCCGGTGAGGACCAAAACATCAGGTTTATGTAAAAAAACGAATCCAAACTGTTGTTTTTTCCAACTTTCTGACATCAGACTCTGTAATTCTGACCATTTCGGAGCCACGTTAGATTATCATCTTACAAACGTGCTTCATCTGGAAGAAAACCCAGCAGGCTCATGATGTAAACCCAGAAGCATTCTCTGAAATGTTAAACACGTTAGAAAGATCAAACCGATGACCCCCCCACAGGGATGCCTTTCTCCTCTTCCTCTGTGGAGTCAACATGCAGAGAAGTTGCTAAGAAACAGAAACAGGTGAAATATCGACTGCGGAGAGAAAAAAAACACCAAACTGCTGCTTTAGATGTCTGGTCTGGTGATAAATGAGTTGAGATTATTGTAACATATTGTTTGTTAGTTTATTTCATTTTATTTTTTCAAAGATTTTTGGTCAACCATAGCAGAAAAACAGCTTCACCTAGCAGCGTGAACTTTGGGAGGAATATAGATGTGGCCGACCTACGCTGAGCTGAGCTGAGCTGAGCAGTTTTATGATATTTCACATGGTGTCCAGACATACAAAAATGCTTATAGCTCAAAAACTCTTCAACATAAGAACTTTAGATTTTTATTTGTTGTTGTTGTTGTTTCGCTCTGATGAAGAGCGATCATTTCATGACATCATCACGTGTTCCTATGCAGCTGCCACCAAGCAGCAGGCAAAAGAATCAAATCACATGACTGAAAACTGTTATTTCCAGCCTGTACATCCATAAATATGATCAGATCGTGATGATATTTGGCACAGAAGTTGTCCTATCTGACCTACACCCACTAACAATCCAGCAGCTCTGTAACAGTGCAATCATATACAGTACAGACCAAAAGTTTGGACACACCTTCTCATTCAAAGAGTTTTCTTTATTTTCATTGACTTTGAACATTGTAGGTTCATGCTGAAGGCATCAAAACTATGAATTAACACGTGTGGAATTATATACTTAACAAAAAAGTGTGAAACAACTGAAAATATGTCTTATATTCTAGGTTCTTCAAAGTAGCCACCTTTAGCTTTTGCTTCACACACTCTTATTATTCTCTTGATGATTTTCCAACAGTCTTGAAGGAGTTCCCAGAGATATTTAGCACTTGTTGGCCCTCTTGTCTTCACTCTGTGGTCCAACTCATCCCAAACCATCTGGATTGGGTTCAGGTCAGGTGACTGTGGAGACAGGTCATGTGGCGCAGCACCCCATCACTCTCCTTCTTGGTCAAATAGTCCTTAAACAGCCTGGAGGTGTGTTTGGAGTCATTGTCCTGTTGAAAAATAAATGATGGTCCAACTAAACACAAACCAGATGGAATAACTGCTGCAAGATGCTGTGGTAGCCATGCTGGTTCAGTTTGCCTTCATTTTGAATAAATCCCCAACAGTTTAACCAGCAAAGCACCCCCTCACCATCACACCTCCTCCTCCATGCTTCACGGTGGGAACCAGGTATGTAGAGTTCATCAGTTCACCTGTTCTACATCACACAAAGACACGGTGGTTGGAACCAAAGAGCTCAAATTTGGACTCATCAGACCAAAGCTCAGGTTTCCACTGGTCTAATGTCCATTCCTTGTGTTCTTTAGCCCAAACAAGTCTCTTCTGCTTGTTGCCTGTCTGTCCTCAGCAGTGGTTTCATAGCAGCTATTTTACCATGAAGGCCTGATTCACACAGTTAACAGTTGTTCTGGAGATGTGTCTGCTGCTAGAACTCTGTGTGGCATTGACCTGTTCTCTAGTCTGAGCTGCTGTTAACCTGACATTTCTGAGGCTGGTGACTCAGATGAACCTATCGTCTGCAGCAGAGGTGACTCTTGGTCTTTCTTTCTTGGGGCGGTCCTCATGTGAGACAGGTTCTTTGTAGCGCTTGGTGGTTTTTGTGACTGCACTTGGGTACACTTTCAAAGTTTTCCCAATTTTTCAGACTGACTGACCTTCATTTTTTAAAGTAATGATGGCCACTTGTTGTTCTTTACTTAGCTGCTTTTTTTTGCCATAATACAAATTCTAACAGTCTGTTCAGTAAGACTATCAGCTGTGTACTGTATCCACCTTCTGCACAACACAACTGATGGTCCCAACCCCATTTATAAGGCAAGAAATCCCACTTATTAAACCTGACTGGACACACCTGTGAAGTGAAAACCATTTCAGGTGACTACTAAGAGTGTGTTAATCAGTAATCAAAGCAAAAGGTGGCTACTTTGAAGAACCTAGAATATAAAACATATTTTCAGTTGTTTCACACTGTTTTGTTAAGTATATAATTTCACATGTGTTTTGATGCCTTCAGTGTGAATCGACAATTTTCAGTCATGAAAATAAAGAAAACTCTTTGAATGAGAAGCTGTGTCCAAACCTTTGGTCTGTATGACATCATGCATGCTCTACTCAAACTACAGAAAACAGTTGAATTGTTTTTGTTTTCCATCAACTAAATGTTTTATTTTTAATGAACCTTCCAAAGCACTTCTCATATAAATACCAGAAACAGCCTATGTGCGTTCTGGTGCTGGGGGGTCATATATGCTAAGCTATGCTGTATCTATTTTGTTTTCTTGTGATTCTGCTTTAGAGATGATATCAGGACCACATGTGGGGGGATGAGTCAGACAGTAACATCATACCAGCTGGTGACCGTCAGAGGTGAGTGTGTGTGTGAGTGGGTTTTACAGTCTGTAACCTGAGTTGCTCCTCTGTCATTGAGGTGATGAATCAGAGGGGGGAACGTCTAACGTGGGCTGTGGGGCGGGGGTCCAGTTGTTGCATAAACTGTATGAAATGTACGAACACAAAAATAAAAGATCAGAACATGTTTATGTTCCGCGTTCAGCTGTAAGAACAGATTAACTGAATCCCTAATCTGAAACTGAACCTGTTGAAGGATTAGATGACCGCCGTCCTTTCCTGACCTCAGACTAAAAGGTTTTTTTTGTATTAAAGGTTTATTCAGTCTCAGCTCACAGACTCTGAGGACACAGGTGTGTTCGGCTGAGTCATTACGCAGGTGATTGAGCATAAACCCAAGAATCAAGAGGATTTTCAACCCAATTACCCTTCAAATCCTCCTCCGTTTGGTTTGCAGCTGTCCGGGAACCAAACGGAGGAGTGAGTATCGGATGCCAGCACACACACACACTGAGATGACAACACGGAGCAGGAATAGAAACAGGGTGTGTATAAAAGCCGTGGAGCGACCCGAGCCCAGACAGAGACAGAGGCTCCATCCAGCTGCAGCTGAAGCCGAAGCATCCTTCAGAGGAAACATCTCCGACACTACAGAGGCCTTCAGGACCCAGAGAGGGACACAGATGCCCGTCTGCAGCATGCTGGAGAAAAGCAACGGGGTGGTGGTGGGAGCAGAGCTGACCTGCAGCATCTGGGAGGAGAACAAGGCAAAGAAGGAGAGCTACAGCGCCGACTGGAACAGTGTTGGTCTGAAAACCAGGCCTGAGGACAGGTGAGAGGACACCTGGGTTTATTCCTCAACAAGCACCCCTCTAATGTCTCTAACATCTCTAATGTCTAATGTCTCTAACATCTCTAATGTTTCTAATGTCTTTAACATCTCTGTCTCTAATGTCTAATGTCTCTAA
>JAUBOC010000019.1:4768128-4798089 GCA_032275365.1 Anablepsoides cearensis | reverse complement strand
GATAATAACATTTACCTCCAGCACTAAATCCACACCTGCAGAGTCTGGAGTAGAGTCATAATCCTGATCTGAACGTCTCGTCTATATACTGTGTTAGCTTCCTCCTCGCTGTCCTCTGGAGGTGGTCTTTGCTCTCTCAATGAAGGGGTTAATTGTACAGCTCCCTTCTTTAACCTCTGTCTTCTTATTTCTGACGGTGGCTCTTACATATCCTCAGGTTTGAAATGCCGACTAGAAACACAAGTGTTTTCCCTGCGTATAGCCACGATGTATTGTTGTTGCCTTAACTCAGGAAAATGGAGAAAAACTAACTACTCTCTTGTACCTGCTGGTTAGTGGACACGACGACACAACAGAACTCTTGTTTTATACCAGCAGCTCGCAGATGTTTTAACATTTATGACTTTTTCATGGTCTAGTTTTAGGAGCTAACGCTAAAAACAATGCGCAGTAGGCAGGACCCGGAAGTGATGCTCGTGGCCTGAATTTTAACAGAAGTACATCACTAATAGCTGTAGAGACACAGCTACGCTCGCTCAGCCTGTGCACCCTCTTTCTCTGTGTGCAGAGGAGCCAGCACACTCCTAACAGTAGGAAACGCTCTTCACTGTTTGTTAGTAATGAATTTCAATGCAAAACTATAAAACATGTTGGGTCCAATCAGGAACCCATACTGGAGTCTGGAAATGTTACCTTAAATGGTCAGACAAGCTTTTGTTTACGTTGCAGAGCTGAGTCAGAAAAGTGCAATGCAACAAAACAAAAAACTATTTTCTGGTTTACGATGTTAATCAGGAAGACGTCAGTAAAAAAGAGCAGTTTTACTTTGAAAGTAAAACATTAATAAACGCATCTTCTTCTTCTTTTGGCTGCTTCCTCTTCAATGGTCAGAACATGGAGTCCTCCTCCTCCACCTCCAAACCGTCTCAGTCTGGCCTCTCTGACTTTATCTGCCAGTCCTTCCACCAGTTCTGTAACTTATAATGTATTATACTTACACACTCTCTTATTTATCATATAACCTGACAGTATAGTTGTTTTATGAGCTTTACATCTGTAATGTATTGTTAAATTGTTAGTTTTGTACTCATTATTCCGTTTTGTACAATAAGTCAGGAAAGATTAAGCTGCCCTTCCCTTCCTTTTCCCTCCTGCAAGGCCTCCTCCTACCTCGCTGGGACCGATTCTTCTGCTCACGCTCCTCTCACAACACAACTCAACCAGTTTACATAGTTTCCCCTTGCTTGGTCTGAAAAATGTTGAAGCACTTAACCCGTCCTGTATCTCTGCTGATTATTTCTTTGTAAAAACGTAATTTATTTGGTGAATGATCCTCTGGGCAGGTCTGTAAATTTGGAGCTTTAATTATAAGCAGATTGCAGTTAGATGCAGCTGCCATGATGTTGTTAGAGGAGTTCTTTTTTTATAAGTTCTGCAACAAGTCTGCACATCTCAAAACAAAGCAGCTAAAACATGCCTATGCTAATGCTCAGCATGTTTTCTTACATCACAGTATGGATACGCAAGGTTTGGATCATCCTTTCTTGAAGCGCCTCTCTCGGGGGAGGATGTTGATGTCGTGGTTTTGGTGCAGACACCCGCAGCTCATCTGCTGCTGGGAGACGCTCCTCGGAGCTTTGGGACCAATGAATTTCTCTGCCTCAGATTCTTATGTTTTCTTTAAAGAGTGCATGTCTCCCGTCAATCAGAGCCGTGCCTCGGGGCTCAATACCCTCCCACCACCGCTGAGCGGGACTAGTGCAGGCCTGGGGAGCAGGAGTCAGCAAGCACGGCCCGGGGCTCATAAATACGAGGAAAGAGACTTGCATTCCTCTGCTGGCAGTTTGCCATCATTCTTTCCCCTTCTTCCTCCTCCTCTCTGCTCTGCCCGTTCCCTCTATCCTTTCATCACGCCTGTTAAACCTCTCTAAAGTCCAGATTAATGGACAGGAGTCTCCCCGAAGAAGGAGGATGATGCAAACCTTCAAACTCCCTTTTCTGAAACAACGAGAACAAGACAACTAATCCCTCTGGTCTTGTACATCAACTGTTTCGTGATGTCTTGTTTGCGCGGCGTCTGCCTCCCTCAGCTTATGAAACGGGATCAGGTCACTGATGAAAACCCAAACCAAAAGAGACGATGCAGTCCACGGGGTTTACTCCAAAGAATAGTCGAATCTGTTGAATCAGGGACCTTCTGTGATATTTCACCACCAGTCGTGCCCCCCACCCCCCACCCCTCCAGTCTGATCCAGCTGAGTTGTGACTCAGCTGTTAGTCATCAGATGCCAAATCCTGTTTGCTTTTCTTGTAAGAGCGCTGCAGTCTGCGGGGATCTGCTGATGCTGGGTGTCGGCTGGTAATCCAGGAAGAATCAGCAGAGAGTTGTGACACTTTAACAACGTAAGACCTGAATTTATATCACCAGGCTGAACATGTTTATTTAATTTAATATGAAAAGAGTTTTGTTTCAAAGGTAAACTTTAAATTTATAATTCAATAACAAAACAAACACATTTAAAAGGTGAATGATAATACTTGAGCTGTTGGCTGTGAGTAACGGTGGCCTCCTGAGCTCAAAGTAAGCTGCTTTAAAGCCAACACTGACCATAAACTACATCTCCCATAATGCATTTCATTCCTGCATGGGAATTCCCTGTTGGAGAGTTCAGAATTCCACACTCACCACAACTCATTGAGTAAAACTCTCTTACTTTTACTTATAATAGTATTTCTGTTTTATTTATTTCACATTTAGTCAGTCGTACTTTTCAGTGTTTATAAGAGGAAAACGCTGTTTCTACGCAGGAAATACCAGGTAGAGCTCAGTTATTGTTTGTTAGTGGTGCTCTGTCGTAGCAACGTGATGAGAACCGTTTTGTGTTTAGTTGAATTTAAACATGAACATCAAAGTTAAGTACAACTGGCCCTTTAAGGGCCACCATAACACTCATGTGTCCCTTGGTGAAAATGAATTTGACACCGTCTATTTAAGGAATGTTGCTGTTGTAACAATAAAAATGTAAGTTTTCAGAACTGAGTTGATGAAGATAAATGTCTGTTTTTGAGTAACTAAGATTCTTTGAAGATATAGAAAATAATTATACCTCAATTTTGTTCAAACTCAAGGCTGACAGACATGTAAATTCAGATGCAAAGTAAAGCATTATGGATGAAAATTACAACCTTAAGACTTTACTGCTAACTGGTAATTACACTACTGCACAATCTGCAATCACACCCAGAGGTGCTCCTGTTGTTGCAGGCAGCGTGTTATTTTAAGACACACTGGTTCAGAAACTCTTAACTAATAAAACCACAAACACAAACGCGTCATATCACCATTATTTCTGAGGATGTTATTTCTCAAAAACTCTCATCTGGTGTAATAAACACATGTATGAAGTAATAACCACCCCACACACAAGCAGCGCTGACTCACCGTCCAGTTGAGCAATTTATATTTCATACATTTGTTTGCCTATAGCCTCACAAAGGGCAGGTGGTTTGAGCCCAGGTTGCGTCAGAAAGCATAAAACAATTTCCAAATCTGACCCCTGCACAAAAGAGCAGCTGAGAAGTAAAAAAAAAACAGTTTGCCTATAATTTAATGAGAGTATAAAAATATAAAAACCATCAGGATGAGACGGGCAGATGGACCGGCACATGTGAGAGCCCCAAAATATCGGGCGGTGGCTCTTTGAAGGAAGAAATGGAGAAAGATCAACGAGCAGCTGAAACCCACCAGCCTCCCCGTTGCTACAGTTATGAGGAGGGAGAGAATGAGATGAGTCAGAGAGCAATTTATTCTGTGACTGCAGCTCTGAGGCTCAGCGCTGAATTTATATCGAATTATCTCCTGACAAAATGAATTTAAAACAAAGAGCAGAAATTCACACTGAGGAAAATGAATATAAATTATTAACATATATATTTTTTTCAGATAAAGGAAAGTGTAACTGTGGGTTCTGCCAGTGCGACGCCGGCTGGAAAGGGGACAGCTGTAACTGCTCCACCCGGACCGACACCTGCATGTCCGGCATCGGGCTGCTGTGCAGCGGCAGGGGGAACTGCGAGTGTGGCGTCTGCCAGTGCACCCAGACCGGCGCCTATGGGGACACCTGTGAGAAATGCCCCACATGTCCCGACTCCTGCACCATCAAAAAGTAAGAAGAGACATTCTCAGATTCAATCAATGACATTTAAACCAAACAGGTAAACTTGGTTCAGTGTATCTTCTGGAGAGGCTGTGAACAATAACAATCTTACCTGCAGCACAACACATTCTCACTCCCAACTCGTCACATACTGACGCTTTTCCAAGGTTCCCTCTGCGTCTTATTTTGATGCGTTGGGTAACTCCTTCGCATCAGAAAGGGGAGAAAATGCACAAATCTAACTGTTCCAAAGTCTAAAATAATCTTTATTCGCTCTAGACATTCTGTCCCTGACCCTAGTACCTAATAGTATTTCTGTATTATTTATTTCATATTTAGTCAGTTTTACATGTAATATTTTTCAATGTTTCGAAGGGGACGTGTTAAAACACTGTTTCTATTCAGGAAATACCAGGTAGAGCTCAGTTATTGTTTGTTAGCAGGGCTCAGTCGTAGCAACAAAATAAGAAACTTGACATTTAAGAAGTGGTGGGCAGCACTAATCTAAAAGTTAGTTGCACTAACCCTAAAGCACTAACTTTAATATTTAGGTCCCCTAATTCTAAAGCACTAACTCACCGAAACATTTAGCAGAAGCTAATTCTAAAGCACTAAAAACCCAGCTGACCCATGGAACATTCCTCAGAGTCAACATGAGACGAAATTTTCTGTGTGCAGAATATTGTTAATATTTCATCTTGTGCAGTGGTTCCCAAAGTTGGGGTCGGGACCTCTTTGAGGGCCACAAAACATAAGAGTCCCCAGATGATTTCCAGACATTAACTTAAATGCAAAAAAATGCTAATGGAATATTTTCATTATGATAATTGTAATTTTTTTAAATAATCATAAATGAATTAAAATAGTATCATAGTTACTGGGTTTGTTTATAGTTATTATCCCCATGTTTAACAGAGTTATTAGCAAAGTTTGCTACATAAACAAGTAATATCCGGGGTCACGAGTGTCTGAAACTGTTATTTTGTGGGTCGGAAGCAAAAAAGTTAAAAAAAAAACCCACTGACACAGTGGATAAGTGTCACACATATGAACAACACGTCTGACAGCTTTCACCCTCAGCTGTTGACAATAATGTTGATAAAGAACCAAATTAGTGCTTATAAATTTAGCCCATAAATTTAGCAAGTGCTAATCCACTGATGAATTAAGAAATTAGCAAAAGCTGTAAAGCACTAATCAGGATTAGTGCTTTAGGGAACTGTGCCCTTCACTGTATATAAGTTAAGTACATCTGGGCCTTTGAGTGCAACCGTATTGTTCATGTGGTCTTAAGTGAATTTTAGTTTGACACCCCTGATCTAAAGGATAATTTTAGATTTGGATCACATACAAGACATTGTCTACTTACCTCTAGAACTCATAACTCAGTCATTGACATTAGACTATCCATCAACTTGTAAATCCAATAAAAATGAAATCTATTTCACCAAACTGAGGTTGTTTAAAGAGCTATCTACAACAGGTAAGATAATAATTGTTCGTAAGTTTTAGGGAAGAAAATCACAGATTTAACGTATCCCTTAAGTTACTTCTCATATTGCTTCAAATGAATTTGAAAGGAAAACAACAGAACTAAAAACGAGAAAACTTCAGGTTTCCATCATATCTAGATCTGATCAAACTGAACCTGAGTTGTGTAAACCGTGCGCGTGGATAAAAGCTGGTTTGCTGTGCTTTGCAGGGAGTGTGTCGAGTGTCAGCACTTCAAGAGAGGACAGTACACCACAGACGACACCTGCAGCAGAATCTGCAAAACTGAAATACAAGTAGTGGGTGAACTGGGTGAGAACTTCTCAGGATCGTCCTCGTTTGATGCTGTTAAAGTCGTTTTATTAACCGGAGCCACGTTTTGAAGAGAACCCGCCGCTCTGCTTCTCCTTCCCGCAGCTTCCCACGGAGAACACGCGGTGAACTGCTCCTACAAAGACGAGAACGACTGCATCGTGCACTTCCAGTACTACGAAGACACCAGCGGCAAATCCATCCTGTACGTGGTGAAAGAACCAGGTACTGTGGCTGTTATGAAGGTGCAGCATCAGGGCTGAAAGCTGTTCTCAAACGTCACTTCACTTTATTAATAAACAAATATAAATATAAAATGTGTTATCATCGTTTTCCCTGACTGTGAATCCCCCCTCAGAGTGTCCCGAGGGTCCTAACATCTTAGTGGTGCTCCTGGCGGTGGCTGGAGCCATCCTGCTGCTGGGCCTCGTCGGTTTGCTGATCTGGAAGCTGCTGATCACCATCCACGACCGCAGAGAGTTCGCCAAGTTTGAGGAGGAGCGAAGCAAAGCCAAATGGGACACGGTGAGAAACGATGGAAACACAGGAATCCAGCTTTAATGTGTAGAAATCTAAACAGAATCATCTCCATGTTTGTGTTTTTCCAGGCGAACAACCCGTTGTACGTCGGAGCCACCTCCACTTTTACCAACGTAGCTTATAAAGGCAACTAACGGCCGAATGCAACAAGTTCAAAACTCAGGGGTGGACGACTGCAGGGCAGAAAGCTGAACTGCTGCAGAGAACTTCTTACTGCTGTTAAAGAGTTAATGTGATAAATGTACATAAACACTGTAAAAAGCCATAATGAGAACTGTTAATAGAAAGCACTGATCGTTCCCTCTGAGGCTTTTTTTTTTTTAAAGATGGGTCAGATTGTAGCATCTCTGGTATGTTTACACCAAACAGAACTGCTGTTCTTTTTTTTCCTGCTCATTTAAAACATTTCTCTGCCAACTCTGCAACATTTCCTTTTTCAGATTGTAGTTATTTTTAGTTTAAAGTTGGATTTCTGCTGCTGGTTTACAGAGACGTCTGCCGTCATTGATGTCGTGTAATTGGATGAGATTGCACATAATGTTATTTTAAAGGTTAGTCTAGGAATTCAAGACCTTTATTATCCACGTGTTTTTACTTGTTTCAGCTCCGTGTCACTCTGAAATGCAGGATATATATAGCGGGTGATTTTAGCCCTGTAAAGATATAAAGCTTATTTTTTTATCGTGAAGCTTTAGGGACTGGTGTGAAATATAGTCGGTAGGTAAAGCTATGAAACATGGTAATATATTTTGTTTTTGTAGATTCTGTTTCCAGGATGTGGTTTGAACCCTGATATCTGTCAAACTTTTCTAAAGCATAGACTGAAAAAACAACAACTCTGTTTAAACCGAACATCACCAACATCTGCATGAGTCTTATTTTATTCTTTGGTTTGTTAGTTTGTTTTTATCTGTCTGATCTGCCAGAGGCCGTTTGAGATGAATATTTTTCACATCCAAAGCAATGAGAAACTTCTGCCCTCAGCAACTGTTTGTTTTACAAGTTCTGACAGATCAGCTTTGTCATTCATTTTGGATCCAAATGTTAATAAATGTTTCTGATCGCCTCCCAGCTTCATTTATTCTCATGTAAAACTAAAAATGAAGAAACATTTATTCTGTTTTTTTGCTGAATCGCTCAATTTTTACAAATATTTGTCATTCTCAAGTCAAGAATCTGTAAACTACCTGAAAGTGTTTCTGGATTTTTATCTATTTTTTTAAACTCTTTGACACTGCATTGAGTAACTTCCTGTCATCTGACCACATCTCCTGATTGAGCCTGTCTCATGGTAATGTTTAAATATTTTCTTTTCTAAAATCAACATACCACTTCCACCAGATGTCATGACAAGTTGGGGGAAGTATAACTAATAATTTGTGTGAGGTTTGTCACTATTTGACTGACTGGGCATTAAAATCAACAGTTGTTCTGAACTTGGATACAGTTTTTTTAAGTAGAAGAGAATTTAGAGACATTTTCTGAGTATTTTTCACCATTCTTTGCTATTTGGAGCTTTGATTATAGTCTGTTTAACTGTAAAAGCTGCTCCCCTAAAATAAAAACATTTTAGGCCTTAAACTTTTATGGCAATGCTTTCAAAGTAGACTGAATAATCACAAAAAATCATATAAAAATGCAAAAACGTATTTAAGATATTTGCATAAATTAGGAATAATAAAAATGTGTTTGTTGTATTTATGAGAATACACTTGCATACACAAGCATCTCTAAACTGCTTTTGAGTGACTGTAAAAATAATCCTAATATGTGTCTCCCTCTAGTGTTCAAACGCTACAACATATAAAAAAGTTTGCCAAATAATTAAAGCTACTGTCTGTTATTTGCTCAAGTAAAAGCAATTTGAATTTATTTTGAAGCTAAAATGGCGTATGTATATTTATTTTACTCTAAATCAATGCCTGAGTGTGATCGATAATAACAAAACACTTTATTTACACTTTATAGTTTTGTGTTTTCCGCCTGTCCCTGAATGCATCACTGCTTAAAGCCCGCCTCTTTTTGCGTCGCGTCACATCCAACATGGCGGCGCCCCGATCGGTGGACGGAGTGGGTGAAAGCTGCAGCGACACCGGGCTGATTCTGTCAAATTCATCCACAGGGGACCCAAAGAGACCTCAGTTCGGGACTCGGTTCCTTACAGACCCGCGACAAGTCTTCCAGCACAACGCTTGGTCGGTACCAGACACCAGAACCGGGCCGGAGACGTGAAGTTAGCATGAAGTTTTTCAAGGAGCTAACTGTTCTAGCAAAGCTACATTTGCTCTTGTCACTAAGTTGTTTTATTTTTGTTTGTTTAAGACAATTTTTATATACTATTATAAAACTAATTTAATACTTAATTAGTTGGGCATTTGTATGCTGTCATCTAATAAAATAATTGTAGAGTGCAACTTATTTTATGTTTTGTTTACTGAGTAGATCATTTATCATTCACTTTAGTTCATTTTGTTTATTTATTTTTTTTTACATTTGCTCATGTCAACAGGATGGGAAAATTACATTTGTATATTTATCTTTCGGTATGCTAAGCATTTCTGCACTGTTGTTGTTTTTGTTGACTCTGGATAACAATCACGTTGTTTCACCAGGGACAATGTGGAGTGGACTGATGAGCAAGAAGAAGCTGCAAAGAAGAAAGTATCAGAAAACAATCAGCCATTGCCTGCAGACAAACTAGGTTGGTTTGTACACGCTTTAAAAAAATGTGTAATTCACGATCCATTTTGCAAAATAACTACAATTCTCTTCTCCTATCCTTCCTAACAGAGGAATATGACAGCCGGGCCAATGAATACTGGAACGATTTCTACACAATACACGAGAATCGTTTCTTCAAAGACCGACACTGGCTCTTCACAGAGTTCCCGGAGTTGGCTCCACGGTGTAGCGTAAGCCCAGAATCGAGTCCAGGTGCCTCGGGCGCAAATGTCAGCCAGCAGGACAGTCCGGATCAAAAACAAAGCGAGGAATCTTTGTCTCCTGAGAGCGGTGACTTTCCTGGCTCCTCTGCCACGTACCGCATTTTAGAGGTAACAATCTGGAAACATTCGTGTCACAAGCGAATTCAGAAATATGTATTTGTTGCATCTGGAAAGGTTCATTTTTTTAGAGAGCTGATAACGCCTGAAATGCTATAGTAGTAATTAGTTTATTACCTGATCTACTCCGTACAGGTTGGCTGTGGTGTAGGAAACACAGTTTTCCCCATACTGAAGACCAACAAGTAAGAACACACAGCACTGATATTTATGTGGCGTTTTTAAAAAGAAGCCTTTTATAGTCTGAAGTCTATAACTGCACCTTTGGTTGTTGCAGTGATCCAGGACTCTTCATTTACTGCTGCGATTTCTCCAGCACCGCTGTTGACTTAGTAAAGGTGACGTATTTGGAATAGTTAAGGAACAGTTTTAAGCTTGTGAGCTAACTAACGAAAACTGAACATTTCTCCTCGTCAGACTAATCCAGAGTACGACTCCGAGCGCTGCTTTGCCTTTGTTCACGACTTAAGTGACGCTGAAGCCAGTTACCCCGTCCCTGATGGAACCCTAGATGTTATAGTGTTAATCTTTGTGCTCTCAGCACTGCATCCGGACAAGTATGAACTTTTACTTTTTGCCTTGTTTAATATTCTTTACTCTGCTTTTCATTTAGAATCAGCTGCTTTAGACCTTGTGTTAAAGCTTTCCTGTTGTTTCAGGATGCGTTCGTCCATCAGTAGATTAGCACGCCTGCTGAAACCAGGAGGGGTGATGCTGCTCAGGGACTACGGGAGATATGATATGGCTCAGCTGCGCTTCAAAAAGGGTTAGTCCAGCTGAAATCAAGCCGTCCAGGCTCAAACTTAGATCTGTTTTTAGAAGCAAGGACTTATTCTTAAAGACAGATCCCAAATTTATAGAAAATATTTGTAAATGAAGGTGAAGTTGCAAGAAAAAAACCTTCTGAATGAGCTGTTTTGACAGTAAAAAGTACACAGAAGTAGAAAAACTAGAAAACAGAATTCACATTAATAAATTAGTAATTCTGGTTCCACATGTACGTATATTTGTATATAAAAAATATTGATAATTAATTGTTTTGATTCTTCAGGAAGGTGTCTCTCAGAAAACTTCTACGTCAGAGGAGATGGAACGCGAGTGTATTTTTTCACTCAAGGTAAAAATAATCATTTCGTTGTCTCGTTTAGTTTTTAGAAAATTCCACCTCTTAATTGTGCGTTCGAACGTATTCCCGCGGCTGTTTGTGTCTCAGACGAGCTGCACGAGCTGTTCGCCGAGGCCGGGCTGGAGAAGGTGCAGAACCTGGTGGACCGGCGGCTGCAGGTGAACAGAGGGAAACAGCTCACCATGTACAGGGTCTGGATCCAGTGCAAATACCGCAAGGCTTCATGACATGAAACTCCACCAGCCAGAACTCAAAACTGAACTTTTTTCAAAGGAAAGCTGGAACTCAAAAGATGGAATTAAATAAAAAAAAAAAAGAAAAAAAAGAACAGGATACTGCTGCCATAATGTAAATGTTTTCTGATGAAGATACAATTTTGGAAACTAAAAAAGGGTTTTGTCACCTGCAAGTGATGTTTTTACTCATATCTGCGCGTTTAACTTGAAAACCAATCATTGATCGTGCCTCTACAGATACTCATTTTTAGAGTCAAACCAATTCAAAATGGTAGCAGCTGAGAGTCCTACCCAAAACATACACTGAGCACTACACGTGGTGCTTAAGGCCCTGTCCCACTAGACAACTTATGCCAACTTATGAAACATTTTTTATGTCTACATTGCTAACAAAGTAATATATTTAATCAATTTGTTCAAACTAATTATATACACGCCAAAAAGAAGCTTCCTGTTCCTGATTTTTTTCAATTCCATCTTCAGTCTAGATGTTTTTTAAATGTTCATAAGTTGTCTAGTGTGACAGAGCCTTAAATCTTTACTTGAAACTGTGCTTGTCATCAAAATATCTCACGAACCACCGAACAACCAGAAAGTAATTATCGGATGTACTCAACTCGTCCATCCAATATGGCCGACACAAAAATAGTTAAGACATTTTTAATCTTGTTTTTTATTTTCTAAAAAGTGTTTTCAAATGTAATGACCATTTTGTACTTGGAAAATAAAAGCATAGTAATTAAAGAGTTTTAAGTTGCATTTAACAGATGTAACTGTGCAGTTTGTTGCAGTCTGTGCAGTATGTGGGTGTGAACGTCACAACTTTTTAATTATCCATCAGTTTGTGTGTGTGTGTGTGTGTGGGGGGGGGGTATTGTGCTGAAGGGATTTGTGATTGGTCCAGACAACAGATTTGGGGCTGGCGTGGACCGAAAGGAAGGTGAAAATTACTCCAACGATCTCACGAGAAAACATGAGATTTTATGATAATTGTTTACATTGCTAAAACATGAGAACAGAACCGAATTGATCCGGATTCAGCTGAAACGCGTCCGAAAACGGATTCTTTATTAACCCCCCTCTTTTTTTAACCTCTCCCCGCTGCTTAGAAGGAAGCTGCGGACAAACTTTGTTTTGATCGAGCTGTAAAACGGGACCCCTAAATTCATCGCACCACCAGGGAAGATAAATACAGAGGAGGTGGGGGGTAAGGGGGTAACTAGCGCGTGCTTAAAAAAAGACATTATTTATACCTGCTGGAAAGAAAACCCCGCAGATTCTCCAGGGTCGCCATTGTGTGGAGCGAGCAACGGAAGGAGAGATGTGATTGGGGATCCCCGCTTAAGGAGCGCAGAAAGGCGGGTTTGGGATACCCGGAGTCGCCGAGGCCTCCGAGGGGGGGAATCCTCCGAAGTCCACCTTGAAGCAACGCAGCGCAGTCCCGGTAACCGTCATCACGCGAGGGACGGGGCTGTGGATGCGGCCTAACCTGGGAGGGTCTGCCGAGCACCGGTGAAACAACAAACGGAGAGGGCTTGCGGGGGTCGGCAGCTCCGGAGGACTGAGGAGATCTTGAACTACAGTGAGTGTCCGGATGGGCTTGTCGAACAAAAGGATTTTTTTTTTTATTTTTTTTTATTTATTTTTTTGCTAACAGTGAGCCCAAATGTGGCACGAGCACTTGAGAAGAAGATGCTTCTTCTTGGGGGTGAATCTGTTAGCTCTTTGGACACTGATGAGCGCTTGACAGTTTAAATTTACTGGCAGTAATTGTTTTTCTGCCTCGCTGGCTGTATAATGTGTCATTTATGTCAACATTAGTCAGCATTTTCCTTGTTTTGTAACGTTAGCTTGATTTTCCCCAACCGTTAGCTTCCGAGTTGCTAAGTGATGGTACTGCTAGCTCTTTAACCCGGTTTTCATGTTTTAAATCCAGTAAGTTGCATTTATTACACGTCCAGCCGCTTATTTGTGAGTGAAGTCAAGGTCTGGAAAGTGTATATTTTCATAACACACGCTTACAATTTCGTTATTGTTTTGTTAATGGATGTAAACTATAGGTAATGGGCATTGTAGCCTGCTTTTTTTTGGGGCGTGTAATTTAAACCTTCGCCAGGCCAGCGAACTGGGCACTTATTGTCTATTGTGGCCTTTTCCATTGCTGTGACTATTCCTTGGCAGTTCCTCCATTACTGACCTTTATAACAACAACAACAACGCCATGTAACTCAGGCCTATCATCTCTAGGCATTATCAAGTGATGCCATAATTTTCCAGGCAGTGTCTCCACTCATATGTGTGTCTTTTATGCATACCTAATGTTTTGTTATTGCTTGTAGTTGACCACTCTCTGTTCTGTAGGTTCCTTATTGTGTAACCATTGTTATCTTGTTGGCACTTGGTTGACATGATGGTGTAAAACATTGTCAAGCTTATTGATGACTCAGAACAGGAATTTTCCACATCCATATAGCTAAAAACAGCCATGACTCATCACAACTAGTGCCTTTTTGAAATAGTGATCCCCTCTCTGCCATCTGAATATTCCAGTCTCTTCGACACCTTCCTTAATCTTTGCTCTTGTCTCTGCAGCCATGATGGAAGAACTGCACAGCCTGGACCCCCGACGGCAAGAGCTGTTGGAGGCTCGCTTTACTGGAGTTGGCGTGGCTAAGGTTGGTGTTACGGCAGATGTCGGAAAAGGTCGAGGGAACTCTTTTCTTATCGACACACTTGTAATCACAGATTTTAGGGATGTTTCCTTTTCTTTGTCTCACTTCACTTGGGTATGTTTCTGCTTTTCAGCCTGTACCAGTTTTGGGCTCACTCTTTTCCTTTGTCTGTCCCTGGAGAAGGTTGGGCTGTGTCTGTGTTTTTTGGCTGGTGTGACATGGCATCTCTCCCTGGCTCATGATGTAGTGGCTGTATATGCAAGTGGCGCTGCCTGCCAAAAGGGCCATAGACAGGACAGGGTTGGTAGGGAGGGAAGAGGAGTGAAGGCAGAGGGGAGGAATGCGGAAATAGTTCTCGACCAGGTATGAGTGGAATCAGTTTTTTTTCACTACATGGATGGAGTTGTCTAAGTGGAAGGGGATCCTGGAACAGTTAGAAAGCCAGAGTTGGTGCCAGGAGTGGGCACCGTGCCAGCCATAGGCAGGACTGAGCCCAGAGCGTGGCATGGCTTCTGCCGCAGAGAAAATGGCGGCGCTCGCGTCGCGCCACAGTCACCCTGTACAGTGACAAAAACAAAGTCTGTGTGAGGGGAACAAATAAGAGTGAAGTTTGTTAGCGAAAGGCTGTGAAGACGCAGAGTTTGGTGGTCTAAAATCTCCTCAAAGTCACAGAGTAGTGCATTTCCTTTCTTGACCTTGGATAGCTTCATGGCACTGATGCTCCATCACTCAGTAGATAATCATTGTCCTCTGAGGACGAGGGACGGAGCACCTTTTGATAATACAGCAGATTGGACTGAAAATAGTTGCAAAGTGCATTTCCTTTAGAACAAACAGCCAAAGTATTTTTCACAGATGATTGGTTGAAAAGAAGCTTTAATTTTCAGATCTGAAAAGCGTGTTTTGCTGGCGTCTCGAGAACAAAAAAAATGTGTTGGAAGACGGGGGGGAGAAATGGAGGAAAAATGGACGACATTATCTAAAGGTGACGGATGGAGAGAGGAATACATCCCCAGCAGCTTGCTTAATCTTCAGCCATTTTAGGAGGGTTCAGTGAGAGAGAGCTCTGGTGTGCTCTGAATGACTAAGTGTCTCTTCCTGATTGGACAGTGCTTGCTGAATTTTGATGTGAATCATGTGATTGACAGGCATCACCTAGGGAACCAGCATTAGTACTGATGGAGGTCTACATTCAGTTGGCATTTATTAGCAATTATATTTAGCGAAACCTCCCCATCTCTCTTCTTGTGTTGTTGCCACTTTAAACCGTTTTTCTTCTTCTTTTTTTTCTTATTCCTCGCAGCTTCTTACGTCTGAAAGTCAAGTTATGTATTTCTCTTTCATCTCTTGGATGTTTTTATAAATAAATCTCTGTTGTTGTTGTTTTTTTTTTTTTATCAGGGCTCGGGTCAGAGTCAAAACGAGTCATCCAACCAAAGTCTGTGCAGTGTGGGCTCACTTAGTGACAAAGAGCTCGAGGTGGGTCTCTTTCACGTATGAACAAGATTTATTTGTGCTGGCGACCCCTCTGTCACTTCATCAGCTTATGGTTGATTCTGACTGGTTTTCTTACAGACTCCAGAGAAGAAGGCTAATGACCAGCGGGTGCGGAAACGCAAAGCGGACCACTTTGATGGCGGCCAAGGTAAGATCGTCCCCCTGCTCCGCTCCGTCTTTATTCTCCCTTCTTCTAAACTCCCTGCTTCTCGTTTCCAGGTAAAGCCGGAGCACGAGGACATAAAATTAGCGATTATTTTGAGGTATGTAACTCATACAACTCGATATGTGTGAAATGCGTTAGTGTATTAATAACATTTCATACTTAGTTTCTAACCCGTTCCTCTTCTTCTTTTTCTTTTTTTTCCCCCTTTTTATTCTTCCTCGTCTTCCTGCGTCTGTCAGTTTGCGGGAGGTAGCGGTCCTGGTACCAGCCCTGCCCGGGGAATTCCACCAGTGGTCCGCTCTTCCCCACAACACTCTCTGTCCAATCCTCCTGTCACGGTGAGCTCGTTTGCTCCATGCTGATTTTCATGCCTCGTTATTCCTCAGTACTCTTTCTCATCACTCCTTTCATTAACACAAACTGCTAAGTAAAGTGTTTATATTTTAATTTGTCTGTAAACGTAGTACAGAGTTAAAATGTTGAATAGATCTGTGTTTATTTCGTCGTATTTTTGTCGGCTGCTTTGAAAGCAAACCAGTAAAACCCGACTGATTGATTTAAGACAGTGGGACACGAGCTGTGTTCACATCTGCAAAATTATCTGTATGTGGATTAAATAATCCGAATGTATTGTTTATATGGGCATAAAATGAAATAATCTAATCCTGACCAGCGTTCAAGTGCTCCGGGCTTTGACCTGAGCAGAGTTGTTAACTTTCCCTTAAAAACCACAGAAGAAGAAATACGTTCTGTGATAAACATGAACATTTTGAGCTCCCAGAACAGACCGGCGACAGGTTTTAATAACAGTGGAGATGTTCCTGCTCTCCATGTTCTGTCATTTTGAGCTCTTTCAAAGTTTCTAATAGAAATGTTGCATCACTAACTGATTTTGCTTTCCCAACATGTTAGCATCAACCAGGTGGAAATACGTCATTTCAGTTTTCCACAACCAGAATAACATGATCGGAATAAGTTTTTACATTCGTTCTGATTGGAACGATTACATGACGTTTTTATTCCAATTGGCCGTTTACTCTGATTTCTTATGTCCATGTAAACATAGCTCCTGTCAGGCATGTTGAGTTGTTTCTTTGCTCCATCACACCTGCTTCAGTGGCTAATTTACCTCTTCAACATGTCCTCAAGTTCTGCAGAAGCCTATTAATCATGCATTCAAATTAGGTGTACCGAAGCAGAGAATCATCTCAAATATGCAGGCTAGAGGGTCTTCAGGACCAGGATTGGGCACCGCTGGTTGCGTTTTTTTTTTTTCTAGATTTTGTTGACCGTGTACCGTTTGATTTTATATACGGCAGGCCTTTTGAAAATTTGCTCACTAAAACCATCAGAATGGTAATTTTTTTTGTTGTTGTTGTTGTTTTTTGATGTACATTTTTGTCTCTCAGGTGCAGCAGGGAAGCCCCTCGTCCGTCGGCTCGGCCAACATGGAGCACTCCTTGTGTTCGATGAAGCCAGTGTCTCTTCACTTCCTCCACAAAGCCACGCAGGTACGTCATGCACAAAACAAAATATTCAATTAATCGTGGTGAACTGGAGTAAAATGTTAGTAACAATTTCTCCTTTTATTATATTTGTCAGTGGCTTTTGAAGTATTCCTCATTAACAAACCCTTCTGTGCTCCCCTTCAGTCTGACCTTACTATAGAGAAACTAATAGCGATGGAGAACAACAAGAACTCTGACTTGGAGAAGAAGGAAGGCCGAATAGATGATTTGCTGCGGGTAGGAATCTTTTTACATTTCATCCCTGTTTCTGTGGTTTTTCTCATGATATGCTCACTGTAATGATGTTTCACTGAAGAGCCGACATGTTAAACACATTCAACTGTAAGGTTATAATGAAGACTTTTTTACTTTCATTTTCTGCTGCAGGCAAACTGTGATCTCAGAAGACAAATCGATGAGCAGCAGAAGATGCTGGAGCGATACAAAGAACGGTTAAATAAGTGTGTGACCATGTCCAAGAAGCTGCTTATTGAAAAAGTACGTTCATCTTATTGAGCTTTCATATTTTTAGGCTTATTCAGAGTGTTTGACTTGTCTTCCTGTGCTTCTCAGTCCAAACAGGAAAAAATGGCGTGCCGTGATAAAAGCATGCAGGACAGGCTTCGACTGGGTCACTTTACCACTGTAAGGCACGGAGCATCTTTCACCGAGCAGTGGACAGATGGATATGCATTTCAAAACCTTATCAAGTGAGAGCTTTTATTCCTTTAAATCCGATTTTCACCTTATAAGAGCCAAACGCTTTCTCACATTTTGAATTTGGGAGTGTGAAAGCCTGCGGTAAATCTCACCTTGATTGATCCGTGACGTAATGTGATGTTTCCAGACAACAAGAGAGAATCAACTCTCAGCGAGAGGACATCGAAAGGCAGAGGAAGCTCCTGGCCAAACGCAAACCGCCTTCTATGGCCCAGACTCCACCGCCGAGCCTGGAGCAAAACAAACGCAAAAGCAAGACCAACGGAACAGAAAGCGAAGCGTACGACGCCTCTTTTTATTCTGCTTTTGATTTCATCCATCCCTCACATACATGTTGAAAGCGACACTGAGGTTACTTCTGTTTTCTAACAGATTATCACAGGCAGAGTACCACGAACAGGAGGAAATCTTTAAACTCAGATTGGGATACCTTAAGAAGGTAACGCAGCTTGTGTTTCCAGCGAACTTCGTCTGTTTCCAGACTGAGCTGAGGTCTTTCTGGGGAAGTGTCTGTTTGTTGCTCAAATCCTGCTTTAATGTTATTTTGCAGGAGGAGGCAGAGATCCAGGCAGAACTGGAGAGATTGGAGCGAGTCCGGAACCTTCACATACGTGAGCTGAAAAGGATCCACAATGAAGATAATTCCCAGTATGGCCTTCTTTTTTTTTCTTTTTTCTTTTTTCTTTTTTTCTTCTTCATGTAATACTGGTGTCCTCAAGCTGAATATATATTTCATTTGTGCTGTCATGCATTAACATTGCTTGTTAATTGTGATATTTCTAGAGTTCACTTAGTCTTAGCACCTATAAAACATTATTTTTTAAGTGGAATTTGTAGATATTTTTTGACAAAAGTATAAAACTCAGTCAGAATATGATTATAACATTTAATATACATTTAAAATCCACAATATTTCACATTTCAGTCAACCCTTTTAGTTTAAAATGATTTTGTGTTTTAGCTGTGGTAATCTAGTTTTTGACCCCTGATGTCTCTAATGCGTACTTTTGGCTGCTTGTCGGTGTGAAATGCTTTTGTTCAGACATGTTGTTCTCTGTAACAAATAAGGTAATGTTTCTTCAGACAGCCTGGTAAAGTTACTGTTGTAATCAAGGTGACTATTCAGGCATGAAACTGTCTCCAAAAATAGCTGTCAAGGGAACAGAAAGGCGTGTGCAACGAAAGTGACTTCTTGTCTTTCTGTTCTGAACTGTTCCAGTCCATCTCTGTGCTCTAATGACTTCTTTTTTTCTTTTCTTCTCCCTGCTAGATTTAAAGATCACCCTACGCTAAATGACAGATATCTGCTACTCCATTTGCTCGGGCGGGGAGGTTTCAGTGAAGTGTACAAGGTAGGAATGAACAAGGAAACACTTTTTTAATAAGTGTTGAGCTGAAGGATCATCACCATTTTTTTGTCTTGTCCAGTAAATTTTATTGCAATATTCATTTTAGTCTGGTGGCTTTAAGCGAACTACAATATTTATGTTGTTTTCAAACATGCTGGTTGTGTGAACGCTTCACAAACATTCACAGAGATCATTTTCTCTTCCATACGGTTTTCCTCATTCATCAGTTTTTGTGCCATTTTAACAATTTATATATCAAAACATTCAGCTCCTTCAGGATATTCCTGCTAGGTTAGGTTACTTTTGGTATTTCAGCTTTTTATACTTTTTTTGCTATTTCACTTTTTCGGCTTCTTTTTTCCCACTGAAAATGAATGGAGCTGTTTTCAACATCCTTAAAATCCTTTAAAATGTTTCTAAATCTTTGCAGCACCTTACACTTTTTGTTTTGGTTCTGCTCTTTTTAACTTCCTTGTGCAAATTTTAGCTTATTTTTTGCTAATTTTTTGCTTTTTTCTGCAATTTCAGCTATAATTCTGCACCTGTCTGATATTGTTCTGCAACTTTTTTGTGCTTTTTTCGGCTAATTTGAGCTGTTAGTACTTCGTACGGTTGCTTTCTGCTATATTCAGCTATTTGCTGCAATTTTAGCTAATGTTCAGCTGTTATTAGCTAAAGTTAGCTTTTTTTTTTTAGCTAAGTTCACATTTTGGTGGCTATTTCAGCTTCTTTCTGCTTAGTTCAGCACACTTGTGCTCCTTATTCTAATTTAGGAATTTTCATCTACATTTTAGCTGTTTTACTGCACTTATGGTAAATTTTAGCTGTTTAACAACAAATTGTCAATTTCTTTGTACTTTTATTTTTTTTCTTCTGCTTATTAGACATTTTTTATGCCCCTTTCTCCATCTGGGTTCTATTTTTAACTTGTGTCTGCTACCTTTAGCTTGTTTCTATGCTAATTTTAGCTTTTTCAGCTATCTTTCTGCTCTTTTTAGCTATTACTCTAACTTAAATGATTTTATGTTTTCTTTTAGCTTTTCAAATTGAACTCTGTTTTGCTATTAAACATTTCAGCTCCATTTCAGCAGGTTTTTCAGCTAAAGTTTTCAGCAGTAAGCGTTCACACTAGCATTTTTGCAGGAAATTAAATTTCTCTAGTTTGTTTAGCTTTTAATTATCTGTGATTATGATGTTAAAATTTTGACTTTGAGTAATTCTCAAAGTGTCCGCTGTGCGTTCTTTACTGGTATAAAGTTGACTTTAACATTTTGAGGTAAATCACTGAGGCAAAATAAGTCAAAAGTTCCAAAAATCTGCTGTCACTGCAGTAAAAGTGATTAATGAACATGGCTGATTTATGTGAGGCAAGAGGCTTGCTTCAGCTAAAACCAAACAATGCCATATGCAGTTTCTATCTCACTGCAGACCTTTTTATTATTTTTCAGGCCTTTGACTTAACAGAGCAAAGGTATGTCGCCGTTAAAATCCACCAGTTAAACAAGAACTGGAGGGACGAGAAGAAGGAAAATTATCACAAGTGAGTGTTTTATGATTTTTAACACGGCGCTACATCACCTTCGCTGTGCTTGTTTGTCTTACCTGTCGTTAGATTTATGGTGTTTATAACTGAAACGTTTTGGGGTTTTTTTTCCAGACATGCGTGCAGAGAATATAGAATCCATAAAGAGCTCGACCACCCACGAATAGTTAAACTCTACGACTACTTTTCACTTGACACTGACTCGTAAGTCATATCACTATATATACTCACCCCTGCTAAATCAAACTGAGGTTACTTTATTTTGTTTTGTTGGCTCGTTAGTTTTGTTTAACTGCAAGCATTGAGGTTGATGATCCCGGTTTTTCGGGCAGGTTCTGCACAGTGCTGGAGTACTGCGAGGGTAACGACCTGGACTTCTACCTGAAGCAGCACAAACTCATGTCGGAGAAAGAGGGCCGCTCCATCATCATGCAGATTGTTAACGCCCTTAAGTACCTCAACGAGATCAGACCGCCTATTATCCACTACGACCTTAAACCTGGTGAGTCTTGGCTTTTCTCTGGCTCCAGTCTTTGCACATCTGTGTTTTACACATTCATCTTTGTGTGGGGTTCATAAGCTGCACAACTCCAGCAGTTATGTTATTTAATCACCACTAATGCTTGAAATTAAATGATTTAGGTTTGACTAGGGCTGTGCAGTAAATGTGATAGACGGTGGAAACGATATGAAGTTGGCCTACAGTCGAAATTTACCCTCTGCCCTCATATTGTCAGTTACACCATCACACCTGTGTGAACAGGGCTGCGAGTGCAGAGATAACAGCAGGAGGAGTTCAAAATAAATGAAGAAATATAGCATTTTAAAATGCGTATAGAGAGAATAAATTCTCTAAATTTCCCCTCCCCGCTGTAGAAACGTTAAGTCGTGCCGTCGTGGTGCGGGATTATTTCCTCCCTCCTTCCCGCTGCACCTCACGCAGAGCGAAGCTTTAACAACCGTAGTTTTTTCACACCCATGTTGTCGGAGGAATAACGTGTTTTTTATGTATTGTTACCCACAGAGATGACAAAAAAAGATGTGGACGTTCATTTAGTCATAAATCCATCTTGTTAATGTAACAGTCTGAGAGCGCAGCAGAGCAGCAGCCGATAAGTTCAGCAGGCAGAAGCTCCATGTATGGCAGGCAGATATTACATTTGTTTGGCTTCACCACACTTCAGTTATCTGAAATGGTTTTATGATTACGACTATGTGCAGCTTAAGGTCCTGTCACACTATATAACATTTTAGGCAATTTATGCCAACTTAGAATTTTTTTTTCTGTCTAAATGACTAATTTTATTTGAAGTACTGGTTATAACAACCACTTTATTTTGATATTGTTGAAAATTTGAGTAATGTTTTTTTTTTTTTTTTTTTTTGTTGAAACCGTTTTACAATATATATCTAAACATTCTTTTGTACTTCTGTTATGTTCATTTGCACTACAGCAAAAATGCTGGGTTTGATTATGATTACAGTTTCCTGCTAAATAAATGCTCTAAAAATTACATTATCTTTGGTTTTTATGATAATTTTCTACATATATATATATATATATAAAATCATTACAGTGAAGGGATTCAATTTACTCTGATATTTTAGTGTAAACTAGAACTAAAATGTTTGCTGGGGTAAGAATGTTAGCTCAGCTTCTCCTCTCTGTGCTCAGGTAACATCCTGCTCGTAAACGGCACTGCCTGTGGGGAGATAAAGATAACAGACTTCGGCCTGTCCAAGATCATGGACGATGACAGCTACAACTCTGTAGACGGGATGGAGCTAACCTCACAGGGAGCGGGGACGTACTGGTGAGATCTGGGTCTGAACCATCACACGCAATATAGAGACGAGTGTCAACCACTCTCTGTTGAGTTTTCAGCATTTGTTACAGTTAAATCAGACACAAAGAAAATGATGATAAATAAAAGAAACTTCAGTTTTTAATACTGCCTGGTTTGGATACTTGAAAATGCCACATTTCACACATTCTAAACCAAGTTCTGTTTTCTTCAGGTACCTTCCCCCCGAGTGCTTTGTGGTCGGCAAGGAGCCGCCCAAAATCTCCAATAAGGTTGATGTGTGGTCCGTGGGAGTCATTTTCTACCAGTGTTTGTACGGCCGTAAGGTAGGACACTGACTAAAGCAAAGTATTGTGACCCAGTGTTTGAGCGGTCTCTGTGTTCTCAATTTCTGTTGTGGCAAAAAGCATAAAAAGCAATAAATTAAACTAAAACTTGACTTTTATCAAACAAGAACACCGGGCTGAAATTAAAAGCTTATCAAGAGCTAATCTATAAAGTTTTAAATTTGATCAAAGATGTTTCAAAATTGGCCTTGGTTTTCAGATTTATGTACAACATTCATGTAGCATTGTTTCCAAAACATAAAAAATATATATAATAAAACGGATCGATTATATAAAGAAATGTGACAAATTACTTAAGTAGCTTTCATTTATTTATACTTTTCACTTTACATGTAGTTCATTAATTTTTTTAATATTAAATTATGTTTTTCACAATCCATCATGTATACAAAAAAAAAAACTATTTTCAGCATATTTTTGTTGGTGTGATGCACTTTAGCTCAACAAATGCCTGACATTTTGGTGGAAGGTGGAGATCTGTTTAACGACTTCTGTTTGGACATTTATAGTTTGTTTTTCTGTGTCAATCAAATTATTAAAGATAAACTTTATTTTCTTGGTTTTAAAGAAGTGTTGGGCAAAATCATATTGTGTGCAATTGATCGTCAGAAAATCATTTTTTAATAAATCAACATTTATTATTTGGCAAATATTACGATTAATACTCCCATCCGCTCCACGCTCATCTTCTCTTTCCTCTTCAAATCCAAATAACAGACATCCTACTTCCTCATCCTCACTCGCTTTCTGCCTTTGAGCTTCACTGCTGTTGTTTTTATATTATTGGCTCATTTAACTTGGGCTATTGTTTTTATGTTTGCTTTTATGTGTTTTTAATAATGTACAGCACTTTGGCCAACAGTGTTGTTTTTAAAATGATTTATAAATAAAGTTGTATTGTACTGCTGCGCCACATTCAAATATCACCTCGTTGTTTCCATTAAAGCTGTCTAAACTAAACATTAAACACATTAAACTACAATATATAATCTGACCACACTAAATATAATAAATCTCTCAAATCTCATTGCTCAGTCCTGACCTTGTCATCTCTCAATCACTGCCAAACTTCATTCAACTTTTGCGTCTTTTTATTTTCTACTTCTTGTAGATTTTTTGACTTGTCAAATAAATTCAGACATCAGTCAGAAGAAACTTTGGGGGTTTTGTGTTTGTTCGGCGGGGTCAGTTTTTTCCATGAAACCGTTTTGTTTTTCCACTGCAACGCTTCAAATCTAACAAACTTAAAAAAAAAAGTAAATTATTCATCATCAGAGGTGTCAAGTAACTAACTACAAATACTTTGTTACTTAAGTAGAAATTTTGGTTATTTATACTTTAGTGGATTAAATGTTTTTCGGCCTTCTTTTTACTTCTACTCCTTACATTTTAATGCGATTATCTGTATTTTCTACTCCTTATTTAAAAAAAAAAAAAAGTATTTAATTTCTATTTAACTTCAACTTGTTTTTATTTCATCTTTTCGTCGTTCAGAAAAAAATAGAAATCTATCCAGATATATGGAGCCCTTGGTTAGAGTGAGTTTGATTGTGGTTGGATGAGAAGTATAAATATAAACCATTCTGACATCCTATTGGATTGAACTGACTCCATCACACCTGTATGACACAAATCACATCACATCCAGCAGGACAGACTGTAGCAGATGTAGCCTAGAATGAAGATGATCGAGGCTGAAAGAACTAGTCTAGTCAGTTAATTCCAAAATTTTCAAAATTAAAATTTTAATTTAACATTATACTCATTATTGACTTTAGAAGAAGAATTGGGGGGGTTACACACTATAGAGCCTAACCCTAAGCCTTTTTCCTTAATGGCTTTTTAAAGTGTTCATTACTTTTGCTTTAATACTTAATAAGTTTGTACTTTTAATACTAATATTAAACAGATTATTAGAGAGAGGTTATCTGTCCCAGTGGAGTGATTTAAATCAGTTGTGTGACAGGAACTCCAGGTGATTAATCGTCATATTAATCATTTTGGCTAAACGCCACAGTTAATCATGTTTAACCTTTTGGCTAATATCACCCAACCCTGTTTTAAAGTAATTGCTGTGTGAATTCTGTAGGATCTGTTTAAAGCAAAATAAGAAGCAACTAAGACTCAGTTTGTAGCGTTTTGACAGAACATTATATCATTACATTTTTATTTCCTTCAACTGAATTTCGTTCTTTATTGATGTAGGGAAATGTTTGAGTAAACCACTTGTCTTCTCCTTTTGTAGCCTTTTGGCCACAACCAGTCCCAGCAGGACATCCTACAGGAGAACACAATTCTGAAGGCCACAGAAGTCCAGTTTCCCCCTAAACCTGTAGTCACACCTGAAGCTAAGGTACTAGACTTCTCTTCATTATAACTCGTGGAGAAGTGTGGAATTGACTGACATCTAATCATTTTATTTTTGTAACCCTCCAGGCCTTTATAAGGCGCTGTCTAGTCTACCGTAAAGAGGACCGCATCGACGTCCACCAGCTGGCCAGCGACCCCTTCCTGATGCCCCACATCCGCAAGTCGGTGGCTTCCTCGGTCACGGCGGGCATGGCCGTGGCCTCGACGTCCAGCTCCTCCAACAACAGCGCCTCAAACTGAGCTCACGCCTCCTTTTTTAAAAATGACCGAATCATTCGACGGGGGGGCGGTGGGGGGCGCCTCTATACTGCCTCCTCTGTCCTGACATCGTCCCACCTCGCCATGAAGAGCTCCAGGGAAACTGGTCAGACGGCAGCGAGGGGTGGGTGAGAAGTCAGGGAGGGGTCGGGAACGGAGCCCTCTGATGTCCATCCACCCCGGGCCCACCTGTCCCGCTTTCTCAAAAAAAGTGGCATCGTTCTGGGGGTCAAAGCCCTGGAAGACTCACCGCAGAGGGAGGGGGCGAGTTTCGGCACTGTGCTGGGGGTGGGGAAAGGGGGGTAAAAAAAAAGTGGGTTTAGTGTTTCAGAATTTTCTTTTCTGGTTAAAAGACAGAAAATAAAATGAAGTGTAGAACCGCTTCGGCTCGGACAGATGAAACAGGACTGTGGAAAGCCACGTAAGCCCCCCATAAGCTCTCTCACACACACCCGACTCGTGCATGAGCCGTCCCGGTCCAAAGTAGTCAGAAGCTCCCCCACGCTCAAACGTTTCGCTGGGGCCGTTAACGTGTTTTTTTTGTTTTGTTTTTTTTTTTTTGGCCCTGAATGGCTACGGCACTGTGTCATCCAGCTCGCTGTTTCTTTTTATTTTTTTTAAAGAAACCCGTTTTAAATTCCAGACCTGCGTAGTTTGTGATGAGGAAGGAGAGAAGTTCTGGTCATCTGCACCCTCCCCTCCCTCCACACGTCCTCTCAAACTCCTGTGACCAAAGCTTTTACCTTCCAGCTGGTGGCAGTGTTCACCTCAGTTTTTATAACCAATGGTTTTAGAGTTGTGCTAGAGTGGAAGCTGCTGAGGATTGACCCCCACGTTTTACTTTATTTTTTTATTTTTTTAGAGAAAAGAAATATGTTCATTTAAAAAAACAAAGAGTTCACGGAGAAAACTTGTTTTCAAGTTGCCTTTTTAATTAGAATTGTTTTGGTTGACCTCGCCCTCCTGTTTTCATGAACACATATTTATTTAGGTATGTTTGAATTTATTTTTGGCCAATAAAATGCAAGGGACTGGTTTTACCTAAAAGTACTGTTGTGGGGGGGCTGGGCTTTAGCAAAAAGTTGCATAAATCATTAAATACTATTGGTTAAAATGTGTTTGTTGTTCTGAGCGTCTGTGCAATTATTCAGTTTACATTTCAGCTGGAAAAAATAACAATGTGATGGTTTCTTTTTACTATAAATCAGAATATAGTGTTCATGAGAAACTGCAGTTTGATGAAGCTGAATTGTAAAAAAAAAAAAAAAAAACAGTAGCTAAAAATTAATAATAGCTAAAAGAAGTGAAACAAAATCATCAGGTCATATATTATAAACAAATAGGGTGCAAACTTTTACTTTTAAAAACAAAATGTGCAAAGTTATCACAAGCTGTATGCGTCGTGAACTCTCAGCTACTACCACCACATTTTAGCTCAATATCTAACATTGAGTCATGTTTGTGTTAATGTTGATTAGCTGTGGTGGTCATCTTAGAGTTTAAACACAGACTTGGCACTGTTTGCTAGGGATCACAATAAGCTACTATCACAATAAATATTTAATTCATTTTTTTATATAATTGACCTGTAAACATATTTGTGTTTTTTAATATTTGCTGCAATAAGCAGCTATTTTTGATCGACTTGACTCCAAAGTGTTATCTGTTGTAGATATACATCCAGTTATTATTACCTGGACGTTTCATTAAGATCCGTCCAGTTGTTGGTAAGATATTTTGCTAACAGACAGCCTTTTGGCGCTGCTCCATTCATTTCAGCCGGAGCTGCCTCAGTTGGAGCTCTAGCGGCCGGACTGGGCAGCAGCTTTTTTCCTCGTCCTCCTCTTCCTCCTAAAAGTGAAAACCATCGGCCCGTCGCTGCTTCGGTTGCTCCGTACTTCCTCTCCTTTTCCTTTTTTTTCTTTTTCCCCCCCCCCTTTTCTTTTCTCTTTTTTAAGTTGTTTTTGTTCCGCGCGGGCGAGCATGCCGAGCAACGAGCGACACCGAACCCAGGGTCCAGGAGCGGCATCATGGACGAACCGGCTGCTTTTATTCTCCAAATGCACTTTATATTTATTCATCTTTAGTCTGGAACTGAAGAGGAGCGAAACGGGTAAGGAGAAAAATGACCAAAAAAAAAAAAAACTAAGAAAACATCACTTCTGCTCGATGTTATCCCCGCAGAAGTGTTGGAAAAATTGGGAGGGCATTGAACGCCTCACTCACGCCTTTGTTTTGTCGGGGTGTTGCGTTCAGAAACTACGGAAAAACGCGTCTTATGTGGGGTTTTTGTGCGGCGGAATGCTGCGACCTAAAAGTCAGTGAGTAGAACCAGATGTGGAGACAAATGAGGGGAGAGGGGAAGAATCTCCGGGTTAGATTTTTTTTTTTTAATCTCTGCACAAGCATACGTTTTTATTCTCACTTTATAATTGTTTTTGATCTGTTTTGGCTGCAGATTAGTTTTTTTGTTTGTTTGTTTTCATTTTAGAGACACAAATTGTGAAGTGACGCTTCATTTGGCTCCCTGAGGGCAGATGTGACCTTTGCATCCTGTTAGACTGTAATTAGTCCATCCTGAACAGATACTCAACACCCACAAAAACACATAAGCAGGATTTAAAATGTAAATATTAGACCAAATAAAACCCATTCAGCTGCTCTGGATCACACTGTCTCAGTAAACATGGATGAATGAATGGATGGATGGGTGCTCATATAATAGTTGTTAATTAGCTGAACTGTATTCTCCATTCTTACTGTTTAGTTCTTCATAATCTACGTGTCAAACTCGAGGCTTGCGGGCCAAATCTGGACCATGTTTCAGTTTTATCCGGCCCCCCAAGCTACTATTTTTTTAAAAGTATTATTGCTTCTCGTTTTGTATATTAAAAAGTGGACTTCTTGCGGCAGTTGGCCAGCTTTGTAGCATGAGGAAATTAAATGAAATTATAATTTTTAAGGTTTGCTTTTGTCGTCGTTTTGGAAAGAGCAGCAGAAAACATCCAACCAAGACATATCAAAAGCCTGCTTATACCTGCAGCTAAAAAATATTGATGTATATCTGGCTTGACTCAAAACAATCTGTTTTAAATAAAAACTTTTCATTTGACTCTCAGCTAAGTTTGTTTTGGTTATTTAGGTTTATTTATTCACTTTATTTTTTTTAAATGCTGACAATAGCAAAACGTTTAATTTACTGGATTTTACCAAGCAGAATTCCACTTTATAACTCGTAAATATCCTATTTATAAAGCAACAATAAGTCATTTAGTAATTATTTTTATTGTTTTGGCATCAAACTAAAATTCAATTCAATTTTGTTCAAAAATGTATTAATTTCATTAAAAAGAAAATAACCATATACAATAGAAAACAGAAAACACACAAATCAAAATAAAATGAAATGTAGCAGAAGAAGAATAAATCAAATAATGTTTGCCCCTTTTATCCCCAGAATATATTCAAACAAAACACAATTTACAGTTATAGCAATAAATAAAAAATGATGCAAAAACAACATAAATCAATGCAAATAAGGATTAAAACTGTGCAAAGTGGTCATCAAATTGAGCAGAAAATAGCTTGAAACGTGGAAATTACTGAATAGGTTATTCCAAGAAAGACTTAATCATTTTATTAACTGACATTCTGAAACGTATATGTCATACGTGACGATATTTTGAAATGACCTCTTCATCGCCGTGAACGAGAATCTCTTTTTGTCTTATTTCTGCAGAGATAGATGTGATCTGAAGGAAAATCCAGAGTCTCTGATTAGTTTAATGAAACTCTGTCTCTTTGAATTCATCAGGAGAATTGTTCTGTATTCTCTCGGTTTAACCTTGAAAACTGTTAGTTTTATTGTACCTGCTCCCTTTAGGGTGCATTCTGCAGGAAACGTGTTTCTACTTTGTGCTGCTGATTCTTGCTCCATTCTTTTATTAAAACATCTCCATGATGTCAGGGTTTGGTTGCTTTCAGCTGATCAGTTAAATTAATAATCCCTCTGGCATCAACAGTGACTGATCATCAGATGTAAAACTGTGAACTTTGCAAACCTTCAACTCTTTAAAGCCTTAAATCCATATTTTTTTTCTTTTGATAAGTAAAAACCTTGTCCTCTATGACGGAGCCGAGGAGGTGGAGATTCCAGGAATATCTACTCCTGACAAAGTCGCTGTCGTCTCATAAAAGTTTGTTTCATCTCCTCTTTATTTATTTATTTAATTTTTTTGTCGGAAGCTGCCTTCAGCCGTGAAAGTGAAGAAAGGAAGTGACAGAGGTGAAGAGGAGGATGAGATCACAGCAGGAGAGCTGTTGTAGCTCCACTTTCACAGAGTTCACCAGATTAAAGTTAATCTGAGAGGAGTTTTCTCACAATAAATTAAAACTTAATTAAAATTCTGAAGAATGAGCTGTTCTGAATTCCATCTCGAGTTCAGATACTTTGAATTAATGATAAAGTTTGCTGTTTTGTTGTGAGAAATGTCTATTTCATTTTTTCTAAAATTAAATAAAGCTGAATGCTGATTAACTTTGATTATATTTCCTATAAAAAGCTAAAACTGAGTAGTTAAAGCTAGCAGAAGATCAAGCTAAATGATAAACTTAGCAAAACTATCAAAAGGTTAGTCAAAAGCTAGCCTGGCCCTTGCCTTCCTACGCATTTCCGCTCAATTCTAGTTTCCCTTCACTGCTCCGTCTGGGATTTCTCCCATAGAGAACGTTGGTTACGTACTGTAACCCCAGATTCTATGAGTATAGGCGTAGCCCTTTAAGGCTGTCGCTATTGGGTTTAT
>JAUBOC010000019.1:4756249-4768028 GCA_032275365.1 Anablepsoides cearensis | reverse complement strand
CGCTTCTCAATAGCAGAGAGTCCAGACCCTCGTACGAAACAAAGTGAAGGACAGGGTCTGGTTTTTACCAGGCTAGTCAAAAGCTAAAAGTAGCAACAAGCTAATCCAAACTAAAAGTAGCAGCTAAAAGCTAAAAGTAGCAGAGCAGTCACTAAAAGCTAGCAGAATACTAGCATGAAGCTAAAATGTTTAGCTAAAGGTAACAGAACAGCACCTAAAACCCAAAAAGTTGACAATAGAGCAAGTATGCTAAAGCCAGTTTCAAAGAACAATATTTTTTAAAAGAATAGAAGAAATTTTAATGCATTTACACAATAAATATTTGTGTCTAAAGTTAAATATTAGAAAAGACTTAAAAAAGCTGCAAAAACTAAAAGTCATGGTTGAACAGACAAGCTAAAATAGCACAAAGTATGTAGATATTTGTCTAAAACTAGAATAAGAAACAATGAATGGAAACAAAAACATTAAAAAAAAAACTTTATTAATGTAATTTTACTGTTTTTGTTTTACAGTTTGAACGTGCTTTAAGGTTCAGTTTTCCTGTTCCGGAGCTCCGACTCGTCAAAATGAGCGAACACATGGTTTCATCTTGTAGATATTCTGTTGTCTTTGTGTCGGAACAGAAGGATTTGATCTGAAACTGAAGACCTGAGTGAACTGGACCTCCAGAACCTCCTCTGGTCTCATATGAGCCTGCTGAGAAGGAATGCTGAAGCTCCTTCTTTCCTCTCACTTTCCAGAAGACAGGGAAGATTTCTGTTTTTTCTGGCCTTTTTCTTTTCAACCTTTTTTGATTTTTAGAGTCGTTCCTAAACTCCGGACTTGTAAATCTCTCCGCATCGCTGCTGTAAATAATCCTGGCTTAGAGAAAAAAATCTGAAGGAATGCGAGTAAATTATAGATAGTTAAAGAGAAAGCGTGTTTGGATTTCTTCCCACAGTTCTGATCACAGTGACTCAGCCTGAGCAGAAACTCATCTGTGTTATTTATTTATTTTCTCCATATCTTTATTTTGGTTCGACTTTTGAACGCGTGAGTAACACTCCTCTGCAGGCGGCTCCGATGAGAATTAGGATCTGGATTTTCAACCCTAACATCGATGTGAAGCAATGAGATTTCTGCAAACAGATAACAGCTTCAGGTTTTTCCAGCGCTGCAGTGGAACCTGTGAAAATCACAGCTTGTTGCAAAATCCCCCAAACTCACTTTCACAGAGGGGCACACGAGCGTCATGGTGGCCCTCAGAGGCTCAGTTGTAATGTTTTGTGTTTAAATTAGACTAAAAACATGAAACGTCATGTTCCTGAGCTCTGCGAACAAACAATAACTGAGCTCTACCTGGTATTTCCTGCATAGAAACAGCATTTTAACACTTTCTCTTATAAACACTGAAAAGTACTTGTAAAATAAATAATACAAAATAATCAACATGCATTATGGGACATGTAGTTTATGGCAGAGGTCTATAAAGTACCGTATTTATTCATGTATAATATGATCTTGTGTATAATGTGATTATTATTTTTTGAGCTTAAAAAGCATAAAAAATCTAATCATCAATAACCTGTGTATAATACTACTAAACAATTCCTTTCATCATAAGTTTGGTCATATTTAATTATTGTTACCACTTTACAATAAGGCTCCCCTTATAGATGGCTTATAAAAAGTTTATAGATGGGTTATTAATGCATCTGTATTGTTTACACTTTATAAATCATGAATAAATGTTTATTATGCAAAAATTAAGGACAAGAATGAGACAAAACTGTCTGGTTTCTAACCAAATAACGAAACAAATCTGTTCAAATCTGTCATCTAAAGGTGCTTATTAAACATTTCAGACTAGGTTACGCCTTGGACTGTGTTTAGACCAAAGTTACATGAGTTCCAATCCTCTGTTGCCTTTATTATGTGTGATATTGATCTGTTCCCTGACCTCCTGACTGGTTTGATCTGAGGTATTGACTGATGTTGTTGTTTCCCTCTCTCTCTGCACAGCGCCGCCGGAGTCCGATGATTTTGCTTTTTACCTGGAGGACCACAAACTGTGCCTCGGGGTGCTGGCCGGCTCCATGAGCCTGTCGCCCTCCTGCGAGGAGCCCGACCAGCGCTGGAAGTGGGTGAGCCGGGGCCGCCTGTTCAACCTGGGCACGTCGCTGTGCCTGGGCCTGAGCACCGCCAACGTCACCTTCAGCCTCGACGACAATCCGCTGGCCGCATACACGTGTGACCGGGAGCCCCCCCGGGTGCAGTGGACCTGGAACTGCGCCGACGTGCTGGAGAAACTCAGCAGTTTGATTCAGTCGCCGTCGCTCCAGAACTCGTCCTCCTCCCCCCTGAAGTGGAGATTATATGGTGACGATCAGGACTTGTGCTCCAAAACATATCAAGGTGGGCCTGAGTTCACACAACAAAGGAGACATGTCCCGTTTTTAAATCTTTCTTTTTCACAATTAAATCCTTCAGTTGGGGTCTGTATAGAACTGCATTCCTCCTTATTGTAACTCCACAAGCCCCTCTTTCACCCCTTTACTGAGGTGTCACAGATTAACTCGTTTTGAGGCTGTCTCTTTAAATCCAAACATACTCCACCCTGTCCAGCTTAAAGAGTATTCAATTCTAGTTTAATAGAAGTGTTTACGACTTTCTACCTTATTCCCAGTCCTCATGATGCCTTGTGTGAATTATGGGAGCGATTTCTGATCCAAACTGCAACCAGCGTTGGTTTATGTGCAAATACTACAAGCTAACACACTTTCTCTGAGTGAACAGTCTGAGCCAGGGGCGGTTCTAGGGGCGGGGCCTGTCACTCATCTGTCTTTTACCTGGGAGTGATGATGGTGGATGCAGTTCCATGTTCGAATACTAGTTGCGCTAATGAGTCAAATAGTAAAGTCCAGAATGAATCAAGCTTACAAATCCTTCTTCTTTTCTTAAGAAAATTTGAACAATCTTGCTAAAAAAAAAAGTATTTCAACTGATAAATTCTGGCTGGATTTTCTCACATGTTGTGTGTTTGAGAATATTTTTTCTATGTACAGTAAAATGTGTGAAAAACTGGTGAGGAGAATTTACTGTGCAAGCTTTTATTGGTACCACTTAACATTAAGGCTCCCCTTATAGATGAATTATAAAGAGTTTATAGATAGTTATAAATTCATCTGTAAATTTTGCAATTTATAAATCATTAATAACTGTTTATTATGTAATAATTGGAGACGAGAAAGACAAAACTGTCTGGTTTCTTACCAAATAATGAGACAAATCTGTTCACGTGCATATTACATCTAAAGGTGCTTATTAAACATTTCAGACTATGTTACTATATTGTAAGTTCAATAATGATAAGAAACACATATTTTAACATATTAATTTTGTACTGTATTACAGCATTATAAATATTCACGACTGTTAAATTGAGACTTATCGTAAAGTGTAATACAGTACACTATTTAATAACAAATAGACATTTACAAATGCCAAAAGTTTGTATTTAATGTGAAAAATCACCATTTTAAAAACTTAGTGTTGATTATCAATATTTGAAATTATTGTGTAAACATGTAACTACTTTTAACAATTATGATGTATCAAAAAGAAAAAAAGAAAAAAATGTCATGTTTACACAGCAAATAATCCCACCCCATTTAAAATAGTGTAGTTTTACACTTTAAAATAAGGATCCCTTTAATATTTGTGGATATTTGTAATGCAGTAATACAGTACAATATTATATGTTAAAATAGGCATTTCCTAATCATTACTGTGCTAACAAGGTAGTAAACTAGTCTGAAATGTTTAATACCCAGATTTGGCTCAGTATTTGGAAAGAAACCATACAGTTTAGTTTTTTTGTCCTTAATTAATGCATAATAAACACTTATGTCACTTGTTTACAGATAATTAATAACTTATCTATAAACTCTTTAAAAGCCATCCATAAGGGGAGCCTTATAGTAAAGTGGTACCCTTTTAAAAAATTACATTACATTACAAGTGTTTGAACATGTATGACTGGTATATATACCATGTATGGTGTATATATATTCATCTTCCCAAAATTGGGGATTTGTGTGAAAGAATGTTGAACAAAGCCTTGGCCCCTCTATGAATATTGTGGCCCCTTACTCAGAAAAGTCCTAGATCTGCCCCTGGTCTGAGCTAACACAGTTTCTTTCAGTGAACAGTACGAGCTAACACAACTTTCTCTGAGTTCACACGGGACAATATGATTATACTGCTGCCTACTGCAGTCGAGAGACAGGAGGATGACCTGAACAAGTTCCTGCAGATTACATTATAGTAGCATATTTAGCTTCTTCATTGATTCGATTGCTTCAGATCATAAGAAAATGTTTTTACTGAGACACAAACCAGGAGACAAATTCAGTTTTAGACTTGATCATTTAATTGCAAATAATAAAGCCATACAAATACCTTCTGCTCTACCCAACTACAAACCTTTATTCAGTCTAAATCAAAACAATCCACACATTTTATTATGGTCTGGGTCTGGCCACAGAGATGATCATTCTGGACAGAGTGCAGCCAAAGAAATTGTAGTTGTTAAGTCCAAGTAGATTTTGCATATGTCCCCTTTAAATTATTCATGTATTTAATTTAGCACTTGTATGACTGTGTTTGTTGGAAATAATGACTCAGAAGAAGTTGTAGAAACAGATGCAGGCCTGTGTGCCTCCATCAAACAGAGCTGATGGTCTGATCCCTGACAGTTTGCAGAAGTCTGCAGATGTGTCGACCGTTTCCCCAGAGGCTGGTTGTAACCAGGCAGTGACCCGGTGAGCCGCTCCTTCCTGTGTGTTTCTGCCTCTGTGTGGTACCACGCCACAGCTGGATCCCATCACAACGGGGAAAAGAAGAATGTTGCTTTCAGGGGGAAGTTTGAGCACAGCCGGCCAGCGAGAAGGCCAAAGAAAACAGGACAAGTGTTTGTAAACTTCCCTAAACACACAGTCATCCTCGCCCCTCCGCTGGATTTGTTTTGATAGAAAACTTTTATTTCGGATTAAATCCCACCATCGTGGTTTGAAGCCTCCTTACAGGTTTTGTTCATAGCAAACCACAGCGTGGCTCCGGGAACTAACGGGCTCTCTTTGACTGGTAAAACCAGAAATCCTCTGTTTGCTTTTTTCATCACCGCTTCTCTCCTTTCGCTTTCATGTGGCAGAAGAAACTGATCTTTCTTTGTTGAGTCATCCCACTGCCAGAGAACGCCTCCGACTTCAGTCAGCTCCAGTCAGCGGTGGAGCAAAGTGGGAATTCAGCGGGTGGGGGCTTCACAAATCTTTCCTCCCTCGTTTAACAGCTCTACCCTTCTTTTCATTGGTCTAACTTGTTTTGGTAACACTTTGGATCCAGCCTCTTTTCTCTCACTGTCACACTTCCATTCTCTGTACAACACTTGTGAAACTTAAAGAAAAACTGCTACTATAGTACATTTCATTGCAGTTTATTGTTTTGTGATAAAAAAGTTTATTTTTAAACTGATTGGACTTCCTGTTTTCACTGTAACATCATCCTCTGTATTTTTTGGCCACCTGAGAAAACACGTTACAGACGAGGACAGAATTGTCAGTCCCCTTCCACTAAAGACGGTATCAGACTGAACATGGAGTACAGAAAGCTTAGGGTAGAGTTTCTGCTCAGAATATTCAGAAGTTTAAAGTCGACATGACTGGATGTGTCTGCAAGAAGACAATTAATGATAAATTGAAGAAACAAATAATAAAACTGTAACCAAAGAGTCCAAAACAACTTCAACAAAGATGAGAGGTGTACTTCAGTGTCAACGGTCATCAGTGTCAGATCAAGACCATGTCCAAATTCAGGGACTGCATCCCTCAAAGGCCAATTACATCACAGTCTTCAAAGAATTTCCAAATTCAAACACTCCTTCAATTGCAGCCCACAAATGCATCCTTCTTTCTTCCCAAATTGAGGGACGGTTTCAATGTATCCTTCAAAGCCTAGGGATGGGTCTATATCTTTCTCAGCCCGCCCTTTCAAGATGCATTGCGGGTCAACTGGGAGAGTTTTTTTTTTGTAATGGTGGATGAAGTGATAGACAGGAGTACAGTTTTAAATAAAAATCTGGTGGTACAAAAATTGAAGTTTAGAGTGGTTGAGTTGTTAGACTTTTGTCATTTACATAGACATGTTTTTTAGTATTATTCATGTCAAAAATCACCATAAACGATTTGTAAGACCTAGTTCTTCAAGTTTTGCTACTTAGCTTAGTTTTATTATTCATAATAATATATTAATACTTAGTTAATTCAATTAATTTTTTATCTTTGTTGCTTCTGTTTAGCGCCATCTTGGGTGCTACAGGACAGATGCCAGGGTAAAGGCACAAATAAAGCTGAGGGCTAGACCAGTGGTGTCTAAAGTTGGTCCTCAAAGGCCGGTGACCTGCATGTTCTAGGTTCTGCCCTGGTTCAACGTAGCTAAACATAAGGAGTGCTTAATTAGTGGGCCTCTGCAGACCTTGATGGCAAACTGAGAAGGTAAATCATCTATTGAATCAGCTGTATTGAAGCAGGGACTAATCTAAAACTTGCAGGAGAGTTGGACATGCCTTGGCTACACACAGCCACTTTCTTCCGGTCTTTGTGATTGACAAAGGACCCGGCTCACGTAGACCGAGTCCTTCGGAGGATGCATCCTCCGACTTTTGACACAAGCCACAAAGTGAATGACCGAGGAGGACACCAAAGCAAAACTACAACTGCTGCATCTGAATCTGTGCAATGAAGTCTCAAGACTATCAAGGCATTCTGCAGCGACATATTCTGCTTCTAACCAAATAATGACCCAAAAAACTCAGCTAAAAACACCCAGGAAGGACTAAGAATGAAACACTGGACCTTCAGACCTGAAACAGCCGGAACAAACTGTTCATGAGGGGTGGATCAAAACACCTGAATCTCAGAGAGAGTTAGAAGTGGCTTAATTGCACTGATTGCCTCAAAAGGTTGCACACCAAAATAAAAAGTTAATATTTTTAGTTATTTTTAAAAATGTTTTTCAAGTTCACATCGTTTCAAGGTTTAAAATCCAGCCTTCGAGCTTCAGGAGCAACGTCTCACGCAGGCGTGTTTCTGTTTGCTCCGCAGAGATCTACACCATCCAGGGGAATTCCTATGGCCGACCCTGCTACCTGCCCTTCATGTACCAGGGCCAGTGGTTCCACAACTGCACCAGCATCGGGCGGGAGGACGGGCACATCTGGTGCGCCACCACCTACAACTACGACCGGGACCAACGCTGGGGATTCTGTCCTGTCAAAAGTAAGTCAGCCTCTCATCGGAATATGTTCCTCACAAACAGAACTGACGTTTTTTTTATTCTTTTCCGTCAGGCAACAGCTGCGAGACGTTCTGGGACACCGACCAGCTGACAGACAGCTGCTATCAGTTCAACTTTCAGGCCACCTTGTCGTGGAGCGAGGCTCGGATCAGCTGCCAGCAGCAGGGGGCGGACCTGCTGAGCATCTCCAAGCTGCATGAGCAGACATACATCAACGGTAGCATCGGATAACACTCGTGTTATACTCTGAAGATGAACAGGTTGTTCGGTGTGACCGTTTAAGGTTGTGGGAGTAAACCTTTTATCTGTTTCAGGTGTACTGAACGCTTACAGCACTGCTATATGGATCGGCCTCAATGACCTGGACCTCAGAGGGGGCTGGCAGTGGTCCGACTCTTCACCACTCAAATATCTAAACTGGGAGCCAGGTTAGCCCCACTAAGAGCTACATTCAGACAAGAATAACTCAAAATAAAAGTGTTTTTTGATTGCTAACTGAGCACCGGGATCTTTTTCTTTTCACTTCACTGTAGAGCAGCCGAATCACGCCGAAGAGGAGAACTGTGTCGTGGTCAGATCCGAGTCATCCGGTCGTTGGCAAAGCCGCGATTGTTCTGACGCTCTGCCGTACGCCTGTAAGAAGAGGCCCAACGCCACACTGGACCCCTTCACCACCGGTCTGTAGGGAAGCAGAAAGTGGTCCCATAAATCAAAGCCTCTGTCTGGAATCTCATGGTTTTAACGTGTCTGCAGATTCGTGGGCAGATGATCACAAGTATGAGTGTGATTTGGGCTGGGAGGCCTTCCAGGCTGGATGCTACAAGCTCAGCTCAGAGAAGAATGACTGGAACGCTGCTCAGAAAGCGTGCCAGAAGATCGGCGCCAACCTGGTCAGCATCCACACTCTACCTGAGCTGGAGTTCATCATACGCAACCTGAAGAAAGGTTCGATTTGAACAAAAACTCTGGTTCTTTCTGCCTTTGCTGACTTTTTTAAAGTGTTTTCTTTAATTGCTCATCTTTAAATATTTTAGCTGTTTATATTGTTCAGCTCTTTCAGGAGAAAGATGATGTGTGAGTTTTGTAACTTTTATACTTTTCAAACAATTTGATATTATTTAAAAATATTTTCCAGATAAAGTACATAAAGATCTAAGCTTCATGAAATATTTGGCTCGTTGAAACTCTGCTTCAGTGTACTTGCTTGGTTTTTGTCTTCTTGTGCTACTTTTTGCTTTTAGCTAACCTTTTGCTGTTTTTAGCTTTTAGCTAGGGTCTTGCTACTTTTAGCAAGGATTTTTCTAGTTTTGTTTTTTAGCTGTTTTGCTTTTTTAGCTTATAGCTATGGTCCTGTGTTTTCTAGGTTTTAGCTAGTGTTCTGCTTCTTAGCTACTAGCTACTGTCTTCTTGTGGCTTTAGAGTTAGTGTTTTGTTTTTAAACTTTTGGCTAGTGTTCTGCTTTTTTTAGGCTTTAGCAAGTGTTCTGTTTTTTAGCTTTTTTGCTAGTGTTCTGCTTCTTGTAGCTTTTAGTTAGTGTTCTGCTTTTAAGCTTTTGGGTAGTGTTTTTTTCTTTTTCTATGTTTTAGCTATTGTTCTGCTTCTTTTAGCTTTTGGCTAGTGTTGTTTTTTCAGCTTTAATAACTCTGTTTCAGTTTCACTTGAAGCTATAAGGCACCAACTGTAAAATGAGACATAAAAAAGTTATTTAGCTCATTATTTAGGGTGAAAATGTTTCCGCTAACATTTTATTGTTATTTAGCTCACTGTTCTTACATTTAGCTAATTGTTTACTAAATATTAGCAGCAGCTAGCCATGTCTAGCAGCAGCCGTTGTTGATGTTTGTCACAGGATGATGACATCATCCTGGTTAGCTTACGCTAACTTCTGTTTACGACGCTAATGCTGCTAAAGATAATATTTAAAATCTAAATTTAAAATGTGTTAATAAAAACAATATGGGTGGTCCCTGTGGTCCAGCAGTTTGAAGTGCAGCTCATACACCAGCCAGAACTGCAAGTTTGATGTCTTGTAAGGAAGCTTTAGATGCACTGGAGCGCTAGCGGTGGCTATTGTCTCAGGATGATGATGTCATAACATGAGCCACGCATCAACAGCAAAGGCTGTGTTCCATTCAAAAATACCTAAATGTGAACTTCAACATTTAAGGTTTAACTTTTACATTTAGATTTAGGATTTAATATTTAAATATATTTTTTAACATTGAAATTTAACATTTAGTAAAAAACAGCTAAATGTAAGAACAGTGAGCTAAATAATGAAAAATATGTTGGTGATTTTTTTAAAACATTTCATTTTACACTTGGCTCCCCATATGAAGCTGCATTTTCACAGAAAATGTGATGATTTTTTTCTTTTGTTTTCTTTTTCATTTTTGGTGGGTCTTTTGTGGTTTGGGAGGGTTATGTTGCAATAACTTCTTTCTGGAAACTGAAATCTAGGAATAAATTTAACATTTTGACCGACATCAACTGCCTTACAAGTATTTAACATTTGTAGTATTTACCTTAAAAAATAAAATACTATGATGAAAAGTCAAAAGCAGTTTACCAAATGAGGCTGAAATATAATCTTAATGTAATCCATTGGTTATTTATGTTATTATGAAAATTTTTCAGCCGTTTTTCGTTTTTTCTGTCTTGAATAGCAGCTGCTCCTAGATTAAATGGAAAAAAGTAGAAAACTTCTAGCTAACACGTTATTATTTTTGCAGACGTTGATCAGGTTTGGCTCGGCCTCCATGACACCGAGATGCAAATGAACTTCCAATGGACCGACCACACACCCGTTCTCTTCACCTACTGGCACCCGTTTGAACCCAACAACTTCCGCGACACTCAGGAGGACTGTGTCTCCATGTGGGGCCCTGTGAGTGACCACCCTCCCAACAATGACAGACTCCTGGGTTCTGCTCCGTCTGTAAATGAAGCATCTGTTTCTGTTTGGGTCTGTTTGTGCAGGACGGCCGTTGGGACGACAGCCCCTGTAACCTGACTCTGCCCTCCATTTGTAAGAAAGCAGGAATAAAGAGCGACGGGAAGCCGCTGCATCAGGAGTGCAAACAGGTACGTTACTTTACCTTCAGTGTTACGTTTGTCCTGTTTTTACTTTCTGCTGTGGGGTTTGATTAAACTACCTTCACATACTTTGACAGTTCACACATCTAAACATTTGTCTCAGTTAGGAACAGTGATGAGATTTTCACTGTTAATACTTTTTTAAATCATTTTTCAATTATTAAACTTTATTTACAACATTTCCTGATAGAAATACATAAAGATTTCTTCAGTTCTTTTAAAAAATATTGTTCTCCGAACTTTACTTTAGCATACTGGCTCTATTTTTATCTTTGCTCTAGCTTTTAGCTACAGTTTAGCTATATTTACCTTTAGCTGTTGTTTTGTAACAGTGCACATGTAGCTACAGTTGTACTTGTTTTAGCTTGTAGCTAGTGTCCTGCTGATGTTTGCTTTTAGCTTTTATGGTATTATTATAGTTTTTAGCTACAGTTTAGCTATATTTACCTTTTAACTATTGTTTTGTAACAGTGCACATGTAGCTACAGTTTTACTTGTTTTAGCTTGTAGCTAGTGTCTTGCTGATGTTTGCTTTTAGGTATTATTATAGTTTTTAGCTACAGTTTAGCTATATTTACCTTTGGTTTCCTTACATTGAATATGTAGTATTTTGTCTGCTTTTGGCTATTGTATTGCTGATGTTTACTTTTAGCCATGACATTAGTGTTTTAGCTTTTAGCTACAGATTTACTATATTTACCTTTTAGCTATGGTTTTGTAACAGTTCACATGTAGCTACAGTTTTACTTGTTTCAGCTTTTAGCTATTGGCCTGCTAAATTTTTCTTTTAGCCATGGCTTTAATGTTTTGGTTTTAGCTACAGTTTTGCTATACTTCCATATTGTTTTAGCTTTAAGTCATGATTTTAGCCGTTCTTGTTTCATTCAACCTTTACTAATGAATTCCTGACACCTTTGAGCAATCAGGCTTTTGTTTTTGTCTTTTTTCACATTTTATTTTCGTCTGTCAGCAGGTTCAGCTGCTGACGGTCTGATGTTTTGCAGGAACTTTATCTTTATTCTGATCTTTTTTGTTTGCTCATCTTTCCCCTCGACTCCTCCATGTTTCTCAGGTCTCTCACATGTTGAGCAGATAAACTGCACCTCAGGAAACATACTCTGTTTTCAGTTCTTGACATTTAAGAAAAAAACTAAATCCAATCATTTGAACTGAGAACATCTCTTTAAGTTAAAGTCAAAAGAAATGCTTCTCCAGAAAACCCCATCTGTTTCTGATTGTTGCAGCTCGTTTTTCTCTCCACCTCAAATCATCTACAGTGGGGAGAACAAGTATTTGATAGACTGTTGATTTTTCAGGTTTTCCCACTTGCAAAGCATGTAGAAGACTG
>JAUBOC010000019.1:4684186-4701183 GCA_032275365.1 Anablepsoides cearensis | reverse complement strand
GTGTGTGTGTGTGTGTGTGTGTGTGTGTGTGTGTGTGTGTGTGTGTGTGTGTGTGTGTGTGTGTGTGTGTGTACTTTCTATTACAGGGTGAGGACCATTTGCACCATAGTTACTATCAAAGTGAGGTCTTTTATGTAAAGTGAGGACCTCCTCAATGTCCTCACTTTGTTTGCAGCGCTGCTGTTCTGGTTAGGATTAGCTATAGACCAGTAATGGTTAATTTTAGTGAAAATATCTGGATTAGGCATAAACACAGTTAAAAATGAATGGAAGCCAATACAGAAAAGGTGTGTGTGTGTTTGTACACTATGAAAACTAATGCACTCCAAGAACGTCACGGTTATTTGCACTTAAATTGTGCAGATAACAGGCCAGATGATTCTTCTTCTATTTTCAATAGTTTAAATATTTTCTAAAAAGTAGGGATTTATATTTATGGTTGTTGCTGCAGGGCTCCTCTGCTGTGACGGCATTAAATAAATAGAATCTGATTTAATGCCTTGTAAGTAACTTCCCTTTAACCTTTACCCCAAAAACAATCTTTGATTATTGTTTTAGCTTCATTTTCTCCTCAGCCACTGTTGGAGCTCAGCTTGTTTGTATTTGTTTAAATTCTAAAAGGAATGCAGCAGCTGTTACATCGACAGCTTTTTAACTCCACTTAATTTCTACCAGGAAGCAGGTTTGTGCCAAAAAAAAACTGGTTTGGCCAGAAGGTCCTGCTACTTACAGGAAAATGTGTGCAATGAAACGTTTCATAGAAAATAAAACGTCTTACAGGTTTTCTGTCCAAACTTTAAATGTAAAAATCATTAACATTTCCCTGCATAAAAGCTGCCGAAAGCCTTAGCTTCAGCCGTTTAAACCCAAAATTGTTTGCTGCTGCTGCAGAGCGGCTCAATTTATTTTTGTGCCAGCTGAGAAAATAGCCTGCCAATTATCTCGAGACAATCTTTCCTCAGGCTGATCTGTTGTTAGACACTCTGCAGCAGCACGAGTGCAGAGGAAGACATTAATACACAAAATGTGTCATTTACAGATACGGCTCCTGAATGCTGCTGCAGGAAAACACTAAATATTGTCTCAATCATTCTGATCACAACAAGACAACTTTCATCTCTGAGATAAACCAAGAAGAAAATAAACTTTTTCCTGTGGATTCAAGCTTTTTTTTTAATTTTTGAGTTAAGTGACAATACAACAAAATAGCCCTAATCCTTACTATTTTAATTCTCCACAAAGAAAACATGTTTAAAATAACAACAGCATTGTTCTGAGTGACTCAAACTGGAAAATGAAACAAAGCTGATGCGAAAAATGGTGTTAAACAGGGAAAATACATTTTATTTACTGTAAAAATGCACTTGTGGTGGTAGTGCTCGTTTCACTTCCTCGACATCGTCCACACAAACGCTCCGGCAGCCGCACAGGAACCAGTTTTTCCTCCAGAATATGGCGGCAGGAAGGAGCTTAACGAGCGGCGCTAAAGTCTGCTCAGCATCGACACGCCTCGTCCTCGCCGCACTTTTTCAGGAAATTAATTTCACTTTTTAATTCCGCCGGACCGCGGGCCGCGCTTCCACTATCGCAGCTTCCGCGTGTCCAGAGGGCGAGTCCAAATTGCCGTCATTTCAAAAACACGAATAAGCAAACAGCTTACAAAAGAATGCACACAGCAAAACAAACAAAACTGAAAGCATTTGTCTCCACAGTGCAGGAATCCTCTGCTCTCAGTGCAAAAACGGATTAAAGATGCACGAAAAAAAGAAACATCAAATAATAAATATACTTCTCTTTTATATACTTCTATTTTACGTATGTACATCAATACTGCATATCTGGGTTTCTACATGAGTATACAGCTCTTGGCCCGGTCCTTCCTGATGGCCGGGGCTTGGTCCATTTGCTCAGTCCGACCCGGCAGAGGCGGCAGGGGGAGCTGCGACACCCGCTTCAGACCCCTGCGGGAGCTGCTGCGCTTCAGCTGAGGCTTGTGCGGCCGCCGCACCGACGCCACCGTGGTGATGTGGAACACGTCCCGGACGCTGTTCTCAGATACCTTGGAGGTGCACTCGACGTAGGCCACCGCCCCGATTTGTCGGCCGATGGTGCTGCCCTGGAACAAGGAGAGAGACGAGGGGGGGCAGATAAACAGCAGGCTGAGTTTTGTGCATACAAAGAACAGGAAACAGGAACATTTAAATGCTACATTTAAAGTACCTGTGACATCAAAGTTTTATAATAAATATGAATGTATTTTTGGAAAGATAACATTGATAAGATATTGTATAAAAAATTTCACGCCGCTGAGATGACCAGTTGTTGATATATTCACATGTGAAGAAACAGGAAGTGATGTCAAAGGGGAATGTCTGAATGTAAACCAAGTGTTGCTAAAATGGCTAACAACAGACTGTAGAGAAGAATCATGAGAAAGAGTCATGGTTCAAATAATATTGTTTCAATAAAGAAAAAACTGGTAGTTTTCATTCTCAAAGAGTTCCCCTTTGATGTCACTTCCTGTTTCACTTTAGCTGAGCAAAATTCAAAAGAAAGTATGCCAATTATGTGACATAACAGGTCAAATCATGTGTATTGTGCATATTTTCTTTGACTTTTTGTATTTCATGGATATGCATGTCACAGGCACTTTAAAATGCATGTATAGTTTTAAGGAGGGGTCGCACTGAGTAGTTATTGTGAAGAGAAATTCTAGACGTTGTTTGAAAGAAGAAACCTCAAACCATATTTGGATATATGGTATTGGGTTTAGCTTCTCTTACACGCTGGGAAAGTATAAAAAACGTCAGGTTTTCAGCTCGAAATCATTGCTGTTGATGCTGCTAAATGTGCTTCAAAACATTTTTAATGGCTTCAACATCCAGCTTCCAGTCCCATCTCTAGTTATAATTCATTATGATGATCCAGCCTCACAATCCAGCTTCTCCAACCCCAAAACTAACAACTAAATGTTAAAACTAAACGTATTTCTGCTGACGCAGCATTAAGTACACCTCGGCAGGTGCTGTATCTCGACATCAGGACGCTAAACGTCGCTAAAAACACAGGCAGCAAATCTCTAAAAAGATGTCGATCTAAATCCCCCCGGTGTCAATGATCCACACAACCGGAGGTAAATAAAGCTTTTTGTATTTGACACACGAGGAACAGGAATGTGTTCGGTGTGAGCGCATGTCGACACGGTGAGTGAAGCTCAGAGATAAGAGACTGAGCTCACCCCCCTGAGTAATGCAACAAAATACCCCGATAATTAAGACTCTAAATTGTTTGCTGGAGATCAAATCAAGTAAATTTAATTTTAAACGTCCCTCGGCTCTTCTCTCTCTCTCTCTCTCTGCTGCAGAGCAGCTTGATCTCTCATTTCACGCTTTTAATTCAGCGCAGGATTCATCGCATGCAAATGTTGCAACAGACGAGACGTGTTTGTGTTGAAAGCCTTTCATTGCCGGCGGACGCGGTTTGATTCCCGTTGCTCGCGTGACCCGAGGCGTGCGCGTGAAGAGCGGGCCGAGCCCTCGTTAGGTGGAACAGATTGGGCCGCGGCGGCGACAAGCAGAAAACTTCAGATCAAATCTCGAGCAGATTAGAGACGAAATATCCGGGGTTCAGCCGGTGGTCAATTCCACTCACAGCTCGGTGGCTCTGCGGTGATTCGGTTTAAGATCAATGATGAGATAAAAACACAGGCTGCAACGTTAGAGCACCGAAATGTTCTGCCTCATCATGGAGAACCTAAACACTGTGGTCCTGGTTCGGTCACGTTTGATCTCATGTTCATGCTTTTTAGGAGGTAAAAGCATTTGTTTCTCACTAAAACGCCTAATATTGATGATGTAATCTTAAAATTTGAGGTCAAATCTTCTGAGCAATTTATTAGCTTTTTAGGGTACATGATGGGAATGTATGGGATAAATCTTGTGCCAGCAGGAATTGAAGTTGAATTGCTCAGATTGAATCTGAATGTGCATAATTTAAAATTGAATGCATTTTGGTGAATTTTCCCTTCTGGAAGATTTAATGCAATCCACTGTAAAAGTGACAAAAACAGACAGTTATTTTATTGCAGTGATTAATTTTACCTATATATAGAAAATGTTACATTTACATCAGATGCTGCTGCTGACTGCAGTGCTCCATGACGTGATGGAAATGTAACATTTTCTATATATAAGTAAAATTAATCACTGCAATAAAATAACTTCATTTTCGTCACTTTTACGGTGGATTGCATCAACTCTGTTACATTACAGAAGGCAAACTTAACCGAAGTGAAACATAAATCTGTGGATCTGTGTTTGATTACTCTGGCTGGCTTTCTCAAGAACCAGGATGTGACCCAAAATCAGAATTTTGGCACTGGAATTGAATATGGAACGATGTGGCGGCCATCATGAATAAGGCCAATGATTACTCTGAGAGTTTCATTAAAATCTATCCAGTGTTCAGGTTTTAACACCAACACACAGACAACTAACACTTTACTTTAAAAAGACCTCAAATTGTTGTTGTTTCTATCTGAACTGATTAAATTCACAGATTTGCAGTTTATCATCCTTGTTGTTCTTCACATCCTGAGTTTAGAGGTCACATCAAGCAGCATTAAACAACCTCGCTCATTTATCCACTTTTTTTATCCATCCAGCAGTTTGAAATTCCCTAAATCTGCATGAATATTTTCTCTCTCTCTCTCTCTCTCTCTCTCTCTCTCTCTCTCTGCTGGTCACTTGTTCTTCTTGCAACCTTTTCACACAAGCAACCTTTTATCTCTTCTCAGCAAATTCGGCTCAGTTTGTCGACCCCAGCAAAATGTCCACGGGGGATTTTAGGCTGCAGTAGTGGAGCAGCAGCTGATTGTGTTGTTAAAACTCTCTTTCTACTCATCATTTTTCCCCCCTCACATTTTCTGAATGCTGACTTAGCAAATTATTTTCTTGTTTATAGTTTCTTCTGTATGTTCTTGGAATCTAGGAGATTATAACCTTTAATAGTTTTACTGGCTACTGATAACTTTTATACTACTGAAATACTTAAATATAAAAACACACATTGAGATTTTTTTCATGTCCTTCAGCATATTTGCTCCAATTTGTGGTTTTATGCTCCTTTAGCTTTAAGCTACAGTTGTGCTAGTTTTAGTTTTGGTCTTACCGATTTCAGTTTTTGCTTCTCTTTTAATGACTTTAGTTTTTAGTCACAGTTTTGTTGTTCACTTTTACTTTTAGCTACAGTTTTGTTCATTTTTGCTCTCAGCTACACTCTAAGAAATGAAATGTTGGATTTACTTAACCGTGCTATGTGACCTTGTTCCACTTAATTGAGTTGAGTAAAATCAAAGCAATATACCCATTTTCTAACCAAAGAACATGAGTATGTTGCTTTGAGATTACTCAACTCAGTTAAGTGGAACCAGGTCACATAACCTGGTTAAGTAAATCCAACATCTGTTTTTTAGAGTGTATGGTATTGCCAATTTTTGTCTACTGTTGAGCAGTCGTTAGCATTTGGCTACAGCTTTAGCTTTTAGCAATGGTTTTGCTAATGTTTGTGTTTTTTTTTTTTTTTTGCTACTCTTGCTGACTTTACTTTTTAGCTTATTTGATATTGTAGCTACAATTTAGCTGGTTTTAGGTTTAAGGCAAAGTTTTGCTAATTTTTAGCTTTTAGGTACAGATTTGCCAGTTTTAGCTTGGTGCTACTAATTTGGGTTTGTGCAAAAATGTTGTTGATTTTACCGTTTAGCTACAGTTTTCGTAGTTTTAGTTTTTAGTTTACCCATTTTTAGGTTTTGCTTTTTTTTGCTGAGTTATTTTTAGGCACAGTTTTTTTTGCCAAGTTTTAGCTTTTAGCCATAGTTTTGTTATTTTCTGCTCTTTGCTGTGGTATTACTAATTTTAGTATTTTGGCTACCGTTGTGCAGATGTTCACTTTTGGCTACAGTTTTAGCTTTTAGCAGTGTTAATGCCAATGTTTGGTTTTTGCTACTATTTTACTTTGTTAATATTTATCTTTTAGCTACAGTTTTGCACATTTAAGCTTATAGCTGCAGTACATCTCATTTTAAGTTTTTATCACTGTTGCATTGATTTCAGCTTTTCACTGCAGTTGTGCTAACTTTAGCTTTTAGCCTCATTTTTGATTATTTAAAATTTTAGCTAGTTTTGCTGATTGTATCAGTTTTAACTTTAACAATTCAGCTAACATTTCTGTCTCATGGTAGTCTTAATAATTGAATGTTTTTCTTCAGGAAGTGTTTTGAAGAGCGTCTCTCAGTATTTTTCTGTTTTGTTCTCACCTGCTCATGAGTGACGGGGATTAGTCTCTGCTTGGACAGTTCCCTCAGGGTGTTGACATCTGTCCTCATGTCCAGCTTACAGCCCACCAGAACCACTTTGGCGTTGGGACAAAACTCCTGCGTCTCTCCCTGCCACTGTGGAAACATTAAAAATAAGTAAATCAAATAAATAAATAAATGACTGCAGGTGCAAACTGCTGTAAATATATTTTTATGTTTGGTGTGTTGTACAGATTTATGAGTTACACATAAACCAAGTCACAACTACCGTAATAATTTTATGAAAAGAAAAAACAGAATCAAACACACAAGACAATATAAAGTGTTTCTGCAAAGAAGAAAAAAGGTACAAAAGAACCGTTTCCAGATGCTTCCATGGTAACTGGGATTGTCATTCTAAAAGCAACTAAGAAATAAAAAAAGAACTTGATGGACAAAGTGGTGAATTAAAGCAATTTCCTTTTCTCCAAGAAAAGAAAAATGTGTAGAAAACTGTCCAGACTAAGAAGCTACCAACTGTTCAGCAGAAAAATGTGAATAAATAAATAAACATCAGTTTGTTTGTTCTGCGTTCCGCCGCAGCTCTCAGAGCTAAACCGATGCGTTGAATCGTGCCAGCTTAGCTGAAATTTCTGCTGAACTACATTACGCTTTCCTCACACATTCTGCACCAACAAATCTATTTCAGGTCCCGCGCAGAAAAAAAAAAGAAGAAAAAAAAAAGGTTGATCCGTCTTCGCTCTAAGATTAAATGTCAAAGCGAGACTCTGTTGAACCAACACGGTCCCCGCGACTCCGATACACGCCGTGTGCAGCGTGTCACCACATCTATTCACCCCTCGTGACCTTTGACCTCTGGAGCCTGTCCCCCGTTCTGCCAATAAGATCTGGTGAAAAGCTTTGATTGTTTAACCCTCACTCCTCCCCCTGACATCCCCTTCTGACCTCTGACACCCCCCGGTACCTGAAGGTCAGGAGTATAATTTGAGATTCTGATTGTGCGACAGGTTTGCTGCGTGGATGGTAACCCCCACAAAGTCATTCATGAGAAAAGCTTGGAGACATTCAGAAACCACTGAAGCTTGTGGGAGACGCACCAGTTCAAAAATGGTGTCTGGGGTTAAATCCTCTTCAGACCACTAAACACGTCAGCAGGCGAGCCGTGGGAACCGGGTCCGGCCCGCGAGGGGGACCAGTTCAAAGGCAGACGCACACATGGCTTTGAGATGAGAGACCAAGAAAAACCACCGTGCTTGCAAACAAACCCATCTCAGGTATTTCTCCATGTGTGGTCCACGAGTCAGTAAAACCCACCAGAGACCGCTCTGCTCTACGGTTAGAGTTTCCTAACAATTAAAAAACACCAGCATTCCTTTAAAAAATGCATCTGACAGAGTGTGGCAGAGAAGTTCTGCCTGATCTCATGCGATAGTCTGATCCCTCCCATCATCTGTGTGGTGGAGGACTCTCAGCTACTACCACCAGACTCACCATCAGTATCTGTAAAACTCAATGATTTATAGTCGTATTTGTGTTGGATATCCTTTATCTGTTAATTGGGGTGACTCCAAATGATAAACTGTAGATGTACTGGAAGTGATTAATTAAGATCCATTTATTGGTTCATGGGATATTTTACTAACAGACCTTAAATACAAAAGATCAAAGAAAACATCCTTATATTTAAGATAGTTGGGATAAAACATGATTTTACCCATTTTGTCACATAACCGATATATTTTCTTTTGAACTTGGCTCAGTCAAAGTGAAACAGGAAGTGACATCAAAGGGGAGCTCTTTAAGAAAAGACTCTTTGATCTTTGTTTATTAAAATAATCATAATCTCTGACTTTTCTTCATCTCTCTGATGGTGACTCAATCTAAAGAAGAAACAGATTCTTCTCTGCAGTCTGTGTCGGCCATTTTATTAATGCTCTGTTCAAGTTTATACTTCCCCCTTTGACATCACTTCCTGTTACTTCACATGTGATTATCTCAACACCTGTTCATCTCTGCAGTGTGAATTTTTTTTTGCAATATGTTATTAATGTTATCTTACCAAAAATGCATTCATTTTTATTACAAAAATTTGGTGTTAGAGGCACTTTAAACTATTTGTGTTTTCTATGGTCAGTTGGTGGTGGCGGCCATCTTTTTTTCATGTAAAACGGACCGCTACAGAAGATCTTTCCTGCCCACAGCCATCAGCATCTACAATAATTCTTTACTTGGATGAGTTACAACAACACCTAATTTCCCTCTGGGATAAATAAAGTATTTTTGAATTTGAATTGAATTGAATTTGAATCTTGAATTGGGTTAAAGAGTTTATGTTCATCCAATGATTAATTTGACTTTCCTTAAAAACATTTCCTTTAGTTTCTAAGACAAACAAACAAATACATAAAAACAATCCCATCCCAGCCTTCAGCAGCGAGTGATAATTAGCCACATTAGCTGCTGCTGCACTCAGTCGTTCAGCATAAAACACTAATTTTATCATAAAACCTCTGCAGAGACTCAGCTCCTCTGATAAGGCGACTTATTTGCATTTTCCTCTCGAGCCTCCTCGGCTGAAAGCCTCTCGTTTCTTTCTTCACGCTGACCTTTTCCTTCTTGCAGGGATGCAGGTCAAGAGTCTGCAGACATTTTGATGAAAGGGGGAAAAGAAGGAGAGGCTTCAACCTCTGCACTGATTTACTCCATTGTTGAACCGTGAAAAGCAGCACGGCACTGACAATCTGAGTCCATGAAATGCAGATCAGAACAAAAAGTAAAGGTTTTTCTTTTTTCTGTGGTTTATTCTCCTGCATGACAGGTTTCAGAAACTGATTTGTTAAACTATGATGAATGTAAAACTGACGGAGCTATAGTCATTTTGTGTGTTTAAGCTCAGCTGGTTGTGGCGGCCATCTTGAATCAGGCGCTTTAAAAGCCCATCAGTTTGCACAATGGTCTCTAAAACATTTTAAGAAACAGACACATAAAAAAGAACAACCTTCTTGATGACGCTGTCCAACGTCTCCGGTCGGCTGATGTCGAAACAGATGAGAACAGCGTCGGAGTCGGGATACGCCAGCGGCCTCACGTTGTCGTAATAAGAAGAACCTGCGGACAAACGACACACGGCATAAGGTCAGGACTTCTTTTGAGTTATTCATATGAATCATTTGGTGTTTTTCATCAGGTTTAACCCTGCAGGGGTCTCCATCCCAAACTTATGGTTGCAGAAACCCCCCCGCACGTCGCTGGAAGGTGGAGTAAAGGTCAGAAATACATGTAGAGCTGATTAAAGCTGGAACTGACACACTGCAGCCTGACCGCGCTCTGCAGATGCAAATGAGCGTTAATCTTTACAGTTCTGCATGAATATCTGTTTCCTCCTGGGCTTCTACACAGCTGCAGCCTCAACGAGAGAAGGTTAAAGGGATAGGTCGGTCATTTTTAAAGGGTTGTTCTGCTAAGCTAAAGGTTAAGTTTGCCCTTAATGTTTATAATTTTACCAACGCACCAAGTTAGAATTTATTTCTATTTGCAGAATTACTTCCTTTGAGAATGTCTTCTATATCAAAGTAAATGTGTTACTGCCTGATATCCTTAACTAATTTAAAAATCAATCAAACTGAATCGTGAATCGAAACGATTTGAGAAATCTGAATCGATACTCAGCCCCAGCTAAAAGCTAACAAAACAAGGTTTTCCTTTGCTTTAAGCAACTCTCTTAAACCTCACTTCAAAAATGACCGAACTGTCTCTTTAAGGGTTCTTGGAAAAAACACAGTGAAATAAAAGTGGAGGATTTGAACACGTAACATTTTAAAACTGCAGGAAGTGCCATCATAAAGGTCAAAATAAAGGTTGAATCTCTATTCTCTGCTCTCTTTAGTTTCTTGCAAACGGTTTCTGCTTTAAAATCTTTTTTTTTTTTAATGGAACGAGGTTCACATGAGCACACTTCTACACTTCTACACTTCTACACTTCTCCAGACTCTCCGTTTCCACTCTGGTGTCTTGATCTCATTTAAAGGCTAAGTGTTGTCCCCGCGTTTCCACAAGCCTCTCAGAGGCTCAGCTCCTGCTTTCTTCCAGTCCTCATTAGCAGACGTGTAAAAATATTTGGGGGTTTTAGTTTGGGGAGGGTGGGATGTGGCTGTAACCGAGCAGTAACAGCCTCCATCCTGCCCGTGTGGCGTTCACTGCCTCATAAAGTCATAATGATCCAGCTGTTTGGGGACAAATCTCCACATTTTGCCAACAAAATCTGTGAATCAAATCAAATATTTGCACATTTCATGTTACAAACATTTTAAAACTAAACGTTTTTGCACATGTCGGTGTGTGTGTGCATCAACCGCTGAGCCTGGTTTATTTAAAAGTTGCATTTGATGCAAAACATTGGTTTTGATATAATTATCATGTTAAAGAGCTGCATGCACTCGTATGGTGCAGCAGATGAACTGAAGCACTTATTTCAGCCTCACTGGCTTCTCTTTGGAAATGATGGAGTGAAAGTTTGACAATAGCTGCCTGCGGCCAGCTGTCCTGAGGTGACCTCTGCAGAGACAACAATGGCTGCACAATAAACCAGTGGTCAACATGCACACGTTAACTGCGTTAATACAAAGAAACAACTATTTATGCTCATTAGAAACAAAAACACCAAATGAAACTTGAGTTTAACCTGCATTTTTGTGGGTTTCAAAAGTGTAAAGAAGAAGAAAAAAATACGATCAATAAAAAAACAAAGTGAGGAAGAAATAAAAGGAAGATGACAAGAAGCAACAGTTGCTCAGCAACAGAAGGGAGAAATAAGAGACACTATGAGCTACACAGGATACTTTGATTAGCATAATATAAAGGCCGTGAAAATGTCTGCAGATGCAGCGAGACAAAGGTGAACAAGATAAGTACAGAGTTAACAGAGACACATGAAGGAGGAGGAGGATTAGAAAACAGAGTTTTTATCTTTTTTAATCAATTACCTAAAATTATTTCACAGTTTGTTTGAGCGTTGACTGATTTAGAGCTCGTTTCTGTTCTATGTGTGAATTATTTACATCTTTTTAAGCACAGACGTGTTTGAGATGCAACAGATTCACATCAGGAGCAAAACAATGTTTTTTTATTCAAACTGACCTTCATGCCTAAACTCATCCTTTAAAGGGTTAATTAGTTCTGCACACGTATTAAACCACCCCTGATGTCCTTAATGTTTGCTTCCAAGCAGCATTTTGCTTCTATAATCTTTTGTAGGGCTCTCCATCAGTAGGTTTCTGCTAATTCTCATGTTTTTCTTTAGACTTTGGTTGATTTTTCACTTGTTTTCAGTTCTTGTTCTGTGACGGCAGATTGTGCAGTTTGTGATTAAAATAAAAGACAAGTGAAGAAGTGAGGAGCTGGAGAAGAAGTGTGGACTGCTGAGGTCCAGGTGGTGAGAGGAACTGCTGATTAACGAGTGTTTAAAAGAAAACATGAACATTTGACTCACTGGCAGCGAGGAGGGATGGCTCAAGACTTTTGCACACAGCTGTAAAACCTGATTTTTTTGAAAATAAAAAACATTTTTTTCTGCATTTCATGATTTCTCATTGAGACACAGCAGCTTTAGTGAACCTTCATCACAGCAGCCGTTTCAGCCATGTTGGGTTTCCACGGCAACCTGAGATTTCAACCTTCGAGACCTTGAATCAAAGAGAGAAACTAATATCAGTGTTCACTTTATTATTATTATTATTATTATTATTATTATTATTATTATTATTATTATTATTATTATTATTATTATTATTATTATTAGTATTATTATTATTATTACTACTACACCTAATGTTCCCTCTTGGATTTAGTGAAGGCAATTAGATAATATCCATTAATGTTTTTATTTGTGAATTATGAACATAAGTAATTTTGTGCTTTTTTTACCTTGAAACAAATGATTTATAGATTTATAGCTGAGCAACCTGAGAGAAAATAAAAATAACTCAAACTCACAATATTACACGATGATATTTACATGGTTTGAACAGCTGCAGCTTCTCATCATAAGATTGTTTTAGTTTCAAAGGTGAAAATCATTTTTTCAAGAAGTGCTGAGTTTAGACCGTTTTATTACAAGCTTTTAAACTGAAATCTCTAAAGACAAAATAATTCACACAGTCATTTTTTTTTGGTAAGTCGTCCACTCTTCATCCTATTAACACAAGATTGCAACTGTTCTGCTGAGACTGCAGGAAAAACACACATGCAGCCAAAAAAAAAACCGTCCAAATCACAGGAAACTCAGTCAGCAAACCTCCCGTTGTACGACAGCAGGCTCTGATTGGGAGCGATAACACATGAGCTGCTGAAGTTAGTCTTTAATGTGTGTCACAGACCTGCAGACCTGCAGCACCGTTATAGCTGCAGCACCGTTACAGCTGCAGAAGAAAAGGAACCCAACATCTGGAGGTGTAGAGGTGAGGAGGAAAGGTTTAATGAGCTGGAGATGAAGAGAGAAGCAACCAGCACAATAAAGCAGATTCTTCTTTAAAATAACAACAAACATGAGTGTAGCTGTTGTTAATAATACCACAGATACAGAATATGCTCCAGAATCGACACTAAAATAAAAAATATCCATACTTCAGTCATTACAGGTAATATAATGATTAACAGGAACAGAGTGGAAAAACTAAACTATTGAAGTCTTGTGTAAATCAGATATAGTTGGAGGGAACTACTTTTTCTTCCGCCTGGGTAATGCCTAAGCACAGCTACACTCTGTCTGTAGATACATGTTCAATATTTTCATGTTTACATGTTCTACTAATTTATACTTTTACTTCTTTAATTTAAAACTTAACACCTGGTTAAAACTTAACACTGGTAACAAATTTAAATATAACTGAACTCATCATGAGGAGTTGTTTATGTTTATTAATTTATGTCAGCTGGTTCCACTAAACCCAGTAGAGTAAATATGAGGGAAAATACATCTTTTTATTTAAAAGAAAATTTAGATTGGTTTAGTGAAACCAGTTTGGTTAAAGTAAATTCAACTGTGTATTTCTTAGAGTGTGTAAAAATATTTTTACTTTCCTAATTTTGTGAACAGTTTTATTACTTTTCTCATCAGTGAAATTTATTTATTCCAAAGTCCTTTTCTGTTAAGGTATTTTTACTTTTACTTAGTTATTTTTTTCAAAGTACTTTATAGACCTCGATGTAGCGTAAATTAAGACTCATGTTTTCATTTTTCATCACTTGAATAATCAAACAATTGTTTATTTTAATTGTTTTTCATTGTTTAAAACACCATTTTCACAGCTGCAGTTTAAAATGAATAAATAAATTACTCTTATGTTTTGTATTCTTTATGAAGCCGTAGTTTTAAATACTTTACTTTTTTGAGTTTACCAGACACATTAGGTGTATTTGTACAAAGTATCAGTATCATCATTACGGCCTGAGTTTCACTCGTTATCAGAAAGGAAATCAGTGATCATTACTCTCATTTACCACAACTAATTTATTACTGGGTTGTAGCAGCTAAGCTGGTGGCCATCTTGAATCAGGCAGACTCTAAAAGACGATCCCAGATAAAAACATTGTGCCTTTCAGCAGCAGGTGACGATGATTAGCACTTTAAATAAGATCTCAGTCCATGAGATCAAAATGATTGACAGGTCCTGTCACAGCAACGCCCTGAGTGACACGCAGGGCCACATCAGCACTTCTGCAAAGTCAGAAAAAACGTCCACTGAGGGACGGCGGAGGAGCACAGAGTGGAGCTGAGCCGGCACAAATAAGGTCCAATCACCATAAGAATGAAGACGACGAGCAGAAAACCAAAGAGCAGAAAGTGGTTCGTCCAGCAGGAGGACACGAACGAAGATAAATGAGATGCGGAGCTTTTTTTTTCTTTGCACGAAGGATCAAATAAAGTGGTACGAGCGCTCTGGGTTGGTGGAACTGGCCTGTTCCCATTCGCTGGGAACAAAAGGTCAATTGAATTTAAGACAGGGGGCAGGAGGAGATGGATGGGAGGGGAGGGCGAACCCTGGCAGGAACCACTACAAACCGTCAGGCCTGGCAAGAACCGAAGAGCCTGCCCCGCCGTGCCAACAAAGACAGAACACGCCCCTCAAAGAAAAAGAGTTAGTTTGATTTAAAACAAGCAATCCCTCAGAATCTAAAGTGGATTTCTGTCTTCCTTTCTGCAGAGCTAATTACCGCCAAGCCGGCATCCTGCAGAAAAATCTGCGGGAGAAGAGGTGACGGAGGTGGAAGGCAGGCCAGAAATATCCCAGAGAACGCCTGGAGCTCAGAGCGCTGACGTACCGGAGCACGGCTGGAGGGTTCTGCTCCTCCTCCTGAGGACCCCACTCCCCTGCAGGGAGGAGGGGTCTGACAGCACGACGGCTCTCTAACCGCTCCTTCAGGAGAACCCAGTGTTTGATTGGAGAGATTATTTGGAAATGTGACGATTCTCAATTAGAATCTGTTAATAATCCATTATAACTGATATTCATTTATCCATTTTATTGTTTATTGTTTTATTGTTATTGAACAGAAAGTTCATAACTTTTGGTCACATTTATGATATTTTTAAAAGTGTGAATGCTTATTAAGTGTGAGTAATGCCGATTTTTTGTGAAAATATTGGATTTTTGCGGGTCACAGGTAAACGATTGAAGGTTGACTTGTTTAATCTCTTTGAAACTTTTTGAGATATTAAAAGGATTTTAGGCATTTTTTCTACATTCACATTAAATTCTATGAAATCCTTCAACATCTTACTGCTTTTTGAACTTCATCTACTTCAGCAAACTTCAGCCTAGAAAGTTCCAACTTTAAACAGAACTTTAGACTTTCAGTTATTCCAGAATAATTCATATTCTTGAAATCTTGAACCATTCTTGTAAAATCAGTGTTTAGGTTTGTGAAAGTTTGGGTGATTCTCTCTCGTCGTGCTGCGTTTTATGTTCAGATCTCTGCACCTGAAACAAAATGTTTAGCTGATGTTTGTGACTGTGTGTGTTTCTGTGTGTAGTTTTAACCTGTTTACAGGAGCATTCCGGGTCAACAGAAGGGTCACCCTTCTGTTAAACTACTGAAGTATGCAGACGACACCACAGTCATTGGTCTCATCAGGACGCAGGTTGAACAGCTGGTGCTCTGGTGTAACGAACACAACTTGGAGCGAAATACACTCAAAACAGAGATGACTGTAGACTTCAGGAAACACCCCCAGCACAACTCCCTCTAACAATACCTGGCAACCCTGTGTCTATTGTGTCACAGAATCTGTCCTGAGCTCATCCATCACAGTCTGGTTCAGAGCAGCAGGACAAGAACAGACTGCAACAAACAATCAGGTCAGCTGAGAGAGTCGCTGGTGCTCCCTTGCCTTCAGCACCTGTACGCCACAAGAACCAGGAAACAGGCAGAGAAAATCATGTCAGACTCCACACATCCAGTCTGTTTCAACTTCTCCCCTCCAGCAGGCTCCACAGAGCCCCATGCTGAAAAACATCCAGACACAAAACAGCTTCTTCCCCCAAACCATCTCCCTGATGAACAATAAACATCAGACCTGCAGCTAGTGCCTAACCTCCCCTTTTTACCCTTATAACACAACTTGGCCAATAATGCTGAATCTGATTCTTAGAATTTCAGCTTCTTTCTGCTTAATTCAGCAAACATGCTCTTTCTGCTTCTTCATGCAAATTTCAGCTTTATGTGCTACATTTTAGCTATATTATGCTGATTTTGACTGTTTTAACCATTTTACAACAAATTGCCACTTTTTGTACTTCTTCTCTTTGTTTTCTGTTTATTTGAAATTTTTACACTTTTCACCGTCTGTATTAATTTCAACTTGTGTCCACTAACTTTAGCTTCTTTTGCTAATTTTAGCTTTTTGTCTTTTTGAATAATTCTGCTCTTTTCTTGTGTTTCTCTGCTAGTATATGTTTTTGTGCATATTTCAGATTCTTGCTGATAGTTCATAGTTTTTATGATTTTCTTTCTAGTTGCTTTCTGCTCATTTTTATTGTTTTCTGCAGTTTTTGGCTACTGTAGAGTTGTTTTTTGCTAAATTTAGTAGTTTCAAAATAAAATCTTTTTTGCTGGCAATTAAGGATTATTCCTGCCTAATTCAGCAAATTCAATTAAATTCAAACCAAACATACTTTATTGATCCCAGAGAGAAATTGGAACGTGCTCCTCCTGCTTCTTTTTCAGCTACATTTTCACAAATTTTCTGCCCATTTTGGTTGTTTTAACTTTTTAACAGAAGGATGCAACTCTTTTGTACTTGTTTTTTTAATATTTTCACCCATGTTTGCAATTTTTTTTTTTTACTAATTTTTCACTTTTGTTTTCCTACTTTGAGAAAGTCAGCAGTTTCACATTACAGTTTTGCTATTAAAGCTTTTCAGCAGCTTTAAGCATTCACACTGCATTTTCACAGGAAACACAATTTCTCAAGTTTTTTTTTAAAGTTATATTACGTATATATTTATTAGGGGAGCAACGATACAGAAAATTCACGGTTCGGTTCGAAAATTTTGGTCTCACGGTTCGATATTTTTCCGATTCAAAAAAGAAAAATTGTTTAACCTCAAAAGTTTCTCAGTGGATCTGCGCTCGAAAATGCAGCCTAGGTGGAGTAGTTGAACACAGATCCACTGATCCTTCAACA
>JAUBOC010000019.1:4667921-4680946 GCA_032275365.1 Anablepsoides cearensis | reverse complement strand
TCTTCTACATGCTTTGCAAGTGGGAAAACCTGAAAAATCAACAGTGTATCAAATACTTGTTCTCCCCACTGTATAGTTTAGGTAATTACAGCTTTACAGTTTTTTGGGGGAAATTTTACTTTTTAGGGACAGTTTGCTCATTTTAAATTTTAGTTACTATTTTGCTGACTTTAGCTTTTCTCTACCATCTTTACTAATTTCAACTTTAAGCAACTGTTTTCAATTTAATTCAGTTTATTTATATAGCGCCAAGTCTCAGGGCACTGTTCATGAAAAAAGAACAATCTAAAGAAGACGTTTTGCAAATTTTAGTTCCTGTCTTGTTTGTTTTAGTTTTAACAACTCCTCGTTCAGCATTCATGCTGCAGTTTCTCAGAACATCTGAAGTCGCTCACCTGCAGAAACAGACAGAGGTGTTGATCACTGAGTCAAGTTTTCTGCAGCATTAACATGCAGACAGCGAGGTGGCGCGGGGTTAAATGTCCATTACTCGTCTGTGTCTGCAGCCTTCACACAGGAGATAATGATCAAAGCCAGACTTCTTTGTACAGAGCAGCCTTTGAAGGGCATCAAGTACCTTTTATGGCTCCTCTCTGAGCTGCTGATGCTGTTGTCCAGTGGCAGATTTTATAAATCAGAGCTGACCACAGCGCTGACAGAAGAGCATCATTACTGTCCGTCTCCCAGAAACCTCAGGGGGACGCAGCGAAACCTCAAGCGTCTCTCCGTTTCCCTCGCCGACATCTTTATTTTTTTAAATAATCACACCTGCCTTTCAGCACCAGTTCATCCTCTGCTGTCTGATCTTTGTGTCTCAAACTCTGCTTCATGCTGCGCTTTGCTTTGACAGATCACTCCTCCTCTTCATCACTCACTTCTTCTGTTGTTCTGAACACACACTGCTCGTCTGGCTTTGCTTTAGTTTTCCCCCTCAGACTGACTGAGGAAAGGTGTGTCGTTCTGCAACGTGACAAACCGTCTCCATGTTCACACGTTACACTACAAACGCTGCCGACAGCAGAGGGAAAAGGGAAGGTGAATAATTGCTCAAGCTGCACGAGAAAACCGGTTCCTAGATTTTTATGGATCTTGATGCTCACATTACAGAAATCTTCAAATCAGAAAATGAAATCAAAGAATTATTTCCTCGTTCAAACATCCCAACATTAAAATACTTTGTTTTAGTTTTGTTTGCTCGATTAAACATGCAGAATTCAGCAGTCTCACAGGACTGTGTTTATCAGAAGCTTCTTATAAAGAACTGCCCTTCAACTGATTTTTACTCGTTTTGAGCGATGAACAAAAGCTTTGTGTTGAATTAAAGACAAACTAACCAATCCTTAGATACAAATAGTTATATAATATAACTAAGATTAAAATAAAGTTGCATCACATCCCTGCCCATAGATCCCAAATGCTGCAAACTAATGCGGTCAAGTGTGCAATTAAATGTTACTGACACATTTTCATTAATAAGCTCATTGTCTGAGTGTAAAATCTTAGTTTAAAAATAAAATTAGACAAATATTTTATTGATATTAAGCTCACTGTTCCTACATTTTGATCATTTTACTAAATATTAAGTGATAGGTTTAAATGTTAAATTATAAATTTAAGTTGTGGCTAAATTTTGAAGCTTTCACGCAAGTATTTCTGAATGGAACGCAGCCTTTGCAGTCGGTGCACGGCTTTTGTTGCGTCAACAAAATCCTGAAACAAAAGCAACCGCTAATGATGCTAATGTTGCTAACAATCCTAATGCTTCCCATCGTTAGCATGGTTAGAGTTAGCAGTGTTAGCATTAGCAGCGTTGGCAGCATTAGCAGCATTAAAAGCATTAGCATCGTTAGCAGCATTAGCAGCATTAGCAGCATAATCAGCGATAGAAGTGTTAGCAGCATTAGCCTCTTTAGCAGTGTCACTGGATGATGACGTCACAATAAGAGTCGCACACCAAGGGCAACAACTGTGTTCCATTCTAAAAAGTGTAAACTAACATTTTATTTTACTTTATTTTTCAACTTAATCTAACATAGGAGCCGATATTAAGAATAATTAAAAAACAAATATTTGGATTTATTTTTTAGAACTATTTCTACTGGTTCACCAAGTTAACTGGCAAATATCTTCAGCTGACTGTTGCAGCAGGATTTCCTGCCTGAAAGCCTCTAACCCTACAGAGAGATCAGTTCACACAAATACTGGACATTTCTTTAAAAAGCTTCCTTCACTTCCTCAGAAACTTGTCTCAACTTGAAGTTTTTATATTGAAACCTGTAATAACACAGACTGATGCGTTTCTGTCTGATATGAAAGACGGAAAAGAAGATCCAGTCAGCAAATGGAAAAAAAAAGCAACTTGTGAGTGGAACAGGACACCCCGTGCTCCATCAACTCCACTTTCTCCAGAGTACAGCCATCCAAACACATCCCTATCACCGTGCCATCTATACCCAAGCTCACTTTGCAATCTCCAAAACGAGGCCACCGGGGAGACACGGCACCACTTCAAGTGCAATTTCACCGCCACAAAAGCCGGAGCAGCGGCGAGGAAGAGCGCGCTTTGGATCTTGTTTATAAATAAAGTCATCCATAAATGATGGGATCTGTCAAGTGTGTGTGAGCGAGGTGCAGGTGTGGCGGCGCTGAAACGAGGCCTCACATCCCCGCGTCTCCTCACGCTCCGATGAGTAGCAGACGGATGCTGAGAGGGCGCCGCTCCACCGGAGGTGTGGGCTGCCCCGGAGGGACCGGGCGCTCGCTCTGGGAATGGCCGAAGCCGTCAACGTGACCGTTTGAAGTGAGCTGATCAAAGCTGCTGCTGCATCGGTTACTGTTGCAGCGAGCAGAGGAAGTGGACTGGATGGAAATAAATAAAAAAATAAAGCAGCAGTTCCTGAGTGGGTTTCCTCCCTGCTTAGATGACTGAAGCTGCTTCTGCACAAAACTGTGGCCTTTACAGCCCTGCTGTATTTACATGTGAGGGGCGGAGCTCTGACATCAGGAAAGTTTAGTTTCTGACAGCTCCTCACGACTTCCATCACCCTCTGATCATTCGGCTCAGCACAACCAGACGTGGAGCTCTTTAATTTTCTGGTTGAGGGAGTTCAGCAGCCACATCAGAGAAGTCTCTATCGAGTCGAGTTTCAGTCCAAACAAAAAAACACAACAGTTTCTACGTGATGCTGCAGCCAGTGTGTGCAGGTGAGCTGTGGACTGTGTCAGGTAATCAACACTCCTTCCTGTTCGTCCTCCTCCAGGCAGCTGCTTCCTCCTCTGCAGCTTTCCTGTTCAACGCACTGAAAGGAACCAAGTTGTGTTCAAAGTACGAATTATGCACAAGAAACAAAGTTAGACTTGTTTAGTTTCACATGCAAGGATTACCACAACCTCTTCAGAATGAGCCACGCCTCCTGGAAATGACATCATCGAAGGACAGGATATGACCTCACCTATCAGGGTGACCCAGATCACAAAGCCCTACATCACTGCCCCGGGCTGTAGGCTGTCCCAATTCATAGGCGCCTGCTCATGTCGCCAACAAAACCCACGACGCGTAGGCTCCATCTGAGCACTCTACACTGCCGACGATGTCCCAAGATTCATTGCACCGTCAGCAAATTAAACAGAAAAAATGACAACAACCACGTTTTTTTTAATGATTAGCTACTTTTACGACGGAGTTAAGAATCTTATCTCAGACTGATGAATTTTTTGCTGTAATGAGATAAATAATAATAATATTAATAACAACAACAGTAACAATGATTATAATATCAATAAGACAGTAATTAGGGACCGTTCACATACTTTGACAAGTCAGCTGAACAATGGTTACACCTGAGAGTCCTGGTTGGCCCCTGGGGAATGAACCAGCAATAAATAATAAATATATAAATAATATTAGTAGTAGTAGTAGTAGTAATAAAAAATAAATAATAATAATAAAATGCAACTACAACTGATACTGGAGCTAAACTCAAAGTGTTTTTTTATTTATTAACGTTAAATGTTCTTTCAATAAAAGAATTTAGTGACATTGTACCTCCTGTTAGAAGATACGAATACATGTTTCCAGCTGAAGGTGTGTGATATAAAACATATCACCATTTTATCGTGGCAGGATGCTGTTACACACACACTCTAAGAAATGAAATGTTGGATTTACTTAACCAAGTTATGTGACCTGGTTCCACTTAACTGAGTTGAGTAAAATCAAAGCAATATACCCATTTTCTAACCAAAGAACATGAGTATGTTGCTTTGAATTTACTCACCTCAGTTAAGTGGAACCAGGTCACATAACTTGGTTAAGTAAATCCAACATCTGTTTTTTAGATTGCACAAACGACATCCGAAGACCGTCTCATTTCTTTCCTTTGCCTCCTACACGGTCAGCCTATATGGCCCACGTAGGGTGTGGCCTGCGTGGGCCACGACCCCTGCACGGGGACACAGTGTTCAGTTTGAGCCGTGTAACTGGACAGAACTTACAACAGCTTAGTCACCTTATAAAGCACATTTAAGACTCAATTATATCTTAAAGCACAGAGAAAAACTTGTTTTTTTTTTGTCTTTTTTTTGAACATTTCTATAAACTAGAGCTCATCAAGCTGCCTGAACTCTCTGAACCACCTGAGCTGCTCACAGTTTTGAATGCAACACAGGCTGTCTTCCTACAACTTCTCCTCGATGACCAGGTCGGGTCAGATCCTGAGGGTGGAACCCACAAACCCTGCAACGTCAAGCCCAAAAGGGTGGGGTGGGAACCATGCAGATGGTCTTTACCCCCCTTTGTCCCTTTTAGTTTTCAATCCATGGAGGGCTCACTGCTCTAGAGTCGTGCCCACCCACTCCCTTCACTCTTATCCATGATGGAACCTCAAACTTCTCAGGGCAGCAGATGTGTGTGTCCCACCCCCACCCCACCCCCGGTCAGCAGAGAAACAAAAGCTCAGGACTCAAACCGATCCATCGCAGACTTTTAGTTTCTGGCTCCCGTCACTCGAGCTTTTAGCTGAATTTTATTAAGATCCATTCGTCTCGTTTCGTTTTTACGTAGTTTTTTTTATTGTGGGAGAATTAAGGTTTTTTTTATATATAAGCAGCAATAAATAGAGGATTAAAAGAGCTTTTTGCATGATTCTGTAAAATAATCATGCATCTCCAGTCATGTTTCTTTAACACCTCCTCACAAAAAGCCTTTTTTTCTGTTAATTGGTTAATTTCTGTAAGGCTTTAGAATAACTTTTAACATGTTTTGCTCATTATTTGAAATTATCCTGAGAGTAAAATATCAAAAATGACACTTTCAGGACAACCTGCTTTAAGCTTTTCACCCGTCTTGATGCAAATTGGGGAAAATAAAACAAAAAAAGTGAAAGAGCTGCTTACAGAGACAAATCATGGACTGAAAGCGGCAGTGACATCCTGTATCAGTATTTTGTCATTAAGCCATATTTGATCTTTTCAAGGCTGAAGGAAGAGTTTCAGTTTCTTTAAGCCTAACAGAGATCAACTCCAGCATTCATTTAAATCACATTTTTTGTCAAACGTCACACTGTTTGCTGTCGGTTTAGTCAAAACAGTAAAAGTCTAGATTTTATCTCTTCAATCGTTCCAGTCGCCTCTAACAGAACTTTTCATGGTTGTGATAAATCTGAAACAGCGCGATTCATCAGAAGCCTGTATTGTTTTTTTTTCATTTACAATGTCCTAAATTAATTTTTTTTTTTTTTTTTTTTTTTTTTTACATTTTTCTTCTGTCCGGTGCATTTTCACCCCCCCAATAACTCACAGCTCAGACTTTTACAATGAGACATTATGTGAGTAATAGCAGAGCGGAGCCTATCAGCCGTGTGCAGCAGCAGGCTGGCCTATTTAAGCAGATTATATTGGCTCTTTGCATTAAGATGACATGAAACGGAGGCTGAGATGTGGGTTAAAAAAACACATCGACACATTTACAGGCTCATCTAACTGAAAGAAGGGGTCAGAGGGAGCAGGGGGAACATCCTCTGGGGCCTCCCAGAAGTGCTTGTTTCATTGTTTATCGGGGGGTTGGGTGGGGGTGTAAAAGCATTTAACAGCAGGTATATAGAGAAGTCAGTCCACATGTGCACGTCTGTGCGTGTCACGCAGGACAGCAGATATTCTTGGAGGTAATTACACTTCTGCCCTCCTCCTCCATCTTCCATCCTACATGTGGAGCTAACGGCTGCTGACCTCAGCACAGAGCTGCAGCAGCCGCCGGCACTAATGGCCGATCAGAGATGGAGAACGTTGACGAGGAAACGAAGAATCAAAAGAAAAACTGATACTTAACACTTCACCTCCAAATGAGGTTTCATCTCTTTTTCCTCCACCTTGCTTGGTTTACCTCAGATTTCTGTCTCCTTGAACAATGTGAGAAAGTATGTAGGTAGATTTGTTTCTTTATTATTCAATCAAAAAAAAAATTCAACCAAACAAAATATAAATTCAATAAAAAAATAATAATTTCAACCAAAAAAAAAAAATTCAACCAACCAAAAAAACAATTTCAATTAAAAAAAACAACAACAACCAAACAGATTTCTGCAAAACAGAAATATTTGGTTGAATCTCAAACTTTTGGTTGAACTCAGAGAACATGAACATCCAGGCAAGATCTGAGGAGCAACTATGTAAGACGCGTCCCTATTGGTTAGTGCTTACTGGCGCGATTTCCTGTTGTCCCTCCCTCTTCATGTTTGAACTTTGACCCAAATGCAGCGCAGGGCAGTTCTGGTCAGGAGGAAAAATATGGAGGTATTTTTTGTTTCTTTTGTTTGATTGAATAATAAAGAAACAAAACTACCTCCATAAGAAAGTTAGTTTTTGCTTCTTTGAAGTTTTTTAAAAATCAGATTTAAAACCTGTAAAAGCTCCATAACTAATGATTGACAGCTTGTTGTTTTTGTGCAACACAAACTAACTCACACAACTATGAAGTTAAGGAATATAAAATATAAAAACATCGAAATCGCTTCAGTCTTTTTTACTTTTTCAAAAATATCACTAAGAGAGCAGGAATTTTAAGCACTAATTACAGGTTATAAACAGGTGATTCTAAGTCCTTCAGATTCAGTCTAAGAAAAGAAAAAAATAGTTAAAGCTTTGTCACACGGACCCTCCTTTGTTCTTTTCTTCTTTGCGTACATCATCATCATCATCATCAGGTTTCATTCCGGCTCTTCCTGCCCTCGGCTGCTTCAGCAAAGAGAAGCAGCAACTTTTAAAGCCTTGTTCTGTTCGTTCATTCAGGCTTTTTTAAAAACAACACACGAAAGAATTTCATCATTCTCCCTCCAGGACGCAAACAAAACAATTTATTTATGCATTCATCGTTTGTTTTCAGATCTGCGGAAACAGCCGCGTGTATTAAAAATTAGAGAAAGATAAATGAAAACAACTGAACGAGGCCTCCTCCTCCTCCTCCTCCTCGGCTCACAGATCTCTCTGTGTTTGCGGTCGGAGACGAGCGTCTGTTGGTTTTATTTCTGCTCCCAGTTGTGGTTTTGGTTCGCTCCGTCGTTCATTAAAAATTAATCAAGTGGAAACAGTGTGGAGGATCTGCGAGCCCACTGAACCCGGCGTGTTTTTACAGGCGGCTGGATGCCCCGCTGCACCCAGAATGTGGAGCTTAAAGAGCATAAAGTGGTCAGGAATGTTGGAGGGAAACACTGGAAACATGAGATTTAATGTCTTGTTGACACGAATCACTCTTTTTTCCTCTTGTCTGATTTTTTTACAACCGGACTCCTTCAAATACTTTGTGTTATTTAAGCCATTTATTAATCAAAACATTCAGATCGTTTAGGAGGCGGCTGCTAGAACTTCTCTGACTTTAACTTTTATAAATGATTGAAAATTAATTAAAATCTTTATCTATTATCCATACATGCTTCTTCAGGGTTAATGGTACCCATATCCAGCAGTCCCAGTGCGAGGGGCGGGGGACACCCTGGCCTGGACAGACCAAGTCCATCACAGGGACAGAAACCATTCACTCTCTCACACCTTATAGGGACCATTTAGATTTACCAGGTAACATAACATCATGTTTTTGATGTGTGGGAGGAAGTCAGAGTGCCAGGAGAAAACTCACAAATCTATTTTGGTATATTTGTTCTATTTTTTTCTATCTATGCTAGTTAGCTTTTAGCTACCATTAGGCTAGTTTTAACAACTGCAACTAAATTTAGCTTCTATCGTTGTGCTTTCAGCTATCTTTTTGGTTATTTACTTTTAGCTAACCTTTTGCTTCTTTAAACCCAATACTTTTGATTTTAGCTACTGTTCTGCTAATATTAGCATTTCGATAGCCTTTGGATACTTTTAGCTTCTAACTCCTGTTGTGCAACATTTTGCTTTCCGCTACCTTTTAGGTTTTTTACTTTTAGCTAACCTTTTGCTCTTTTGGCTTTTTTTCTGTGTTAGCTCTCATTTTGCTTACTTTAGCTTTCAGCTAATTCTTACTTTAGCTATGGTTACCATTGTGCAACATTTAGCTTACAGCTAGGTTTATGATACTTTACTTTTAACTAAACGTTTGCTTCTTTAAACTAGCCTTTTGTTACGTTTTGATTTTAGCTACTGTTCTACTACTAGTAGCATTTAGATAGCCTTTTGATACTTTTAGCCTATAACTACAGTTGTGCAACATTTTGCTTTCAGCAATCTTTTTGGTTTCTTATTTTAAGCTAACCTTTTAATTAACATTTCTCTACTGTTAGCCAGTATTGGCTTCCTTTAGCTTTTAGCTAACCCTTTGCTACTTTGGCTTTAACCTAACTTCTTGATAGGGCTTTCTTTTGTTAAACTAGCCTTTGGTTACATTTTGATTTGATAGTTTTCTACTACAATTAGCATTTAGATAGCCTTTTGATACTTTTAGCCTATTTCTGTTCTGCAACACTTTATCCCAGCTATATTTTTGTTAATTAACTTTTAGCTAACCTTTTGCTCTTTTGGCTTTCAATTAATATTTTTTCTGTGTTAGCCAGCATTTTGTTTCCTTTAGCTTTCAGCTAACCCTTTGCTTCTTTTAGCTTGTGTTTTGCTAATTTGGCTGCCAGTTAGTGTGCTGCTTCTTCAGAAAGCTCGACTTTAGCCAGAAACAAAAGTTTCAGCTGAGTCTCACACCTGGCAGGAGTCAGGCGGCTGAAAGGGAAAATGAATTCCTCTGCAGGAAGGTTCGGGGAAACCCGGCCTGCCGGGAGTTGGACACATGAGAGACAGCGTGCCTCCGTCTTGGAATGATTTTAGTCTCAGGTCAGGACTACAGGGACTCTTTCTCAGGCACTTTTACCATCCAGAGAACTGGATAAGTGCAACGATACCTCAGGCGGAGAGGAAACCCAGACTGGCTGACGACCTGTGGGACCCAGGAGGGCTGACAGTAATCACTAAACGCCTCAGACCCGTTATCACTGAGCTGCATTGATGGTTTGACTGTTTGACAGCTTGAGTTGCTCAAAGAGTTCATTAAAACAAACACACACTTAGACAATATTTGTTGTTTTAAATCCTCAGACGGTCAAACGTTTTAAGAGAAACAACGAAACAGACATAAAACTTCCCATGTATTTATTACAAATTATTTGTCTTTTATGCTTCATAACAGTAGTTGTGCATTTCACAGAAATGTCCGGTTGTTCCTGATATATTTTGCTAACACTACAGGCAGAGACACGATGAGTGCTTTAGACACACAGCTCCCCCATTAGACCTTAAAGAGACGCTGGAATTAGTGAAACCAAACCAATCGATACCTGACTTCCAGCTACAACTAGTGCTGGGAAACGTGTTTTTCTTAATGGCATTACAGCGTAAACTTACCAGAAAGGCCCGGCACAATATAGGCTCCAGCCACGATCAATAATGTTTTGTGCACAGAAGCAATCTCTGGCAGCAATTAAAGAGGAGACAATACTTTAACGAGGACTGAGAAAGAAAGAAAAACAAATGCACGACTGGGCTGAAAAGGACGGTGGTTTGGGGGAGGGCAGGTGGGAAACTGACCCGTCCCATCAAATGAAAATGTCAGGCAGACTGCAGCCGAGCCGCTGGGTGGAGAAACGAACAAAAATGGATACAAAGAGGAAGAGCGCACAGCTCTGTTACTCATGAGTTTTTGCTCTTTTGTTGAGTCTCCAGTTCTGTTCCTGAAAAGGTCAGCGCTGCCAAGACGACTGCAAGTGACCCGCAAAGTAAAAGCTTCGGCTAAGTTTAACTCCTGCCCCAAACATGGGACACATCTGACAAGTTCCCCTGAACCCCGACAGTTATTTACACACAAAGTGAGTGACGTGCAGGAAAGATGCTCAAACAGAACAGGGTTAAAGCAGTTTTGTGTGTTTGAATGACTCTCTGCTACCAAGTTAAGTTATAGCTCACTGTGAATGACAGTACTTTTGTGTCGGGTACTTTTGATCAGCTGTGGCAGCCATTTTGAATTGACCAGACTCCAAAGAGAAAAGGCAGGTGAATGTTCAATACTGAAAGATTTTTCTTGAAATCTGTTAAGGAAGCTGAAAATGTTCAGGAAAAAGCTGTTTATATGACTTAAATTTGTATTTTGTAATCCGATTTTTGCTGAAAGTAGGAAAACAAAAGTAGAAACGAGTTGAAATTAGCAAACAGGTTAGCAAAAATAAGAAAAAAAAGGACAAAAGTTAGAATTTGTTGTAAAATATGTAAAGCAGCTGAAATTAAGAGAAAAATAAAAATGTACAAAGTTTCAGAGGACATATTTGCTGAAATAAGCTGAAGTTAAAATTATCAAAAAGATTAAATTAATGGAAAAAAACTCAAATTGTTGAAAAAGTACCTAAAAAGGCAGAAAACATCTGAAATGAGCAGAAGTAAGCTAAAAGTAGATGAAAAAACTGAAATTAGTACAAAGATGCAGCGAGAGTTTGCTGAATTAAGCAGTAAAAAGTTGAAATTATCAAAAAAAAATGGATTTAGATGGGAAAATGCTCAAATTAGCTAAAAATAGCCACAAAGTAGCTAAAAGGCAGAAAACAGCTGAAATTAGCAGAAAAGTAACTAAGAAGTGGGAAACTTGAAATTAGTACAAATATGCAGTTTTTGTTGAATTGCGCAGTAAAATTTTTAAATTACAAAAAGTGAAAATAGGTGAATAAAGCTAAAATTGTCTGAAAATAAAAACAAAGTAGCTGAAAAGGCACAAAAAAACAACAATGCTGAAATGATCAGAAATAAGCTTAAAAAGGATGAAAGTCTTAAATTAGCAGAAAGAAGCTGATAGAAACATAAAAGTTTAAAGAATAGCTGAAAAGAAGAAAAAAGCTAAAATTAACACAAGAAATTGAACAAAACAGAACCAGAGTAAAAGATACAAAGTGCAGCAAAGATTTATAAACATATTTATAAACATTTTAAAGCGTTTTAAAAACATTGAAGATAACTCAGAAAATAACGCAGAAAAAGCTGAACAGCTGAAAAGTAAAAGTTGCTAAACTACTAAAAGTCTCGTGTATGCCATGGGTGGCATACACGAGCCAAAGGTTTCGATGTGTGAATTAATTTTTAAAAAAGCACAAAAACTGTGGAACGAGTTTGATGCTGAAAAACATGCAGAAGAAAAATGAATCTCAACAGATCTATTACTTCCTGAATGTGTCACTGTATTGTGTCCAGTGCTGCATGAGATATTTTGCTAACTCTGCAGACACAAACAGAGGCAGCAGCATCACCTTTGGCAGTGAATTCTAACAGCAGCTGGCAGGAAACAAGGAGAAGAAATATAAATAAAACCTGTTTCTAACAGAAGATGAGACGTTTTCTACAGATGAAAACATTTTTATCAGACTTATTGTTTGGTTGAGTGAAAATATGAACATCTGTGTTTGCTGTGAATAATGGTTCACCACACAAAGACCTCTGAACACACACACACACACACACACACTGGCCCTGTGGGCTGGGTGACATCATGTTTGTTGTGAACTGGGCGGCTCCTCCTGAGAGAGGATTAAAACCTGACTTTGCCAAAGGTGGTTCAGGGTTTTAAAGATGGACAAAAGCCCAACATTCCCACCGCTTCATTAGCCTCTCGCAGCCGAGAGATAAGCTAATCTAAACTGTGGCCCCTCGGGGCCCCAGAGGACTTCCACCCCTGAGCGGCTGGCCCGGGCAGATTTACTCTCCCAGTCAACTGGAGGTTCAAGAAAAAGCAACATTCTTTCATGAGTCAGCATAAAAATACTCCCGTCGTATTTCCTGGAAGATAGTTCTCGGTCTGGGAATGTTTATTTAAAAAAAAGGCCTGCTGGGTTTCATTTATCTTGAATCAGGTTGACTCCACAAGTTAATTAGTTGTAGATGTACGAACGTTGATTATTTCCTGGGAGTTTGATGAAAATCAGTTCATGATAATTTGCTACTGGTACCACACACACTCGTGTTTGTTCTTCTGTCCTCATGGGGACTTTGCATTGCCTGGTCATTTCTACAACCTATAAACCAAACCTCACAGGTACCTGACCTGACCCTAAAGTCATTTCTACAGCCCAATACTGACACTTTACCCTAAAGCTAAGCTCACAGGTGCATAATTAACCCTAAATCTAACCTAAACTCAAATCACCCCTTAGTCCTAAACCTAATCTCTGACCCACCAATGGTATTCCCCCATGAGAACTAGGCTTAGGTCCCCATACTGTAAGTAGCAGTTGGTTCCCACCGAGTCGGGAATAACTGCCTGCAGTAGAGCTGCAATAAAAGTGAGGACCAAGAAAATGTCCTCGCTTTGTTGGTTAAAAACATGACGGTCCTCACTGTGTAGTAGAAACAAGTACACACAAACACACACACACACACACACACACACACACAAACAATGGAGTCTCACAGTTCAAACTCTTCTGATGTCACCAACAGCTGGTCTCCTGGTTTAAAGTCATAGACTTAGATATAGATCACTAGACTGAGCCCCGCCCATACCGTTCAATGGTAGCGTCTGTGACAGCATGGAG
>JAUBOC010000019.1:4603041-4618272 GCA_032275365.1 Anablepsoides cearensis | reverse complement strand
CGGAATCCCCCCTCCACCAGCCCACCCTAACCCCCGCCCTCGTTCTCCCCTAAAACACGCCCCTCCCCCCACCATCACCCCCCCCCCCCTCCACGAGCCGGACCCACAGACAGGCGGCAGAGGCAGGCAGATAACTGAACCACACCCACCCACACGTTGCTCTGGTGTCCAGCTTCGTTATGTCACTGAGGATGAGTCACAGATGCATCTGATTGGCTGATAGCCCCGCTCCCCTCCCTTTTTTTTTTTCTAAAGATGGTTCCCATTGTGGTTTTGATCATGTTTGACTTAACGGCGTTACCGCTGTTGATTATACGAAGGGAGAGGAAGCACCTCTGTAGTTTTTTCTTCTTCTTCTCTGAGTCGTCTGAATATGAATTCCTCTCTTTCTGGGCAGGAAGGGAGGCTGAAATTATTGCTCCTTAGTTACAGATTTTTTTTTTCCTAGCTGACCAACTGTTGGCAAGGAGCGTGCCAATTAAGAGAGAATCTGTTCGAACCGACACATAAACACGCTGAACGCCATGAAAGAGCCTCTGTCGGGCTGAGAGACAGGCTCAAGTTAAGAAAAAGTGAGTTTCCTTCCACAGCGACGAGCGTCGTGTCGATCAGTTTGACCCCAGAGGACGATTCAGCCGGAGCTGGTGTCCATGCTTTGCTCCTCTTCTTCTCCTCCTCTGTCTGTTTCCTTCTTTATGGTCGGCATAGCAACAGGCGTCAGGCTCGTCAGAGATGGCACTGTGGTCTTTTTTCTCTTTTCTCTGTTTCCTCCCTCCCCCTTCGTTTTTCTGCTCTCCCGGCCGATAGCTGGTGCTGTCAGCCAGGGTTTCAACAGGTGGAGAGTATTTTAATGATCTCACATTAAAAACTCCACAAAATCTAAAGTTTTTACTCTGACAATGAGTGCAAATGGACATCACACACTTTAAAGGGGCAATATTATGTGTTTCTCAGGCATATATTTAAATTCCATACCATAATAAAGTAACTATTGCAGTGTTTCCATCCAGTTTTGATTTGAATTTTGAGCAAATTTTTTTAATTTCGCAAAAAGGAAAAAAAAAACAAAGAAACTTTTCTGATGCAATACTTCAAAATGCGCGTTAAGAAATGTTGATGGAAACACGGCTTATGTCACCATCAGTTGTTATTAAAATGTTTAAATAGAAACTAAACTTGACTTCTCATCATATCTGTTTCTAAACGCCTTGAAATTGGCCTCTGTCTCTTTAAGAACCTCCTTCTGCTTCTGTCCCGCCCATTTCAGCACGAGGCTGGGTGTGTGTGCTCTGTGATGAGGTGGGTATGTGTGTGTGGGTGTGTGTGCCCTCTGTGATGAGGAAGCTCGGTTCAGAGACACAGCCCAGTGGAGGAGCTGATCCCAAAAGGCGGTTCTAGCCCCAACCAGTTGTTTTTGCTCCCCTGCCTGGCTACTTCAGGACACTACAGGATTTCTCAAACATGCATGAATGAATCAAAACAAGACTCTGGGAATGTTTTTGATGAGAGGATAACATTATAACAAGATATAAAACTCAAAAAAGTTGATTTTACATGATATTGCCCCTTTAACTCTTTTCATGCACTGAGATGTCAGCTGTAAAGTGACAAAATTAAAACTTGTGTCAACATAAAATGCAGGTCCACATTCAGTGTAAACAAAGCTGAATCCAACAGGAAGTTGTGTGATTGGATTGTAGTCTGTGAAAGTAAATATGATCAGTTAACAACTAGTGATGCACCGATATGAACGTTTCAGCCGATATCGATATCCAATAATATTATTGCTGTTATGGCAGATAACCGATTTTTACCAATATTAAACAAACACATAAATTATATTATACATATACACACAAACACACTTGTGTGTTTTTCGATACCGTAAATAAGCGACTAGACCCATGACATGGCTCTACTTCAGTTATTACTGGCTGCACAGCGTCAATATCATCATGATCAAACAGATGCTGCTCAACCAAATATTTTGCCTCCCAAAACAGAAACACAAAGCTAAAGAATGGAAAATATATATTGGACATTAATATCAGCCCCTTTTTACATATCGATACCGATGTCAATGCCGATATATCGTGCATCCCTATTAACAACGATAGTTTATCAGTTGTGTGGAACAAACAGGCAAAAGTCTTCATCCACGCTAAGCTAATAGCTAACCAAACGAGGGCCACTTTCTTAAAAATGATAAAAATATAAATTAGCTAATAACACTATAATGCTATAATGTTTCGTTTGTTGCTTTTTTCTCAGCTGAATGTCTGCGTTATCATGCAGAATAGATAACATCTGGCAGCCTCAGCACCATTAGCATTAAATCCATGTTCTACGTTTAGCACAAAAAGTAAGGAAAAAATGGAAAGGAAGCTTTATTACAATGAAGAAATCATCCACCAAACACTAAGTTCATCACTTCCTTTCTCAGTTTTATGAAATGGCCGCAAAGATCTATCCACTTTTCTTTTCACCGACATCCCGCTCAGACATGAGCTTTTAGGAACGAGCCAACAGAGAGCGATGAGTTCAATACGTGACGAAACAAGACAAGTAACTCAGTTTATCAACTTCCTTTAACTAATACTAAAGTTGCTGCATGGAATCATTAATCTTGCCTCTGTGATAAATCTGTATTTGTTGTTTAATCCAGCGACCGGCTACTCGCACACACCAGACGTCATCGCTTCATGACTGTGTTGATTATTACAGTTTCACATGTCGACTCTTGCTTTATGACACTAAGGGGCGTCAGAGGTGGGCTGGCTTTAATCCTCCTCGCTGCCTCGGTCCATTCAGAATTCACACGGGGCGGCCTGAAGGCGTCGGCTTTATCTATCCATCCATCCATCCCTTATCTTCCGCTTTATCCGATATCGGGTCGCAGGGGCAGCAGCTTGAGCAGGGAAGCCCAGACCTCTCTTTCCCCGGCCACCTCTTCCAGCTCTTCTGGGAGGACTCCAAGGCGTTCCCGGGCTGACCACTTTAAAAGGTGCTAGCCGTTAGCCTAGCCTGATGTCCCAGCTGATATTAAGGTTTAAACAGAATGTTTCAAAGATGACTCAACTGTCCCTTTAGGGCCACATTTTTGTTCTTTTTTCATGACTTTTATCATTTTATCTGCTTTTTTTTTTTTAAACCCGAGCCCCCCCCGCCTGCTGTCCTTCCTGTCTGTGGGTCCAGCTTCACTGTTCAGACTCAGAAGGTGACTAGTGACTTTGTAAAAAAAAAAAAAAAAATAATAATAATGTTTAAAAAAAATGCAAACAAAAAAAAAAGTAAAAAAAAGTTGTTGTGTCAGCATGAGTGGCCTCCCTCTTGTGCTGTGTGTGGTGTGCCATTGTGTGTTAAGATGTGTGTGTGTGCTCAGGTCGTTTGTCAGGTTTTAAAAGCCCCCCCCCCCCCCCCGTCACCACCTACCCCACTCACGTCCACCTCACACTACTCGGCTACAGCTCCGTGTAGCTCCATCCATCCCCTCCATCCCTCCGTCCTGTCTGATAAGAGGCCTGTGTAACGAGGACAGTTGGTATTTAGTATTTTGCACTCTGCTCACTGATTTCAATGCACTTGCAAGCCTGGCAGTCGCACTCCAGCCCCCCCCCTCCCTCTCCGCCACCCCCCCACCTCCCACCACACAGGCTTTGATTGAGCAGCATCGTTTCCTCCTCATCCACTACCTGCCAAAGCAGCACAGGTGGCACAAACACACTTTGAGTTTAAAGGAAAAAAAAAAGAAAAAATGCCCCCCTTCCCTTTTTTTTCAGCTTCCACTGGAGCCAACTTTTTCTTTTGGTGGCAGCTGAAAAATCAAAAGTCTCCTCCGTCCGTCCATCCATCCCTCAGCGGCGTGCGGGAGGTGAAACCCGGAGCGAGGACGAGCCGGACTGGAGTGCGAGGGCCACCCGGGTGTGGGGAGTGACTGTGTTCTGTCAGCCTCTGGTTAGTGTTCTGTTCTAATCTGCTGGGCTCCCTTTGTGAACCTGTGGACGGTGCTTCTGTTCCGAGTGCCATGTGAGAAACAAATGCTTCTGTAAACAAGAAAAAAAAAAAGGTTTTAATTACTGTTATTTTTAATTTACCTTTATATTTTCTTTTGATTGTTTTGATTTTGTTTTGTTTTACAAGGGTTTAAAGTTCAAAGCTCATACAGTACTCCATGTGGGGACCTGCTAACCTGCACTCCTTTTAAATGTGATGAAGTTTTTATTTTGTTTTGTTTTTTTCTGTTGGTCCGAACCATGTGTGCCAAAATTGTATGTATATTCCTCTGTCAATGCTTTGAATATTAACAATGCATAAAAATATATATGAAAAAAAGAAACCTGCCTTCGGATGCATTTCCATCAGCCTCGAGGATGAAAAGAAAATGCAAAGAAGCTGTCAGTTTTGTATCCCGGATGCTCCGGTTGTTGTTTTTCCTGCAGTTTCCAGGAGGTTTGGATTGTTTGCAGTGTTACTTGAGTTAAACTGTGACCCACTTTTTGTGTTATTTCCAGTATTTTACAAACGCTCACAATGAAACGACTGCTTCTACGAATAAAAACATCATTTAGGACTCAAAACCAAAAAAATAGATTGAAAAGTTTGCTCCACATCCAAAAAGCTCTGTTTTCTGGTGCTGTGTTCGTGTCAGAGCGTTTGCAGAAGGTCCGGGGAGCGAGCGAGGCGGCAGATGTTCTCACACAGCTGTGCAGAGATGCCAATCCTGTAACACAGCTCAGCAAAGCCCGGCCTCATTGGCTGATCCCAGCTCAGCCCCAGCTTTGCCCCAGACACAACATTTCCTCTTTACATCTGCTCTCGGTTCACTTAAGGTTTGTTCCTCCTTCCTTTTTCCTTCTGCTGCATCTGCAGATCTTACAGCGACGAGCCAAAACTCCACTCCGTGTCAGTCCCTTTGCTCTCTGCTCACAGAAAATAAAACATGGCCCTTTTTTTTTTTCTCCTGACATCTGGAGTTTGAAAGCACATGCAATCATCTGCATGTGGAAAACAGATTAGGAGCTTTTCCTTTTTTTCTTCTTGCAGCGTTTCCCTGTGGTTCTTCTTGATCTAATGCCTGTGAGATGAGCTCAATCAGTGAGGCGGGTGCTCCGTGTCTCGGGTTGATCCTTGGGTTAAACCCAGGCCCACCCCTTCCTCACTTCAGGCCTGCTGTCTGAAAGCTTCACTCTGGTGAGGCTGGGTTCTGTCATCTTGAAGTGGTTTCCCACTCATTCCAGACACTTATGCAAGGGCAACTCAGAAAAAACAGGCAAAGAATCATTTCATTTACTATTTTAGATTTGTCGTCACTGATTAACACTTATATTTTAGTGAAGCGTCTTTCTGTCTTTGTGTCTGAACGTCCCAGGCGCCCACGCTGTTGGGCTTTGAGGTGAATTTCTTTGTTTTTTTATTTTATTTCTCAGATCATTTTAACACAACAGAACTGTTCCACTGACTCTTTATGGGGATTTTCCTTCACAATAAAAGCACCAGATATCCAACCTCGATTCTAAATAAGCTGGGATTTTGTGTAAAATGTGGATGAAAACAGATTTGCAAATGACAGAAAAGTGTTTTATTCACGGTAAATGTGGAAAAAAACAGGACTATTATTGATGTAGATGCCATAAAACTAAAAAAATTACCTCTTTTTTTTCATTAAAAATGTCCTTATTTAAACTTTTGCTGTTTGTGCGTAAAGTACTTTTAATAACTTAAAATAACTTAGTACTTAAAATAACTAATTAAAATATATGCATTTTACTGATAAAAGTACTTGTCATTAAAATAAAAGTACGCACTCTAAAAATAAAGTGTTGAATTTACTTAATGAAACTGGTTCCATTAAACCGAGTTGAGTAGTGGAACCAGTTTGGTTAAATAAATTGTGTGCATAAACAAAATTTAATGTTTAAATTTGTAGCAAAGTGTTACATTTTAAATAAAGAAGTTTTCAATGTAACAAACTAAAAGTCACAATTAAAAAAAATATTTGGTAAAATTACAGATCCTCAAAAAAAATACTTATGTTCTGTACCAAAATAAATACTTCAATGATAACTGTGGTTTTTAAGAAAAAAAAATTTCCTAACCTGTTTTTATCTACATTTTAACACAAAGTCCCAGCTTCTCTTGGATCTGTGGTTGTAATCTTGGTGGTTTATGTTTCAGAGGCACTCATCCACACTGACAACCCAAACACCTGCCTGTAGCCGTCTCACCTCTCAGCAGCCGCTTCCAAAGGTGTGGCAGTGAAGCAGCGCCGCAGAGATGCTGAGAAAAGACGATCTGCTTCAAACGTACAGAACTAAAAATGCAGTCCTCAGCAGGGGGGGGCGTGACACCCCGCCTTCACCGCTCCCAGGCCCCACCCTCACCTGCAGCAAGGCCGAGGAGGCCCGCTGGAAAATCCGTCTTATTCTCTTGGAATGATCAGAAACCAGCTTCACGCCTCTCCCTCTCTGTGGGAGTTCTGTCATTTTCTACCAGACACGCCCGACAGGTGACCTCTTCTCTCTTTAGTTTCCGGCTCCTTGGCTGCGAACACACCTGGACGTTGTTTTTTAAACCCTTTGAATTGATGCTGCTTCTGTGTTTGACTTTGGGTTTAGTGCGTGGTGCCATGTTGTCCACATGGCCTTTAGAGCTTGTAACGCTTCAGTGTGTGATGTTACCATATGCCTTACATGTTTTCCAGGACTAATAAAAAAGCATAACAAAAACTAAAAGTCAGGGAATGTGCTCTTTTATTTTTGTGCCTGACTTCATTAAAAATAACCACTTTTTTCTCCTCAACTAGATTATTAAAACAATACAAAATCTGTTTTTATACAGTTTAGTGCAACTTATCGTAAAAACATTAGTTTACAGTAGAAACATGTTGGGGATGATGTTTAAAATAACCCAACCAATGAAGGAGGGTCAATAAAACACGTATAAAGACTGAATCATGATTATTAAAATAAGAAATATAAAAAACGGCAGGTTTAAACATGTCTCTGATGATGGCTAATCGATCCCATAGGAGCTCAAGACGTCGGATAACCGGGTCAAATAGGTGGAGTCTGGGTACCCGTTCCTGCGAAGGAACAAAGAAAATAATTCAGCTCAGCTTCACAGAGTATTATTTATAATAGACCCTGTGAAGACCCTCGGTTCACTCACTGAGCTTTGCCTCCCTGTAGGCTGGTCTTGTGTGGGATGCAGTCCCAGGTGACCTTGGCCTCTGTCCCTTTTCCTCTCACTGTGAAGGTGAGTCCCTGCCTGAAGGCTCTCTCCAGCCTGGGCAGCAGCCTCTTCGCCTTCTCGCTGTCGGGAAGGTAGGCCTCGAATATCCCTCCTTTAAAAGGTTCCCCGGGTGATGGATGACCCTCCTGATGAGAGGTAAAATGCAAAAACAAAGCCTTTATTAATTATTTAACAAGTGGGTGGGAATCTTGGATTTTGTATTTGCATTTAGAATTAGGTAAAGATTGTTTTCTGATACTACTGTAGTGTTAAAAATGGTTGAATTATCACCCTTTGTAAAATTAGCATTAGTGGTTAGCTTAATTTGGGTTTGGCCAAGGTGTTTTTAAAGTACCTGTGACATCAAATGTTTGTAATAAATGTAAATGATTTTTTGGAAAGAGAAAATTGATAACATATTGCAAAACAAATTTCATGTCATTGAGATGAACAGTTATTGAGATATTTGCATGTGAAGAAACAGGAAGTGATGTCAAAGTGGAATGTCAATGTTAATGCTACAATAATTAGAGAAGAATCTGATGTTTCTTTAGATTATTTTGAGTCACTATCAGAGTTGAAGAAGAGTTTGAATAAGATTGCTTCAATAAACAAGGGCTAGAGAGTTTCTTTTCTTAAAGAGTTCCCCTTTGATGTCACTTCCTCTTTCACTTTATTGAGCCAAATTTGAGAGAAAATATGCCAGTTATGAGACAAAATGGGTAAAATCATATGTATTATACTAATTTTCTTAAATATAAATATGTTTTCTTTGACTTTTTGTATTTGAAGGATAAGCGTATCATGGGCAAATTTTTGATCAGCATTTAGGATTTGGTAAAGATTTCTTTCGGCTTCTTCTACGCTAATCTTCAAATTTTTTTGTTTAAAAATTTTTTTATATCATATTTAGCTATAATCGCAAAATTGCAGCTCAATATTTCTTAAAAATGGCTAATTTAAAGTCATTCGGAACTAGCTGTTGCGGCCATCTTGAATTTTCAGCGTGCTTTTCTTCATTTGTATGTTGGCCCCCTAAAAAAACACCTTGGCCACTCCTGCAAAAAAAGCCTAGCTCCGCCCCTGCCTTTACATGTTGCATTTCACAAGGAGCCTTCTTGATTTCTTTAACCAGAAAAAACATGGTGTTTGTGTCAGGTAAAATCAGAAACAAGGAGCTCTCTGACAGATATCAGATGAGGTGTGTACTCACCCCTTGGATGCCATCAGGAATGTGGTAACGGATCTTGATAACGCCGTCCTTGTGACCCAGCAAACTTATGTGAAGTCTAGATTCATTTATTTCACCCCGAATGCCCGCAGGCATTTGCTCTGCCTTGGTACAAACTCTGCAGTTGGCATGCCTCGTTTCCAAGCACTTAGAGCACATTAGAATCCCACACTTTGATCTGACCGCTGAGGTTCCAGTCTCCCCACAAACACACCTGTAAGCCTGGCCCCCCTGATCTGACCTGGATTTGTCTGGAGAGTTCTGGACCCGTCTGTTTCTCCGTCCTGTCTGAGGAGTTTGTAAGTCTCTATTTTTGTCAGCGGACATGTCACCATTCTCCGGACTCGTATCTTTTCCTGTTGCACAACGAGGGATAACTGTTTTCATTTGTTTATCGTCCTTCACAGCACCTGTAGTCTCCACAAAGTGGTCCTTCCTCACTGATGATTGGCTAGAAGATCCATTAAGACCCTCCTTCTTATTAAAGTCCCTCTCATAGGTTGTTCTCCATTGCTGATTGTCTGTTTTGTCTGTTTGAGTCCCCAGAACCAGCTGAGAGTTGTTCTGATGAACACTCTGAGGATCATTAAGGGGTAAAGAAGTGGCTGAACTCCACATAGGCGTAGAAGGACTCGAGAGACCATGGTGCTCAGGTTCTCCAGAAAATACCTCCCGCAGCGTGGCAGCAACCTGAGAGCACATCTCCTCTTGACCAGCGAGATACAAAGCATTCTTAGATAGGTGGACGACGATCTTCTTGAAGCGGCTTTTCACCTCGGAGCAACAGGCCTTTAGGGTTTCGTTTTCAGGGTTGGTACCGCCCAGTTCTGACCAACGCAGCTCCTTCACAGAGAAGTCAGCACTAACTAGGGCGATTAGTTTTTCAAACTGTTCCTGACACCGCCTCACCTTGGACGAGTCGTCTCCTTTTAGGAGAACAGTCAGTTCCCGTATGCCTACCACAGAGCTCTCTGTCATCTGGACCTCGGTGGTCAGGTTCTTCACCCAGGCACTGTAAACCTCCTTTATGTATTCCCATATCAACTTGGAAACGGTGATCTCTGCGCTCTGGACTTCCTGCTTCCCAGCTTGGTTACTGAAGCTGGACGACCTCGCCGCGGTTCTAACTGTGGACTTGCTGGAATCATCTCGGCTCTTTGGAACCACAACTTGAGCTCTCTGCTGAGACGTTCCTGAAAAACTACTGGCTCGTTTCAAGGTGGATCCATATCCAATGGGGGGACGTGAAATGCTCTCTGAAAAACTGGAAGGAGTAGTTCTCAATGGTGATGTTGAAGGCTTGAGTTGAGTATCAATTGCTCCTGTGTTAAAAAGGGGTTTAAACTGAGTGTACGCAGGTGGAGTGGTTTTAAACAGGATGTCCTCTCCTGTGTTTTGTGCTCTGGACACTGCGCCACCAGAAATCTGAGTTGTTTCTGGCAACACGTCATGGCCCAGCACTGGCCCGTGGTGAGGAAGTCTACTGGTCAATGAGTTTGGTCGGAAGGTGAAGTCAGGTGGTCGACTGCTTAATCCACCCAGCAATGCAGCTTTAAACCGAGCGGCTAGTTTATACTTTGAGGTTACTTCTGGTACTATTTCATAGCCGTCTGACTTATCTTCCTTTCCATTCACGGAGTGCACTTCCACAGGTGATGTTGAATTCACCCTGGCATCATCCTCCTTTTTATCGCTCGCTTCTTCCTCATCCAGAAGAGCCCTCTTGGCCTCAGACACGTCTAAAGTGTTTCCAATAAAGTAAACATTTTGCTTATCTTCGTTTAGAAGGAGCTTAGGGAATCTGGCACTTAAACGATCCATCGCTTTGTGTAGTCCCCCTTTGGGATTCAGGATCAACTTGGGGAGGTGTTCTCGACAGATCTTTGTCTCGTTCTCCTGGTAAAGCCGACTTATCGCCGCTCTAGCCAGCTTCAAGCGTTCGTGTCCGTCTTCCATCCGTGTTGCTTCTGCAACTTGCAGGAACAAAGTGGTCAAGCCCTGATTTGTCTCGCTGACCACCTCCACGCCGTACCGGCGGAGGATCTGCTGGTATTCCTTTTTGCAGCGTTTCTGCAAATACTGGAACATGTCTGCATCCAGGATGAGAGAGAAGTCCTCCATAGATGAAACGGGAGATCGCGGCGAAGCACTGACTTCATTAGTGATAACTTCCCAGTCGTTACCGCCGGGGGCCAGGTTCTTATTTGAACACGAGCTTTCCCCGTCCGACGACTTGTCAGTGTTACCCGTTTCTTTTTGTTCTCTTTTTTTATTAGCTCTGTTGCTCTGATCTTCTGACTCTTGAGGCCAGGAACTGCTGGGGGCAGCTTGACGACCTGAGTCGTTTTCTGGCAGCTCTGAACCCCCAGGATGGGCAAGCAGTTGGGTCAAAGCGGCCTGGACGTCCGAGTAGGAACCAGACAGCGTGCACGTTGCTCCAGAAGCAGTCTGATCCATCTTGATTTTTGGATGGCTTGTCTTAAGTCTTGTCAAAGTTTCAACTCCCCCAGGAAGCTTGTTGTAGTCAACAGCCGCTGCTAAACGCAAAATGACCTAAAATAAAAGGCAAACTAATTGATATTTAACTCTCATTCTTACTAAAATTAGTTATTTATTGAAATAATCTGAGTAAACATACCTGGTCAGGGTCTAAACGCTCCTGATGCTTTGTTGCAGTCACTTTGTACTTCTTCCCTTTTATTTCCAGGATGTGATGTTTGCGTTGAACTACTCTTTCGGCCACTGTGTGAAAGGAGTCATCGAAAAGAAATCAATCCCAGTCTGAAAAAGCATCCTGACTAAGCGTTTCTGCCGTTGGCTGCCCTGTTGACTTGCATGCGTGCGTTCCAGCTGCGTGTAAATCACTGATGACAGCAGGCAGAGCGCAATACCTCACTAATACAACTGTATGTAAACGGATGGTCTTGAATTTTGAAAACCTTTTTCTGTTGCTCAGAGCAGACAGGATATTTATGAAGTTGGCCGTGTTTTTTTACAACAACACGACCCCACCGACCTGGGCTGTCCTCGAAGGTGATGAGCGCAGATTTGGACTCCATGAAGACATTGACAGAGTCGATTTCCCCTCCTCCGTTTTTGGCTCTCAGAAAGTAAATTAATAACTTGTCTAACAGCAGGTTCTTCTCCATGTCTGCAGGCAGACCAGTCACCCTCACCGTCTTGCCCGCCTCTGCCATCTGCTGGGGAAACACAATCAGTGCTGAGTGGGAGATCACAACTCCAAAACAAAGATTTGGTCCTGCAGACGCAAAACTACAGCATTTATATGTAAAAGTTCAGCTCCTTTGAGGCTTAGAATGCTATGACTTATAGTATTTGTCCTATTTTCAGCTTTGATTACTTCAAAAATATTCAGCCTTTTGCTGCTTTTACCTACTGTTGTGCTAATGTTAGCTTTTGGCCAGCCTTTTGCTACTTTTAGCTACCCTTTTAGCTGATGTGTAGATCCCTCTGTTCTTTTTTAAATTTATTGAAATGTGAGTCAGAAGAAGAACAAACAAACAAGTAAAATAATAAGTATATCAGGGATACAAAAGTATTACATAACAACCATATATTACATCTCAAAATTGTCATACAGAATAAAAGAAACTACAAAGGGAAAACTAGAAAACAAAAAAATTATATATAAAAATTATTCAGAGGTTTCGGTGAAAAAAAAACTATAATTAGAAAAAAACACGTTACTCTTATTAATTGAATTAAGGGATTTATTCAGAGATTTTAGCTCTGATATAAAATGAGTTACATTAGGTACAGTTTTGAAACATTTAGTTATGAATGAAAATGTTTGAATATAATTACATATAACAACAAAATTAAGCATGTATTCGAAATTACTGTTTTCAGAGTTACTGTAATAGCAAATAATGATGTATGAGAATACAATTTTAGTTGCATGTAGAAAGTGAGACCCTAGTTTGCTCCAAAAATGTTTAGTTATGTCACAGCTGAAAAATAAATGTGAAGTTGTTTCTGGAATTTTTTTTTTTATAGAAAGTGCAGTATTCAGCAACATCTGTGAATTTAGCAATGATACAGTCCATTCATGGGATATATTTTATGTAAAATTTCAAAGTGTACTTCTTTAGCTTTGTTAGAAATACCATTTGTAAGGTAAGAGCCAGGCCCTTCTCCTGTTTATGTCTTCAATTTGAGCTCTCCAATAAAATTTACCTCTAGGTACAATGCTATTTTTTAAAAGGCATTTTTGAGTGTGTTTGTTGTTGCATTTTGTGTAGATCCCTCTGTAACTCTGAGATGATGTGGTAATGATGAAAGTGAAAGATGAAGACCCTCCTCCTGTTCTTCCTGCTTCTTCTTCGCAGATTTTTTAAAACTAAAATCAAAACATTTCTGCTCAAACATGAGTGCCGCTTCACTCATTATTAACATTTCCGTTTATCCAAAAATATGTCCTTTTTTACACGTTTCCCCGCCTAAATTTTATTTCAAACCCAAGGAAGTGAGTGTGTTTTGGTGGATTTAACAGGAGCGAAAAGACAAGAATCCGAGTGTCCGGAAGTGAATAAATCAGACACATCCGAACTCATCAGACACCAATGATTAGAACATTCTGGATTACATAAAATAATGTTTTTCAAATGCGAATATTACTGACCTTGCAGACGCTTCACGGCGGCTTCTCTTTTATCCCTGAAGTTCAAAGACTGTACCTCTTTACGAGCTGAGGGAGAAAAGTGAAACTAACTTCAAGCAGTGCGGTTTACTTCCACCAGGGGGCGACAGAGCATCGCCTGTGGGCACCGTGGTAGGCAAAGACAGCCATTTCTTTTAAAGTGCTGTGCTTTTTTCTTCAGTAAAAACAGTTTTATTTTCCTTTTTATTTTTATTTATTGATTTAAGCATTCCATTATTACCTTGCAAAGCAAAAATGAAGATTAGCACTGATAAACAACAGGTGGCGGCCTTGCATTGTTCCATCAGATGTCCATCTCTGTTGGCAGCAGCGAAGAAGAAAGCTGAGTTTTCGTCCAATCAAAAGCCAGATTGCGACATGCAGTGCGCATGCGCAGTGAAGAAAACATTTTCATGTGTTTTTTGTACTAGTCCGGTCGGTGGAGGTCACAGGCGTTGGAGCAAACTGAGGTGAGTTATGAGATACAGTATCTCCCGGGCATATATAACAGCTCACTCTTTTATTAATTGTTTATGTGGCAATCATGGCGCAACGACAAAATGTATGTTTCCATATTCACTATGTTATTAAACTGAAAACTCGGACATGTTTCAAGCACGAGTTACTCTGCATGCGTGCGTTTCATCACCCGACGTGCTACTAAATACGATCCACACAAACCTTAGTTTTATTTCAAATAACACATTATACGTTATTGATAAATAGCCACTCTGTCTACTTTTCTTAATTTGTCTGGATATATTTGCGGTGACGTTACGCTTAGCTGCTCAGCTAACGCTAGCTATTGCTAATTTGGCTAACCCCTACAGCTTTGACTGTCTAGGCCATTAGCCAACTGTTCCTGGACAGAAGGGATTAAAGATGTTTGTAAGGATTCCTACAAAAGGTTAAATGGTTTATATGGAGTAAAGAAGCTTGTGTTTGGGCTCACAAAAGTTTTTTTTTTTTGTTTTGTTTTTTTTTTTTTATTGTCTGCAGGAGGTGTTTGTCATCATGGCTAAGTTATTTGAGTCCATTGGAAAGTTGGGGCTTGCCCTCGCCATCGGTGGAGGTGTTGTGAACTCTGCCCTCTTTAATGGTGAGTTCTGGACTTTTACACACAGCTCTTTTCTATTAATTGTATTGTCACGATGTATGTTAATGCATTTTATTATGTTGGTGTTTAATTTGTTAAATGGGTCTTTCTGTGTGAAGCTTGTGTGGTTTTCCTTCCACAGTTCAAAAACATACATGTTGGGCTGCCCTCCGTCCTCTTTTAAAAAAGAGATCTGAAAAAAAGTTCTTTTTACATAAATAAAGCTTGAAACTACTAAGAGATTGACACCCGAGATTGTCTAGATTGGTCGTGAAATAATTTTTTTTGAGAAAATTGGACAAAATTTTCAAGAGAAGTAGTAAATGTTAGGCTCTATATTCATTAATAATTAAAACTGTATGATCTAAAACCATCATGGGATTAAAAACTATATAGGAATCAGGGGTTGATAAGAAAAATTATTTTTCTGTTTTACTATCGCAATAACATTATTACAAATGGGCTCCTGAAAACATGTTCTCGTGATCAGATTGTCATGAAAGTCATCCTGTATTTAGATGAAATATTGTATTTTGATGGAGTCTAACTTTTAATTTGAGTATTGAAGCTTGTTGAACTACCGCCGATAAACTACAATAAGAAATGGCAGAATTCATTCGATCAAAAACGTGTTGAAAGATTAATGTCTTTGCTACATCATACTATAAAACCAGAGCAAAATACTCCTGGGGACCAATAAGGGATTGTCACATACCTGTAAATATATTTTGAAAGATAGAGAGTCTGAGATGGTGATACATTCCATGGACTTGTTTTATTTAACACTATCGGCTCATAAATTATAGACACAGATGAGTACTACATGATATAGAGAACGGCTGCCCAGCAGTTTGAAGATTTAATGATATTGCAAATTAGTTCAACGTGCATCACTAAGGATTCTATAAATGTGACCCATCACATCAAAACGAGGATGAAGTCCAAAAGTGGAATATGGAGAAATAGGCAAATATAGTGTTTTGATATAAACACTTACAAAAATTGTATTTTGAC
>JAUBOC010000019.1:4590529-4602941 GCA_032275365.1 Anablepsoides cearensis | reverse complement strand
TAAAGCGCTTAAAATTTGCAAACAAACTCTTTTTGTGGTATTAACTGCACCACAGCTACATCTGGTGGTGAAACATGAAATGAAATAATTTTAACTGCCGTTACAGAGTCAAAAGATGTTTTTTTTTTTTTGAAAAGTAATCGATAATTATCGATATCGACCGATATAAAACGCTTATATCGTGATAGAGTTTTAACTCATATCGCCCAGCCCCAGTCAGTTTAATCCCTAGACGGCTTTAACAAGTTTTTTTCTCCTGTTCATTGACGAACACCGGAAAAAAAAAACTTCATTCTTGAAGGTGTGGCGGCTTTTCTTTTGCCGTGGCGGTGCGCCACGATCAATTACATGTAGGGGAAACCCTGGCATGCAGATAAATCCTAATTTAGCTGTTAGATGGACTGCAATTCTTCTAAATGCTCACAGTCGTCCCACAGGTTTATTGCAACTCATTCATCGGTGTAGTCGACAAAGTTGGCATGTTTTCAGACCAAGAATATAGATAGAATCGGATTGTTTGTTCATATTAAAGTACTCAGTAGATATCAAGCTGTATCTCTTTATTTTTTCTGTTTATTCAGCTCAAACATCAGTGTTGTTATGGTTAGTGAGGATAACACCAAACTGGAAAAAGTTGGCATTTAAAAAAAGAGACAAAGATTTAAAATATCTATTATACTGAGTTTTTTTTCTGTTTGCAGTTGATGCAGGGCACCAGGCTGTTATATTTGACAGGTTCCGGGGTGTACAAGAATCAGTTGTTGGTGAAGGGACCCACTTCCTCATTCCCTGGGTTCAAAAACCCATCATCTTTGATTGCCGGTCCCGTCCACGCAACGTGCCCGTCATCACAGGCAGCAAAGGTGCAGTGATGTAAAAAAAACAAATGAAATCTGCAGGCTTTGTTGGATCCACACCTGCAACATGTCTCTTTTTTTAAATTGAAATGTGAAACCATTCACCCTGCAGATCTACAGAATGTTAACATCACACTACGTATCCTCTTCCGGCCGGTGACGACTCAGCTGCCTCGTATTTTCACCAGTATCGGTGAAGACTACGACGAGAGGGTGCTACCATCCATCACCACAGAGGTCTTAAAGTCCGTAGTTGTGAGTATGAAGCCCGTAATAAACTAGTTTTCTTTTTTATGTTTAAAAAAATGAAAGGATTGAGTCAACTGTTTCCTGTTTCTTCCAGGCTCGGTTTGATGCTGGCGAGCTGATCACTCAGAGAGAGCTGGTGTCCCGGCAGGTCAGCGAGGATCTCACAGAAAGAGCTTCCACCTTCGGCCTCATCTTGGATGATGTATCACTGGTATGAAGCTGCTTTTTTTTCTATATTTTATTGGGTTCTAACTTCGATAAACTAATTCATGGTGTTCTTTCAGACGCATTTGACCTTTGGCAAAGAATTCACAGAGGCTGTTGAGATGAAACAGGTGGCCCAGCAGGAGGCTGAGAGAGCCCGTTTCGTTGTAGAAAAGGTAACGTTTCAAACAAAATGTTTGTTTTTTTTACTTTGAAATGTTGAAACTGAAACAAGTAATCTTTCCGTTTCCGTCTTGTAGGCAGAGCAACAGAAGCAGGCGGCGATCATCTCAGCAGAGGGAGATTCTCAGGCTGCTCTGCTCATCGCCAACTCCCTGATGGAGGCCGGCGATGGTCTGGTCGAGCTCCGGAAGCTGGAAGCCGCCGAGGAAATCGCCTTCCAGCTCTCTCGCTCTCGTAACGTCACGTACCTGCCCTCTGGACAGGGCACGTTGCTCCAGCTGCCTCAGTGATGGCTCCCCGCTCCGTACATTCCTCCCACTCTTTCTCAAACCACCACTGGACTGGGCTCTGCTGATAGCAGCACGCTGAGAGATAAGAGTGAGAGGTTTGTGGGTTTAAAATAAAATGTTCACCCTTGTGTATAGACGTGAGGGGATTTTGAATACTTACAATGTTGTAGTACTTAAAATATTATCACCATCGCTTCAGAAGGAGAGCACTGCATGTGTGAAAGCAAATGGTGTCAGATTCCTGTAAGAAAATGTCGTTGTGCTGAAAGTTTAATCTAATTGTGTAACAAATCTAAAGTGAAACTACTTATTTTCAAGAAGATTTCTCCATGACTAACATTGCCACCTTGTATTAATTGGAACGTGCCTTTCTGACAGTAGAGGATCTTTGTTCTTTACAGTTGTTGCTCTCTATTTTCTGACATCATAAGCTTCAGGATTCAGAAATGGCTTAAGTTAATAAAAATATCTTTCTACCTCCCAGTTGTCTTGTCAGTGATTGTATGAAATATTGAATCATATATTTGGTTTTACAGTGAGCCACCCTCTTCCCATTTCACTCTGTCCTTAATTGCACCCATATATCTTAAATGTACACTGCAGGGTATGCTGTCATCAGGTACAAGACCTGAAAATGAGTCCGACTGTTGCGCAATTGTTGATGTTTTGTGTTCATTTGGAGTTTTTTTAGCTCCTGTTTTGTATGGATCTGTTTCTCCTGTCATTTTTGTGCAATTTTATGCATTAGTGTTGGTTTTATTGGATGGTGTAGTGGCAGCTGTGGGCTGGATAATATATTTTTGTGCATTTTGCACATTGTTGCCTTTCGACTTGACTTTTCAAAACAACCGGCTGAAGCAACGCACTCATTACTGGGGAAAAGATCAGTCAATCTAGAGCAGGGGTGTCAAACTCATTTTTACCGAGGGCCACATGAGCGTTATGGTGGCTCTCAAAGGGCCAGGTGTAATGAACTTTGACTAAACTGTTTTATGTCCTCTTTTAAACACTGATAAAATCTAAGTGTACGACTGACTAAATCTGAAATAAATACAGAAATATTAAAAGTAAAACTAATAAAGTTTAACTGGTGAGTAGTGAGTAGCTAGTACGCATTATGGCAGATTTAGTTTATGGTTAATGCTGACTTTAAAGCAGCTTAGTTTCAGACATTAATACTGCGCTATCCAACTAAACTGCTCAGACTTGAAGCCAACAGCTCAGGGGTAGGACAATTGTTCTCAATTGTAATAAATTTAAAGTTTACCATCAATATAAGAAAAAGAAGCAGTGAATTATAACTAAGAGGATTGTAGCAGACCAGTGCAAACACTGGTCTGCTACACATGTCATCTAGATACTGAAGCCCAAAAGCCAAGATCAAATTCCAAATCTCATAAAAATGTCTTATTTGATTTAAAAAGAAATTGGCTACATAAAACATTAATTAACTTCCCTCACTGTCCTCCCAGTATGATTTCATTAATCAAGCAGAACGTGCGCGCGCCTTGGAGTTGTGTCGGGTTTGGAGACGAGAGGAATCCGGTCCCAGACGCTGAGCGGTGCGCGCGCGCTCGGCTGTCCACACAGCGGCCTGGACTGGAGGGCTGGGATGAGCGCGGGAGTCGGTGGCGGTGATGAGGCCGAGCCACGTACCAGCAGGGCTGTGAGAGGAACCCCCGCACAACAACAACAACAACAACAACATTTTATAAACAAAGCTGCCATCGACGCACATCCGCGAGCGTGGAGGGAGGGCGAGCGCGAGACAAGAAGAAGAAGTGCACCCGTGAATCTGTGCAACTCTGATTGCAAGAAGGAGGTCGCTCTCGAACGGAGGTAAGCCCGTGAACCGACCACAAAATGTCGCTGTATTGACGGATTTGATGCCGGGGTAGAGGCGCTCTCGCCCGGACCGCCGGAAGCCGGTGGCCGTAGCTGCTACACCGACTTTCTGTGACAGAGTCGAGTTGAGTGGGTTTGCCACCACAGCAGCAGACAGTCTGGCTTTTTTTCCTCTCTTTTTTTTCTTTCTTTTTTTTATAGGACAGCGGTTCCCCACAAGAGAGACACGCCGAAAACAAAGCGTTTGTTTAGCCCCAAACAGCCTCAAACAGCCCCAGTATCTGTCACGCACGCGCCCCCATCGAAAATCAAACGTTAAGCTAAATATTTTGACGTGAACGCTAGCTTTAAGCTAGCTAGCTACAGTCTGGGCGGTATGGGGTTAAAAAAGTGAAAGTGCATGTAGCTGTTATTAGCTGTGCATGTCAGCAAATGCTAGCCTTTTAGATGGTATAGCTCGTGCAAAGCTGTGTGATCCTTTTGCAGATAAGGTGGCCAAACAGCTGCACCTTTAAGCTAATGTAGCCAAGTTAGCCTGTCATATGTGTTCAGGTTACAACCTAAAAGGCTGCAGCTAACAGGCTAAGTAGCCTAAGTTGGCCAGGCCTGTAAAACATTGCTGGTATTTGTTGAATAATGTTGACTTTGGGTTCTGTGTTAAATAAAAAAATGGTTGCTTTTCTGAAACCAGTTTGTGTTCTTTTATAAATCCACATTAGAGCTTATTTCTCATCATATCACTATGTTTAAGCATAAAATCCAAACTAGAGCGCCCTGACAGGTTTTGGAAATGCCTCATTTTTGTGCAGAAGGGCTGTGATTTTTTTTTTTTTACCCTCCCACTTTTTCATTGCTAACCCAGATGATTTGCACAGGCTAGACCAAAAAGGCCCCGTGCATTACTCTATGACCTGATTATGGGCTCGAGGGCCAAACACTAACAGAGGCATGAAGCACCCCTGCAGTGAGCTGGTTAAGGTCTTATGAGTTTGGACAGAGTGAGGAATGTGAACCTTAACACCGTCCACAAGCTGCAGAGCTCAAAGAGAAAGCTCATTAGGCTCCAGACCTGACAGGGTTCATGCATTTGAGTAGCGCTCGCATATTAAAAGGTAAAAAGGACAGTATTTTGTCACGTATGACTCATCTACCTAAACAAGCGGCTTGTGAAACTACAATCCTCTTATTTTTTTGTGTGTGGTATAGTGTCTTTGCTCTCACTCCCTTCCTGTGTCATATAGATCTAAACCACAGCAACATATATCCGTTAGATGACTGGTTTCATGGGTGACTTTACACAGAATTAGTTTGGATTTCTCAGTATAACTGTTTTTCTGGTAAAGTTTTGTAATTATTATGCCAGAGTAACAAATTACTGCACATTTTAACAAGTGTTACAGTGGATGATCTATTTTTTTTATTATTATTGTCAAACTTCATTATTCTTTGAAAGCTACCCAAAATAAAATTTAGCAGCACGTTATCATATTAGTAGTTTTCACTTCCAGATTTGTCAGGTTGATTGTGTTAACTAATTGCCACTGATATTGAGAGTTCTGTTCGCTTCACGTTTCCCCACATCAAACAACTTCATTATTTCACAGTGAGTGAAACCATGAAATGACTCATCTCTGAGTTTGATAAGAGTGGAAGTTTTGTTTTTTGGTTGCTACTTTAATTTACAGGTGTTTTACGGTTTTATTGGTTTCAATTTTAGTTTTTATTTGTTTTATTTTGCATGCAGCCAAAGGTAGAGCGTTAATGTGTGTGTTTGCACTGTTTTCCCACGAACAATTGAAGGGATTTTAATGAAACGTTCAGAAAGTAATCATTGGAGGTAAATCTAAAACTGATTAACATTTGGAGTCAGCCCAACACATGATGACCGCCAACAACTAATCAACACTACAAACCACATAAATGTCTATATTTCAGTGAATTTTACAGATTTTGAGCTGAAACTTGGTGTGGTTGTAGCTAAAACTGATCCACAACTTGTACTCTGAGCTCAAATATTTTGTGCAAAATCTGTGTGTAAAATATCTCATGAATAACTTTGTGGATTTGAATTGCATTGCATCTACATCTTGTAGGTTGTTGATGTTTTACTTTTTGCATTTACTATTGATCACATAGTTGCATACGAATTAATTTCTGTTGTGGGTATAAAAAACAAACAAAAAAAATCTGTTATGGTTGGCCACATTTTCAAAGAGCCACTGCTAAGGGACTAAAGAGCCACATGTGGCCCCAGAGTTGCAGGTTGCAGACCACTACAATATAGGCTGCCATCAGGCCCAAGCCTCCTTGAGATCTGTGATCTCTATGGGATTTACCTGGTTAAATAACAGTAAATAAAATCTGCAGCTGATTATTTTTGGATTTAATCCAGTTCAAGATGGCTGCCACATTAAACTTACCTTAAAAAACTACAAAATTCAGTCCATTTTACAGAGTTGCACAAGAATCCAATTTCGAAAATCTCAGTATAAACAGCACACCATTTAAACCTAATTAAATTCTGCTTATTTTTATGCAATCAGAAGAAGACTGAACAACAGCGAGAAAAGCATTTTCAGGGGTAGACATAAGGATTTTTTTGACAAAATCTGGTTGTCCAAAATAATCTCAAGAAAAATGTAATTTAATAAGTAGGCTATATTGTTCTGTATACAAAATTGTTGCGCTTGTGAACACACAGTGAAGAAGGCACGACCCACCCTGCTGTTCTGATTGGGTAAAACTTTGACTGTGGTTCTCTCTATTGGGTGAAAGAACTGTCAGTTTAATACCTAGACAGCTTTAACAAGTTTTTCCCCGTTTCATTTTTACAAATGACAGACCCCTGCGACAGAAAACTATAATCCAGGTCTTTTTTTCTTGGTTGTCCACAGGACAACCTGGAGGCAGGATCTGGTTGTCCTAAACAAAAATAGGTTGTCTCGGACAACCTAAACAATGGTTATGTCTACCCCTGATTTTTTCATTTCTTCTTACAACATCCATTAAGCCTTAGTTAAAAATCGACGGTGTTTTTTAAAATTGATACAGTATCAGGAAATAAAAAATCGCCACATTTCCGTGTATTGATATTTTTTTACACAGCAAGTAAACCTGCATATAAAACACAATTTCGTGATGAGTAATATTAAGCTTCTTTAATAATTCTTTAATTAATATTAATATTATTTTATGCAGTTGTTTGCATTGCTTAATGTGCTTGAATGAAACAAAGACACCAGCTGATTGCATGTAACCTCAGTGGTCTTTCATGCAGGTAATTCTGCGCCGTCATCTAGACGGTGGATAATCTGTTAGGCTTTGTGTCTAGGACAACATTGAGTGTCAAGTTGCTCCCTCCCCCTGTGGTCTTAATGCTGTGAGAACTGCTGGATAGTTCTTGGAGATGAGAGTCAGCAAACGCAGGAAGATAGGCGTGCCTTTTTTTCATATGAACAGAAAGTTAAAGTCTACATAAACTGCTTACTTTGAGTGTTTGCAAAATAAGAGTAAACAGATTTATTTGTTCCACTTGCATCCACTGTCATTGCTGCATGTTTAGCTTTGCCTTAAGATAAAGTATTTGAGAGAATTTATGTGTATCAGTTAGGATTATTTGCAGTAAAGAGAAGAGTATCATCTGTATACAGACCATTACAAACACAACATCTCTGGGCTGCAGGTGCCAGAGTCGCTCCTTGCTTGTGTTGTCTTTGTATCAAACAGATAGTTGTTTATTTAAAGCAAACTGCAAGATGTTTCTGTCGAGAGGAAAAAAAAAAGATGTTTGCAATCTCCAAGAAAGGAAATGCACTTTTTGTGTACTGCTCTGGGAGGTTTTTGAGCGAAGAAACCGCTGCGTGATGCATGCTCAGAATGACTAGTAAAGGTGTCAGGCTGTTTGAGGTCAACCAGCTGTCGGCCAGGAGCACCTCAGCAGGTACGTACAGGCCGAGGACCTCAATCGGTGCCAAAACTTGAAAGCAAAAGATCACTTTTTGATTATTTTTTTTTATTCAGTCTTTATTATTTGTATAAGTACTAAAATGTTAGGTTGCAAAAAGTGTAGCACATAAGCTCTGCTGACACGTTGACATACAATTTCCTGTGGTTGTATTTGCAGTAGAAGCTCCTGAGCTGCGGTTACGCTACGCTCTCTAACAGTCAATGGGAGATGCGCTCACTTGTGATTTTAAGACCAAAAATCATGCTTTAATCCGTAACTCTCCGATTCTTTATGCAAAGCTTTTGATTTCTGGAAAGTGCTCAGATTTTTTTCAGCTGTCTCTTGCGTTGAAGCGTAAAAGAATCTGTGATTAAGGTAAGCTTTAATGTTTATGATCAAAAATTAAGATTATAGATGAGGTGATTAAATCTGCTTATGCACAGTTCAGTCAGCTGCTAGCTCCTGTAAAAATATATATCTGCATTTTTTTAACTTGGAAAATCAACTTAACCATTTGTTTTGTTTTGTTTTTAATTCTTTTGTGGTGTTTCGCTCCACAAATCAAAGCGTCTGTACATTATTTTTGATAACGTGCTGTTTCAGTTGTGGTTCAGAGAGAAATTCCGACCGTACCGTTGTTGGAAGTGAATTCAGTTACAAGTCGTTTCTGAAAGCTGCGGTTTTCAACTCCCGCTTTCAGGCACTGAAACATCTGTGGCCAAAACGCGACACTCGCTGTTTAAAAAATTTAACAACATGGCTTCGGTTTCAGGTCACAAACGAGCGGAAAGAGCAGCATCTCTAATCTGTGTTCCTCCTCGTTTCTTCTTCGTCTCCTCTCTGCAGGTAGCTCGCAGTAAATGGCCGTTCAGGCGGGAACCGAAGGTCCGTACTGCGGCTCCCTGTCTGGCATTCAGCTCGTCTTTATCTGCTCTGCAGTTTGAAGCCCTCAGCGCTGCTTTGACACAGATTTAAAGATCTGATTTGTTTTAAACTTATGCAACCAACGTGGGGACCATGTAAATGTCTTACCAACTGGATGTCCCGCTCCGGACAGCATGGACGGTCTGTTTGAGTCTCTCACCTCATCCCCTTCTTCCTGACTCTCCTGCTGAAGGAGGTGAGGGGTTGGTGTGGTGTCCCCTGCCTCTCCTTGCAGACAAGGCTAGTCTTCCATAGCAGTTTGTTTTAGTTTTTTTGCTTTTGACATCTCACCAACATCCCCCTCATCCCTTCTTCATGAAATCCTGCCAGAGCCTCAAAGAGGAGGTTTCCGTCCCGAGCCTCGGCGGGATGTCACAGGAGGAGGGACACAGGGCTCCGGTGTCCCAGTCCTACTTCAGCTCCAGTAGTCCCGACCTGGACCTGACGGGAAAGGTTTTTAAGAAGGAGGCCGGTGGAAAGCCTTTCTCTGTGTTAGTGGACAACAAGATGTCAGCCAAGACCCCCGCCGGGGACCAGCTACCCGCTCAGCACGCCGCCTCACAGCAGCAGTACTTCAGAGAAGGAGGAGCTGGGCTCGAGGAGGAGATGCAGGGGTCCCAAGCACCCATCGAGGAATCCGACGAGGAAACTGAGGATGATGAAGACGAGGAGGAGGGCGAGGACTGCGAGGAGGGCTACAAGCGAGAGCAGATCATCGTGGAGGTGAATCTGAACAACCAGACGCTCTACGTGTCGAAGGGAGACAAGACGACTGCAGCGGCTGCAGACGACTCGGACAGAGGTGGGAGTGACGAGGAGGAGGACGACGAAGGTGAAGAGGAGGAGGACGAGGAGGAGGATAGCCATGATGAGGAGGATGAAGAAGAGGAGGATTACGAGGACGAGGCCGAGAGTCTAAGAACGAGGTCGAGAAGAATCCGTCGAAGCGTCAGCAGCACTTCAGCAGCCAGCCAGCCCCAGAGGAAAAGCCTCCGGACCGCTCTGAGCGCCGCCGCCACCGGGATGACCACCAGGGGGCGGCGGAAGTGCGCCGAGCCGCCAAAGAGCAAGCGTCGGTCGACCCGGTCGACCCCCTCCTCGGCCGGCGCCGCCTCGACGGGAGGGAAGGCGGAGCTGGAGGAGAAGGAGATGCTGGCGTGCGAGAAGTGTCCGAGGGTCTTCAACACGCGCTGGTACCTGGAGAAGCACATGAACATCACGCACAGGCGCATGCAGATCTGCGACAAGTGTGGCAAGAAGTTCATCCTGGAGAGCGAGCTGGCCCTGCACCAGCAGACCGAATGTGAGAAGAACATCCAGGTAAACCCAACCTCCACCTGGCTGACGCTTTGTTTTTATTTACAGTGTTTTAAATCAAACAAAACAAGATAAACCCAAACTTAGCATTTTAGTGAACGGATTTGTTTGCTTCAATGGATTATTAATTTTTTTAATGTTTTGTTGGCCCAGATCATTATTTTTATTGAAAATGATCTTTATATAAGTACAAATACAAAGAGAGAACAAGGAACAAAACACAGAAGAAGTAAAATTTACCAGGGGGATTCTCTACAGTAAATACATTTACTGCACCACACTAGACCTGAATTTCCCCACGCAGGACGATAAAGGCTGTTTCTATTCTATTATTCTACTTTATTTAGTACAAAAAAATGTAATCATATATTAAATATCTTCAATCATCTACAGCTTTTTATTGCTACTCTTATAATAAATAAGTCTTAAATATCTTAAATAGTGGATATAATTCAAGTTCTTTAACCAAAACTGAAAAAAAATGGTGAATGTTTTTTTTAATGTGAAATTTGTCAAATATTATAATTTGATTGCAAGTTTTTGTTTTTATATAAGTATTCCTACTATAAAAATTAAAAATAATTTGCTTCTAACTTAATGAAAATGTTTTATTATTATTATTATTATTATTATTATTATTAAGTTTTTACATTTGTTCCAAAATGTCCTTGTGATATGACAGATCTAAAATAAATGACGGATTGTTTCAGGATGCATTTTGCAAAATGTACAGAATGGAGTTTATTATTTAACATTTTTCTTCATGTATTGATTAGTAGGTTAAATAGTTTTTAGGAAATGTCTCATAACTTGATTTAAAACCTTTAAAAATAGTTTTCCAGCAGGGGGCGCTGGTGTATAACATCAGGGCTGCGGATGGTGTGAATAGACACTAATTTTCCTCTTTTAATTTTGTATATTTTTGCTTGTTCCTCAGTGTGTCTCCTGCAACAAGTCCTTTAAGAAGTTGTGGTCGCTGCACGAGCACATTAAGATCGTTCACGGCTACGCAGAAAAGAAGTTCTCGTGTGAAATCTGTGAGAAGAAGTTCTACACCATGGCTCATGTTCGAAAACACATGGTTGGTAAGTCACCTCCAGGTCTACAGTGTCAGGATGCGGAGGAGTGTGTTCCACGGACGTTGTAAGGTTAAAAATGTTTTCTTTCTGTTGCACCTCGCTCTAACTCCAGCTCACACTAAGGACATGCCGTTCACCTGTGAGACGTGTGGGAAGTCGTTTAAACGCAGCATGTCGTTAAAGGTCCACTCGCTCCAGCACTCTGGGGAGAAACCTTTCCGCTGTGAGGTAAGACGCACCCATTGTTACGATTAGCAGGCTTCTTCTGCAGAACCTGAAGAGGTAATTCTGTCACAGAATCAGGTGTGTTGGAGCAGGGAAACATAAAACCTGCAGGGTTTGACTCTTCTGTTTTAGAGTTCCTCATCTAGATCTAGTAAGCTTTAATGTTTACAGAGAATAAATGTAAACATGGGGTTGATTTAAATACATGTGAGCTAATAACAGTGTGTAAATAGACGAAAAGTCATGAATATATTTATCCAATGGGTTATTAAAAGCACGATTGCTTGTGGAAAATGAGACTTAGCAGATTATGACATGTTTGTACTTCATAAAAGCTGGGAGTAATTTGATGGTAAAGTGAAAATAAAAAAACTAGACAGTCGCCAAGACATCATCTTTTGTTTCATCGTCCACATCGAGGTGTAAGTTTTAGCATTTTAGCTTTTAATGGTTTATTTTTTTTACTGTTTATGCCTCAGGTTTTTAGTACAATGTTTTGTTTTTCATTTTATTTGAAACATTATGTTAAAAAGAAGCCTTATATTATAATACAGTGGTATGCGAACGTTTGGGCAGCCTTGTTAATTTTCCTGATTTACCTTTATAAATCATTGATTGTTTGGATAAAAAAAATCAGTAAAATATATCAAACACAGTGATAATTAAGAAGTGAAATGAAGTTTAAATGATTTACAGAAATTGTGCAATAATTGGTTAAACAAAATTAGGCAGGTGCATAAATTTGGGCACTGATGTCATTTTAATGATTTTAAAACCTTTAGAACTAATTGTTGGAACTCAAATTTGGTTTGGTAAGTTCAGTGGCCCTTGACCTCCATACACAGGTGGAAAAAGACACCAACACCCAACAACCTGAAAGAGAGAAACAACTACAGAACATGGATGTACGGATGTTTGTATGGATGGATGGATGTGTGTACAGCTGATTGCACAACAGCTTTTCTCCATTTCAGTTTTGTTTTCTGTGGTTTGAGGTCATCCATATTAGGGGTCGACCAATATATCGGCCGGCTAATATTTTTGGCCGATATTTGCATTGTATTGCCGCCCCCTCCCTGGCAGAGTGCAGCTGGTAATGTTGTAAGACAGAGTGCCGACAACAATAAGGGTGAGTTATGAACTTTTAATGTGTTTAACTTAGAGCTGGGCGGTATGACCCAAATTTTATATCACGGTATTTTCAACACTTACACCGGTTTCACGGTATTTGACGGTATTTTTTTGCCATCACAGCTGAGCTGATAATTAAATGTACAAACGTTGTTTATTGAC
>JAUBOC010000019.1:4544427-4557903 GCA_032275365.1 Anablepsoides cearensis | reverse complement strand
TTTCTGTCATGTTTGATCGAGGAAGAGGCTCACAGCTGATCACCATGATCGACCTGAATTTTTTCTCGATCAATAATTGCGATCAACTAATCGCCCAGCCCTATTATATTGTCAGATTTTTTGTTAAACTGAAATTTTAGTTGGAAATCATTTAAAAATTAGACAACTCTGTTTGTTCATGTTTTACACTTTTGCAGGGAAAAAAAATTATTTTCTTCATCAAAACCTCCAATATTTTGGCTCCTCGCCATGATCATCAGTTTTAGTTTTTTTAAAGATCAGAGCCACAAAGTCTACTGAAAACAATCAATTCTCTGGATCTTTGGTTTGTAGCTTGTATTGATTCAGCTTCTCTAGTTAATAAGAATAACACTGAAGTCCCTGAACTGCATTGTTTGGCTCATTAAACATAAGAAGCCATGCTGCGCCCCCCTCATTAGCTTGATCATGTATTGGCATTCAAACAGTAAAATGATGAGTTACTGTTATTATCAGCTCTTATCCATCTGTTGGTTGGGCTTCAGCCATTCCACTGATTGTATTTTCCTTTTCCTGTGCTGGTAAAATCTCTCCCCAAGGCTCAGGAAATCTTATTCTCCCCCTCCTTTGCTTAGTCCCAATAAATCATTCCTAGCCCGACTTATTTTCCTCCTGTCTCTCGTGCCAAATATAAAATGCATCTTATATTCATCGTAACACGTTGTGTGAAGGTCGCGCCGCAAACTGCTTAGGATAATGGATTTAGTGGATCGTTTTAACCCAACCTGCTAACGTTGCATTGTGTATCCGTGTTGGCCACGTTTGATGGAGTGACGTCACTTCCACACGGCTCTTTCCATCACGGTGATGAACGCTCTCCTGACTCAGTAACGGCGGGACGGACCTGCAGCTGAATCACTCGTTAAATGGAGAAGAAGAAGAAAAGAAAAGTCACAACTAGAAAGTGTCCACTCAGCTTGTTTAACACTGTTCTGTTCTGGTCGTCCTCTTAAGATCGTACCCGGCGACCCCCTGGACAGGAGCATCGTGATCAGGCCTCTGGAGCCCCAACCTGCCCCTCACCTGGCCAGAGAGTTCATGATCAAGACTAGAAGGCGCAAGGTGAGTTTTACAAACACCTGTTAGCCCGATTTAAGTTTGGATCATTGAAATGTTTACTTGATAATTCATGTATTTGTTTGTTTTTTAAAATATCAGAAAACAGATATTCTATTTTTGTTTTATGATCCAAAAAACGGGAAAACTGCAGCAGAAGCTAGGGTTCCCAGGGGTCCTTGAAATTTTTGAAAGTTTGTGAATTTGAAAAAATGATTTTAAGGCCCTGGAACGTTTGTGAAACCAGCCAAAAATTACAATTGTCCTTGAAAGTCCTTGAATGTTTTTTGGGGATTGAAGTTCTGTATTCACACTGTAAACAAGGTGGGTCTTTTTTTCTGAGCCCAGGTGAAGCACCACAGTTCCTCCTGTCCTCACCGAGCGTCTGGACATGTTCACATCCCCTCCTCCCAAACTGAGCTGCCGAACCTCCCAGGACATAATTACATGTCCATGTATTGTGGATATGAATGTAGGGAATACATTTAATCCACTGTATTTAATTGATTCTGACTCAAAAACTTCTATGTTCAGTTTTTCAATGAATTTACATGATATTTAACCTGTTCATTGGTAACATTCTGTGGTAGCTGTAGGTAATTGCCGTCACGTTTGGTTCTGGAATTTGAGGAAATTGGTACAGGAAAGTCCTTGAAAGATCCTTGAATTTGATATTGACCAAGGTGTAGGAACCCTGTTTATTGCATCTGCCTGGTTAGCTGGTTATACAATTTAAGATGTAGCTTTTTTTTCTTCTTCATTTTAATTAGCTAGACTAGATATATTAATTTTAAAATGGTCTTCAGTTAGTTAAAGAAATGTAAAGTACTTATATAATATTTATTTATTTACTGACCTGTTATAAAAAGTATATTTAACTGGCTCCACCTTAAATGGTCTGGTAATGATGGTGGTAAATTTACGGTTTGAGAAAAATAATTTCCTGTTTTTGGATTTTAAAATGAAAACAAAATAAATTTGTTTTTCAATATCTGTCTTTAAAATAAAAAGCCAATGACCATAAAGTAGACGGAGCAGTAATATATCTTCACGTGTTTCTCTGCAGGGTCTGAGTGAAGATGTGAGCATCAGTAAGTTCTTCGACGACCCCATGTTGTTGGTTCTGTCCAAACAAGACGCCGTGCTTAATTATCCCATGTGAGGCGAAGTTCAGTGCAGCTGAAAACACTGCCGACCTCTACAGCTGAGATTTTGGGTAAAAAAAGTAAAAATTCTTCACAGAACTCCACAGCAGAGGAGGTTTTACTCTTTAAGTCTGTTTCTTCTCTTTCTTGTACTTATTTTTTTATATGTACAAAATATTTTTGTTTTTGTAGAATAAAATGGGTTTGAATTTAAATGTTCCATCTGGCAAAATAAAATGTTTTTTAATTCAAAGAAAATCAATCAAGTGTCATTTTTCTGTAGGAGTGATTAACAGAAGAACACTTCTCCTCGTATATCAAACTTTAAACACCAGGATTACACATGTGTTGCAGCAGATTTATAGCTGCCTTTCTGAAAATATCCCGATGCCAGCATCCTTTTTATCCTGCAAAATATGATTTTCCAGCCAAGACTGAAAAAGTAAATAAGATTCCCAACATCCCAGCAGAAAAGTGAGTTATGCTGCAGGAAGGCGGCTTTAATTCACAGAATCTGACCACAGTCCGGTGCAAAGATGAAACTCTGCAGGACGGAAAGGAAATTTATCAACAGCGCCGTCTTTAATCACTTTAAGGACCGGGCTTCAGCTGCACTTCAGGTTGGGGGATAGCAGCCTAAGTTTCTGCCACACCTTGGGAGGACTTTGATGTCTGAACGGCTCAGTCCTTCGTCACTCACTCCCTGACAAGCCCCTCCAACCGAGCTGGAGGTGTTGTGGATGGTGAAGGTTAGAGCGCAAACAGGAAGAATCAAATGTGGCTCCGGCGACTTTTGACATTTACACTTAATGTCAATCCAGTCCAGGAAGACAAGTGAATCTTTTTCCTTGTTTTTTACTTTATTTGATGTTTTTTTGTTTTTGTTTTTCTGAGAAGTGGGTGACAAGGTTCTAACCTTTTCAAACTCAGAAAGCACGGATCGAGGAATGACGGAGTCTTCACGGTTCGCCACCGTCTGCTTCATTAGCGGTCGGTCAGCGCCGCACGTGTTCAGCAAGCGTGCACTGGGGGGGGGCGCTTCACCCCTTCCCTCGTGCGCCGAGATCGTGTCTGGCCCCGGGCGCGGTTCCTGCCGGTCTGAACGCAAGGCCCCGGAGCACTTGTTACAATCTGTGGTGCCTGTGCTAAATAAAGACCGGAGCAGGCTGTGGCGCGGGGGTCCGCTCGGGGCTCCTCCTCCCTGCAAGCATCCTTTCCTCCCAAACCCACCTCATCTGTCACCTTTTCCCTGCAGTTTGTGTACTTCCTGTCCGTCTCCGTGGCCCCGTCGTGTGTGAGGGACGCTTGTCTCTTCCTGCTAACGTCACGAACACACCTTTTACAATCCCAAGCTAAAGTTTAGTCCAGCTGTGTGTAAACAATCATTAACTAATGGCAAACCATGGATGAGTGAAGATGACTGATATCAGGAGCTGCATCCTTCGAAGGACGATTACATCACAGCCAAGCACCGAAGGCTACTCCATCAGACCATTTCGTGGTTGGAAATTTATCACAAATGCACATAGTGAAGCCTACAGAGTTCCCAAGGGTCCTTAAAATGTCTTAAAGGGCATTGAATTCATCAATCCAAACATAAGGCCTCAATTAGCCTTAAAATGTTTCGAGGTCTTAATTATGTAATTAAGACCTCGAAATTCATTTAAATTTTACTCAAATATTAAAACAATTGGTGACAATTTAAAATTATTTTTAAATAATTTACCAAAATCTTCTCGCAGTTTGTTGTTCTGTGTTAAAATGAACGTTTGGGTAAAATGATACAAACTTTTTTCCCCATTTGTGTTTATTGCAATTTGTTCTTAAATTTCTTGTCAAGTGGCAATAACTTGCATTCTGTAGGAACCCTGGCCCAGCTCCTCAGGCTCACAGGTAAATGCTGAGGTTGCTATGAAAATGTGATTGTGCAAATTCAACGAGCTCAAAAAGCTTCGATATTTGTGACCCATCACATCAAAACGAGGATTAAATCTAAAAGTTGTATGTGGAGAAATGGGTAGATATTGTGTTTTGATTAAAACTCTTACAAAAATTACATTTTGTCAAAATATGAAGAAATGTTATCAATCATTTCAATGAACTGTCTGAAATATCCTAAAAGGAGTTCAAGACAAGACCATCAAAAAGGGGTCATAAGGACCAACACTGGTATCAAGGACCAGGCCCATGTAGACCAGGTAAGCTGGGTCCTTTGATGGATGCAGCGTGAGTTTGGACACAACTCGTGATTACAGCAGCTGTGCAGCTACAAATGGCTTCACTGGAGTCAGAGATTGTAAGAATATATGGAGCGGGACATGGATAACACCTGGAATGAATAGAACTGTGCAGGTGGGAGTGGGCGGGGCAAATCTACACATCAGTAAAACATGGTTCCTGACAATAAGACCTTCAAAGACACCCTTTGATTTTGAAATTTTCTCCCTCACCTGGGCCTCCGACGGTTTCTTCACCTTCCCCCGGGTGCATCCTTGCATTGCAACTCTTCCGAACGTTGCCTAACGTTCTGTCGTCTCTGGTCCAGAAGGTCACTGTCGGTTCAGGCAAGGTCGAGGTTGTTTTAACACATGAGGACAGGTTTTGGCAGCGTGCGGCCGCAGAATTGGGCCAGGCTGGATAAACGTGCGAGCCTCTTCGGAACAATCGGCGGTTACAGTTCACCGAATGAGCCGCATGAGTCCTGCGCCTCCAGGGTTTCCACATGAAGGCTCTGGCTGAGCTGGGGAAAGCATCTTGGAACGATTAAAAACCTTTTGTTTCTCAGCAGGAGACTGCTCGATGGCATCACAAACAGCCCCTGAAGGAGCTTGTTCGTATCAATCATTTCCTGTGACCTGCGGGTCGTTCAGCTCTTAATGATCCAGTTTAATTTTCCCTTTAACTGACAACAGATTCAAGTTTTGTTGCTTTATAGAAGAGCTAAATGATGCTCACTTTGAGTTAATGGGATCAAATAAAGCCACTGCTGTTCTGCAATTAAAATGTATTGTTTGTTTGATGCAACCTGGACTCGAACCCACAACCTCAGGATTACAGGACCAAAAACTGAATAACCATATTAGGACATATGTTCCTCTGAACATAATGAGTATGTAAAATGTGTGTTTTTTTTAACTTACTTTAGTTCAGCTTTTATTGTGTTTATTCTCATTTTACCGAAATTAATAGACTTTAATGACTGTAATAAAAATAAATAAGGTTTTGTTTGTTGAAGATTTATTTTTTTATAAAAACACAAAAATTATCTAAATGAAGTGAAACAGTCAGGGAACTCTGGTTCCAGCTCCGTGAAGCAGATGTTTTTTTTTTTTTGTTTTTTTTTTTTTTTTTGTTTTTTTTGGACCCGAGATTTGTGACCAGGTCGGGCGCGCGCACTGCCAAAGACGCGCGCGCAGCCTCTCTGCTGCGCCCCTGCGAAAGACGGGTCGACGGGATCCAGCTGTCACTCACCGGGGTCCCCCCAGCTCAGACCCGGTCCGGACGACCAGGAGGACAGCGGACACCGCTGGATGGACACGGAACCACACACACCCTCCACCCGCCTCCTCCTCCGTGATCAACAGATCGGCAGCTGTTAGACGAGGAAGATGAAGATGAGGAGGAACCCGAACACCGCCGGAGCCAGCTGGCACGTGAGACACATTCATCGCTCGTTTTCCGAGCCAGCCCCAGAGATGTGAAGAAACCAGAAAGGTTCGGTTCTGATCATCTGATTCAACAGTTTTTTTTTTTCTCGTGGGGGGGTGCGCAGGAGGAGGTTCGATCCGTGCCAGAATGACCCGACTATTGTCCCGCATCTCTGTAACGGACCGGGCCCGCAGGAATCTTGGCACCGGTTTTACGCAGCAGACCACATAGTTCGACCCGACCAATCCGGACCGGAACACATGGACAAAGACCGCGTGCACGTTTGAAGACGAATCAAGGGAAACGTCCCTCTCGCTGGTTCCGACCCAGAAAGTGGACCTCACCGAGTCCAAAAAAACGACCTTCCCCTCCCGAACAAAAGGACCGTCTTACGTCTTAAAGCATCTTCACAGACTCGCAGAGCGGTAAGAAACCCCCTGATTCTTCTTTTATTCACACATTCAGTCCTCCTGGGTGATTAATCTATATTCTAGAGTCAAATAATCTAATCCAGGCAGGCATAGTAAAACTGGGGGGTCTGAGACGCACCACATGGCTCCAGAACGCACAAACCACTGGAACCTCATCCTTTGATTTAGTTAATTATTCTCTTTAGTTTTTCATCTTTTAACACTAAAGAATCATCTGTATTCAGCTGTTTTCTGGAGATAATCTGAGAAATTACACAAAAAACTATTCATCAGTTTCAAAATGGAGCTGCTCACCTGGATTAAAAACAGACTTTTTGACATCTTTACCCCTTAAAGATCAAACCTTCTTTGGAGGAATGCATGTTACCCGCCTCACTCCATGCCATCCCACATGGCAAAATGTGTGTGTGCCAGACCTGGTACACACAAGGCACTAAGACTTGGCCCAGTCACTGTAACAAAGGATGGCCCTTTGGTGGCCCAGACGTGGTTTGCCTGAGGCAGTTCATGCATAGACCAGCACCACATAAACCAAATGATAACTGGGCCAGTTGTGGCCTTGATAGATTTAGGGCTACTTATACCAAATCTCAACTGGGCCAGTTGTGGCATGGGCAGATTTGGGATCACATAATCCAAGCCACAGCAGGGCCAGTTGTGGCATTCACATATTTGGGCCACATACCCCAAACCATTGTAGGGCCAGTTGTGACATTGACAAATTTGGACCCAAACCAAATCTCGACTGGGCCAGTTGTGGCATTGACAAATTTAGGGACACATAAATTAAACAACTGGGCCAATCATTGCATGCCATCTTAAAAAGAGCACCATCATTGCCAGGCCTGGCCCACATTCAGTTGGCAAACCACTGGCCATTACAGCAGTGCCACTTTGACACCAAGTCTGGCCCACGCCTATAAGTTATTGAAGAATGGTGCAGTTTGTGCTGTTTTGGTCAAACCCTAAAAATAAAATATAAAATCTCACGTCACGCTCAGACTGTGTTGTGATTTAGTCTCAGCTACTACCACCTTCAAATTTTAGCTAAATTGGCTAAATTATAGATTTTTTTTTGTCTTTTGGCTATGGCGGCCATCTTGAATCAAGTTGGCCTCAAGAAACATCCAATCATACGGCTTTATCAAAATACATTTAATGGTTCATAGGATATTTTGCTCTAATTTAACAGCCTCAACTCTTAAAGATTTTGTTGAATCTGTCAGAGCTCAGTTTGTGTTTGGATCAGTCTCAGCTACTACCACAGTAATATTTGTAAAACTGTTAAGATGGTTTTTGAAGGTCACCTGGTTGTGGCGGCCATCTTGAATTGAATCGACTCCTCAGGTGTTTTCTGTAAGGTTCTTGAATTTTCTCTCCCTTTTTCATGGGATATTTTATTAACACAGAGACAACCTTGGGGCTAAAATTCAAAACTTGGTCCAAGTTAAGCTTTAAAAAAATGTCATATAACAAATTATTCTTATAGAAATGCAAATGACTGTCTCCAAATAGCATTTAGAAATAATAGAGAAAAAGGATTTAATTTAGAAATACATCATTAGCTTTTTACTTCTTATTCCTTACTCTTTATCAAAACACAATCCATCCAATTATTTAAAAAAAGAAAACACTCAGTAAAAATCCAAATATTTGACTTTAAAATAAGAAAATAATACAAAAAAAGATGATCTGTGATGGACTCGGGACCTGTCCAGGGTGTACCCCGCCCCTCGCACGGTGACAGCTGGATATGGGCACCAGTGACCCATGCAACCCTGACAGGAATAAGCGCGTACAGAAATTGGATGGATGGATAGATGGATACAAAAAAGATAATTAAAGTTGATTCTCTGTGGCCAAAGTCAAAGATTCCTGGAAATTCAAACATAATTTTTTTGGTTTGAAGGTTGGTCAGCTGTTATGAGAAAAAAACATTAAATCCAGTGAAATAATTTTTCACATTTAAAGCATTACCTTTAGGGCCGCATAAAATGTTAATGAGGGCCAGATTTGGCCCGTGGGCCTTGAGTTGACATGCATGTTTTAAAGTAAAAACCTTGTTGGAATTCATCCTTTTTGTTCTGGCATCTTTTCCGCACTTCAAACTGCTGAAAAAGCTTTTTGTGTTTATTTATCTTTTCTGTACAGTAGCTTTTAGCCAAATAAGGCTCGGGCAGTTGTTCCGTCCCCACATATTTCCAGATTCAGTCATTATCTCCGTTTATCAAAAAGAAAAACTCCCACCACTTAAAGCCTTTCAGCCCAGCAGAACCCGACATCACTCACTCGTAACGAGGAAACAGCTTCTGAATATCTTTAAAATGTGGGTTCCTAGTGGGGTATAGGAAGTCCCCCCCATCCCGCACACACACACACACACACACGCACACACACACACACACGCACACACACGCACACACACACACCTGAAGTTGCTCTGATGGATTTGGGGTTTTGCCAATTGAAGGAGCTTAAATAGTGAAGCTTGTTTTCTGGATGTTTGAATTTATTTAGCTGCCAGCAGCATCTACCTCCATTTGCCCTCCACATCTTTGGGCATCTCTTTCCCAATTAAACATTTTCTGTAGCATTCAGCGAAGCAGTTCATCTTTACACTTCTCCTCCCACCTTGTTATTTCTAGACCCGCCTGACCACAGACCCATTATTTCCCTCCATGTGTGGGTAGAAAAAAAAAGAAAAGAGGAAAGTGTGAGAGAGATGAGGAGCAGATTCTGTGTGGCAGCTGAAATGCCCCATATATCTCATTTAATTTAAAATACAACCTTTTCTGTATTTTCTCCCTCCACTAAAATTCATGACTGAGCAGATATCGATGATAAATCCTGCATGGATGTTTATTAAATGATCAGAAGACGGGAAGATGCATGCTGGAGCCTCTCAGCTGTTGGTTAGGCTGAGATAAATTCAGTTCATCTATAAAACAGAAAAAGATGCTTTTGACTTTTTTCACTTTAAGCTCAGAGGTTTCTACACATTCCAGAAACATTTTAAAAACATTTTCTCTTTTAAAACATTTAATTTTGTTGAGACTAAAAATAATTGTTTTAGTTTTATGTTAAATAGGCCTGCCATACTTGGTTTATTTTGTGATACGATGTTCCATTCTTTTTAATTACAAGATACAACAGGCTGCCATACTTTAATTGTATGATTTAATGGCATGCTGTTTTTATGATATATGGCCTGCCTTAGGTGGTTAATTTAAGAATACAACAACCTGCCACATTTTAAAATTATACGACACAACGGCCTGCCATACTAATTTAATTATATGATATAATGGCATGCTTTATTATTTATTATATGATACATGACCTGCAAAAAATTGTTAATTATTTGATACAACAACCTCCCACTGCATGCCATATTTGTGAATATACGGTACAATGGCCTGCCATGCTAAATTAATTGTGTGATATAATAGCATGTTATATTTTCTATTATATTATGCATGTCCTGCCATAAATTGTTAATTATATAATACATGCTGTATTTTTTGTATGATACACATAATTAATTATATGATACAACCTGCCACATTTTAAATTATACGACACAACGGCCTGTCATACATCATTAATTATATGAAATAATGGCATGCTATAGTTTTTATTATATGATACATGACCTGTTGTTAATTACAACTACCTCCCACGACATGTCAAATTTGTGATTATACGATACAACAGCCTACCATACACATTAAATGATGATTATAATACCAGTAGTTTAGAACTTTTTTTAATCAGTTTTTTAAATTGCGTTTTACATATTTATTTTCAGTTCCCAATTTTTTTATCTTATTTTTCAGTATCAAAATGTCCCTAATTTACCTCCACAGTAAACAATGTGTTTTTATTCATGTTTTATACAACGTCCCAAATATTTTACATTTGAGGTGCTTTTGAAATGGTAAAATGTTATGAAATATTTGAAAACCATTTTTTTTTTTTATTGGACTAATGTCATTAAAAGATTTGATTATGGTGACTAAAAATTAAAGTTTTTTTTTTATTTTTTTTCTTTAGAAAGCATCGATTGCTGCAAACGGTGGGGCCAGTTTCGTAAACATTTGGCCACTTCAATCTGTAAATGCATCCCATTTAATGTATCCAAATCATTTAAAATGATTCTGGACCATAAATGTGTTCTAATATGTAAATAAAATATATTTCCATCAGCCCTTTCTGGTTCAATACAGACCCTAAAGATGCTTTAGCTGGATCGTTTCCTGCTTTCTGTTGAATTCATAAAGACTTATTAAATATGGGAAATCAATACAGCCGTTCACTGTTGAATTCATCAGCCTGCTTTGCTCTTATTTCACAGCTAAAAGCTGCCGTTCTGCTCAGTGATGTCATATTAAACTGAACACGCGTTCAATATTTTCTGCAGTCCTTTCAAAAAGCAGAAACAAATAGATCTTGATGATTTATCTGAACGTGTATCCGTGCAGCGCGTGCTTTTATACGATATTTAACATCCAGCTCAAACTGCAACGTTTATGTTCTAACCAGCCAGATGTGCACAAAAGCAATAATTGCATTTTTCCTCCACAATAAAACACTCAATGACCTGCCTTTATGCCTTTTATGTGAGATTTTTTCTTCTTCATCACTTGCAATCATATCTGCATTTTTCAACCGTTTTGAATTGGTTCAGCCATGAATAAATGGAGTTAATCAGATCCTGTTTTTCTCATTTCTCTTAGAATCTGAGCTGTGGAGTCCAGACAAAGAAGCAGGTGTGTTGTGCAGCTTATGGTGGCATTAAAAACAGAGTTAGTGGCTGCAGTTCTGAAACATGTGGAGGATCCAAGATATAAAGCTGCATCTTGTTTAGCAGATGTGATCCTCCTGCCAGGTTTAATCCTCGGAGTGTCGCTCGCTGAGGGAAAACCATGTTTTTAATCCTGCCAGCCAGTCTGGATTCCCTGCGTTTGATGGTCGCCACTTCCTGTAAGCCACTTTAGAGCATCGGCAGAGGGAAGGTGCTTTGCTCTTTTTTCATGTAATTACCAAGTGATTAGGCTCGTTAGAGGTCATCGGAGTCAGAGCGGGTTTCAGTGCGTGCACTTTTAGCTCTTCATTTAAAGTGAGAACCTTCGGCTGCGCTGAGGATGTAACTGACAGGTCTGGATGATGGGGTGGAACCATGTCTTGAGTCAGCAAATGGAAATTTTATGCTTTAAAATAGCTGAAGATAAAGTGAAAATAATGAGAAATTACCCTGAAATGACTTGACATGAAAAATAATGAGCTTGTGAGACGATCAGCTGTCCTTCGATAACAGAACAGATTTAAACAGCTAAAAATAAAAACTAAGGAAGTTGCATTTTTAAAGCTGAAAATTAAATTAGCTAAATACGAACTAAAAACTAAAAGTATCAAAAAGTTAGCAAAAACTTTGAAATAACAAGAGGATAACTAGAAGTCTTGCTAAAAGATAAATGTAGCGAAATGATAACTAAATATTAAAAGCATCAAATTGCTTGCTAAGAGCTTCTAAAGCTAAATATAGCAAAAGATAGATATATGCAGAAAGTACCAAAAATGTTAGAAAACCTTAACAAAGGTTTAGCAAAAAATTAATGTAGGTAATAAAAGTTTAGCTAAAAATCAAAGGATCAAAACATTAGCTAAAAGCTAAATGTAGCAAATGCTAACTAAATGTTAAAAAAGTGGTTCTCAATTCCCGTCCTCTTGACCAACTATTCTGCATGTTTCTGTTGTTTCCCTGCTCTTCAGCAGAACTTTAAGTTCTGCAGAAACCTGCCAATGACTCGTTCATTTAAATCAGGTGTGCCAAAACAGGGAAACAACTAAAACATGCAGGATAGTGGGTCATGGGTACCAGAACTGAGAATCACTGTAAAAAGTAGCTAAATGCTTGCTAAAGATTTTGAGATTTTATCTCAAGAAATAAGAGATTAGCAAAAGGTAATAAAAGTTAAGCTAATTTTTAAAATGTCAAAACATTAGCTAAAAGGTAAATGCAGAAGAATGCTAATTAATTTAAAAAATCTATATGTTAGCTAAAAGTAGCATAGGTCCTGCTAAAAACTAAAGTATCAAAATGCTAGATAAAAGATAAATGTAGCCAAATGCTAAAGGAAGCAAAGGTTAGCTTAAAGCTAACAACATTAAAAGGCTATAGGTAAAACTGTGATTAAAACCAAAAAACAGCAGCAAAAACCTAGCAGGAAGCTAAAACTTTTAAATGTTTGCTAACTAAATGTAGCTAAAGGCTGGCTGAAATCTAAAAACAAACACTCAGACGAGGTCAAAAACATTTTTGCAGCTTAGCTTTAGGTGGCGGGCGATAAAGATTTTGACCTTTTCCTGTCTCTTATTTTTAGTAGGACAGCTCGCTCGGTGTTTCGTATCAGACCTTAAATATTAGAAACCAACACGTAGGTCGAGCTCGTTCCCTCCTCGCTGACTCAGGATGACTCCTCACCAAAATGAGCCCCGCAGTCAGCACTGACCCTTCGCAGGCCGGCGCGATGCCGTCGACGTGTCGCCGCCGCCGCCCTCCGAGTCTTCAACTGTAAACTCAGAGCGAGGAAGACTCTGATCTTCTTTGACGAAGGGAATCCTGAGCGCCGTGATTCACGTCCCGCGTGGCGTTTCCCGCTGAGCGTGGGTGGTTGGGGAGATGCACGTGTTGGCACGGCAGGAGTGAGAGTTCTGTTAGCAAAATATCCCATGATCCACGAACCTGCGACCTCCTCAGTGAGAGGTGACGGCTTTAACACTGCTCCACCGCGCCACCCAAAACATACAACACAATCATAGAAAACCACAACTGATTTATCTATTCTATTCTATTCTATTCTATTCTATTCTATTCTATTCTATTCTATTCTATTCTATTTATAATGGTGGATTTTCAGAGTAACAAACAGAACAGGAACTGCAGACAGAGAGAATCCCTGCTGACTTTGGAAGCAGTCAGATGTCACTTCCTTGTCCTCATGAGGAGATGTGGACGTTCTAACAAATGGAAACAGTCGTGAGACTCCTTCCCATCGGGAAAGTCACTGTTACACATCAGCTCTCTCTCTCACACACACACACACACACACACACACACACACACACACACACACACACACACACACACACACACA
>JAUBOC010000019.1:4522959-4541752 GCA_032275365.1 Anablepsoides cearensis | reverse complement strand
ACCCTTTATACGAACAAAAGTAAGAGAAATTTAGGATAAGAATACGAACATGTTCTTGCATGAGGCCCATTGTCTCTAAAATCCTCCTTTGTCTCCAGTTCTTATTAAAAAATGCAGATACAAGAGGTTATTGTTTGCATTGAAACTTCAGGAATCAGAAAAAACAGTTTTTAATTAATTTGATCAGACTTGTTGAAAACTGTGTCGTCTACAGGTTTTATGTTCTCACTGGTTGTAGCTTAAGTTTGTCCCAGACTGAAGGGAGATGCTTGGTTTGTTTTTCCATTTTCCAATTTAAAAAAAAAATCAACTTTATTCTCTCATTAAAAAATGAGCAAACGCACGAACTTGTGTTCCTGCAGAATCTGTTTGGAGCATATTGGAATCCAGAAGGCGATCTGTGCCACAGAGCTGCACACGGCGGAAGGAGGCATGTGAGCGCCCACAGCTGATTGGTCCAGCTGGGGCAGCCGTGGTCCGGGTGATGTCTCCCTCGCTATTTGTCACGGGAGGACAGAGCAGAGCAGCCAGGTTCACAGACTCAGGCCGGCACCCTATTACCATCTCGCCTGGCGCACACTGAGACACACACACACACTGACACACACACTGAGACACTGAAATGTGCAGAAATGTGTGGAAAGCTGGAATAAGGAGCAGAAAAAACAAGTTAAACATACTTTTTTTTGGCATTTTTGTTGATTCATTTTAACAAGAAGCAAATTAAAGGTCCAAGATTGCTTTAAGGAGCCCAGAAATTTAAACTAAAATCATCTTATTCTGAAAAAAGACAAAGTTCAGCTGTTGTGGTAGAATCCTGTAAAAAGATCGTAAAGATATGAGACCACTGCCACACAAATGTAACTTAAAATATTTTTTAATTTATTCTAAAAGATAATCAGTTGTCTGTTTAAGCCTCCTGCCTCCTCTTAGCTCAGCTGCTAAAGGCCAGCTCCTCCATCACTGCGTCTTTTCAGTTTTGTTTTTAGCTCGTGTGACCGAATGCTTTTCTTCGTGGAGTGACTTTAGTGATTCAGCTTATCACAGAAACCCCAGCGGCTCAGTCGTTCGCTTGAATGTGTCATGTTTCTGATGCCGAGCGAAGGCTCTTTAACTGTCTCGGCGATTAGTTTTATCCAAGTGAGCAACTACGAGGGCTTCCCGTTATTACAAAGCAAAGGGGAGGCGTGCCAACACAAAGGTTATTTTTAGCTGCTGTTCCATATACAACATGTTCTCCAGACGCTCCAGGGTCACACACCGTGTTTATACGCTGACTTCAGACCTCGGACTGCATTTAACCTGAACCTTAGACAATAAAGATCTAAAATCCCTAAAGGAATTCATATTGTGCACTAGAGTCCCCACTCAGGTCGACTCGGTCTTTCCATCAGGTGATCCCACCTGCTTCCTGCTTGGCCCAGGCTGCAGGTGAGCTGAGCTAAACAGAGATAAACTGGGGTCATCAAGTTTGTCAAAAAATATTTTTAAACTGAAAGTAAATTTTTAAAACTGAATAGAAACTGATTAGAAAAATGTTCAGAACTTTTATTATATATTTAAATTAGTAAGGCAGGTCATTTGTCATATAATTAAAAAATAAGGCTTAGTATTGAGTCAAATAATTAAAAGTTATGGCAGGCCATTGGATCATATAAATATGGCAAGTTTTGCGTATACTAAAATTAATTAGTATGGCAGGCCATGTTTCATAATAAAAATGGCATGCCATTTTATCATATAATTATTGTTGAATGATGGTGTCATATAATTTAAAGTATGGCAGGTTGTTGTATTCTAAAATTAATAACATATGGCAGTCCATGTTTATAATAAATAATATGGCATGCCATTGTGTAAACATAATATGTATAGCAGGTCGAGGTATCACATAAAAAAGTCATTTATCATAAAATAAGCATCAAATATGGCAGGCCGTTGTAATATATAAATAACTAAATATGGCAGACCATTTATCATATAATCAAAATATATACCAATATGCATACTTTTTTTTTAGTTTCAAATCTCTTTTTTTCTGTTTCTTAACCTTTTTAGTCTTTTTTTTTTTGTTTAAAAATGTTTTTTCAGTTTCATAAAATTTGTTACCAGTTTCAAACTTAGAGTCAAGCTAAAATTTCAGTTTTGTGAAAATGAGGGACATGGGTTGTGATTGTTGTGCAATAAGTCCTTCTAATCCTCTGAACAAACCGCCGTTTCATCGGAGCAAATCTTTACGTAAAGGCTTCGTCCTGGAGCCTTTCGCTTCGAAACACTCAGTTCCCTCGACTCCCCGACCCGTTCGAGACAATAAAAAGCAACAGAGAACACGAGGAACACACAGAAACGGCACAGAGCTATTTAAAGCATGACCTTAAGCACTTCTGTCAAGTGAATCTGTTCTTCCTTTGCCTTTTTTTCTTTTTCAACACAGAATCTCAAAACCTTAGCCCGTAAGGCTATCACTGGCAGCGTGAGCACATATGTGCTCGCCTCCGGGCTTTTTCCTCTTCGTCACGCCGAGGCTCGGATCGTCCCGAGGCCGCGCGGTCACAGAAAACCACTCATGTATGATTGTTATTCTGCTTAAACATGACTGGAGGAGCAGAGGCTGAGGGAAGAGGACAGGACAGGTCAGGACTGTCCTGGGAGACACATCACGTGTGACGAAGCACGGAGGGAAAAAACAGACTCGCCGTCTCCGCCGTGGTGTTTCGGTGCAGAGGCGAGGGGAAGGCGACGAGCCGGGGCTTTCCTCAGTCAACAACACTGATTCTGCTCTCATGTTGAAACCCTGGTTCTGTTTGTTTCTGTTGATGTCTCTGTGAGGCAACATGAAAGATTTGCCCTCAGGCAGCAATCTGAAACCTGAAGCTTAAAGAGTTTATTTGTTCCTTAATCCGTAAAGTTTACAGATTTCTTCACACTGATGGATTTATTTATTCTAAGTTTGTTTGCCTGCCTGTCTGCGGTTGGGTGTCGTCCAGATTGTGTCGCTGCGACTCTTTGATTTTTCCATCCAGCGTGGACGCGGAGGACTTTCCCTTCAGTCCAACCCGTCAGCCGACTTGGCGAGCCTGATCGGGACGATTAAAGTTGCATCGGAACAAGCGTGTCCGCGGGGAGGAACATATTGCCGCGCCGCCTCCGCTCCTTTCAGACGCATTCTTTCCGTCTCAGCTTCTCCCTCCTCCTCTCGATGCGTCCTTAAAGAGTTCTGTTGGATCTGATTGCTCCTTTCCGTTTACATTCACTCACCATCTGCTGGGTTTGGCCGCAGCTCTGAATCAATTCTTAATGTTGGCAACTTTGCCTCCTCTCCCAGTTTGTGTCTCTGTTTCTTCTTCTGTGGCTTTCTGAGATGATTTAATCTATAATCTGGACTAGGGCTGTGTATTGATAAGAATTTGGTGATATGATACGAATCACATCACGATACAATAAATTGCAATATATCGTGATATATCGCGATACTGTAGGAAAGATGATATATTCTAATTTTTAAAAACTCAGCTCAAACTAACATGTGAGCTAACATTATACTCTGGAGTGGCCAAATAACTGGCTGACCGCTGCCAACTAGTGGTCAAAGGCTAAAATACAACACAAAAATGAACTGCTGGCATGAAAAATTACATTTTAAATCTTTTTTTTTTTTTGAGAATCGATGCAGTATAAGGAAATGAAATATTGCAATGTTTCAGTGTATTGATATTATTCCCCTTGGATTAACAAAACAAGATAAAATGGCTAGCAATTATAAAAATGCTGGTTTGATTTAGTTATTTGGAAGAGTGGTAACATTTGATTTGTTGATAAAACATGAAAATAAATAATAGGCATTCATGCAAGCTGCTGTCTGAGTAGTTGTCATCTTTTTTGTAATCTTTTTATTTACTTACTTTATTATTATTACTATAATTATTATTGTTGTTTTTTGTTTTGTTTGTTTTTTTCTCTTTTTTTCTTTTTTCCTTTTTAGTTGGGTGTGAAATAATTACTTATGTATATGTATATATATATATTTTTTTTTTGTTAAATGGGGGCAGACGTAGGATATTTTTCTTCTTTCTGCCCCTTTTCATTCAACAATATTGTGTTTGTGTTGGCGGTGCTGTTATTATTAGAACATTCACTCATTTTCACTGTAATCACATTTACCTGCGGAAACAAATAAACTTAATTGGTTGATTAAATTCAGCCTGACTGCAGCACCTTTAACCAAACTCCCCTCCAGAAACCAGCCGTTGCAGTGGTCAACACCTCCATTTTGAATGGGACTGACTCAGTAAAGTTTGTCCAGTGGTTCATGAGATATTTTGGAAGCGGCGATTACATCATCACCTTCAGCGACGGGCGATAGAAAGAAAGAGCGCTCTCGTTTTTCTCTCGTGTTAATCAGTTATTTAATCTGTCAAAGTGCCTCCCTGCCGGCGAGGCGTTTTTCAGCCTGACCTCTGTTTCAACTTTGCCTGATGCCGTTTTGACAAACCTTGGCCTTTCCCTCAGTCGAGAGCCTCGCTCCTCAAAGGCAAACCCAGTGACAGTGAAGTGATGGTGTCCGTGGCGCCGTCAGATGAAAGTGAACCGTGTTTGATGGATGTCACGGGCTGACACGGACTTATTACCAAGATATTAAAGTTTAATTGCCTGGGAGATCCTTGTCCTGCGCTGGTCGTGTCGTAAACACGAGTGATGTCCCGTGGATCTGTCAGGACAAACGAGGTCGGGGGTCATTGTCCGTCGTTGGCGTTCTTTTTTTTTTCTGGTGTGTTTTAACGTCCCTCAAACAGACGTGTTTGCTGATACAGGCCTGACAGCTCATCTCAGAGGGTGAATTATGTCTTTGAGTCAAAAACAAAATGGTGTTTTAAAGGAAGAAAAATCTGAAAGAGTTTCTGAGCAAAGAATGACTCTGCTAAAATCTGTTGAAGAAGCTAAAACGTAGGGGTAGCTAAAACCTAAAAGCATCCAAACAGCTAAATGCTATAAGTAGCAGGACAAAACAGAGCCAGTTTGCTGAAGGAGATTAAAAAAGAAAAGGTTTTTGAAGGAACTGAAGTGATCTTAAAAGGGGGCATATCATGCAAAATCCACTTTTTTATCCCTTAAATACAACTCGTGCAGAAAAGCTGAACTCAGTTTTTCACAGTGCTGCGTAGAGATCTTTATATTCTGTTTTGGTCATATTTTTTGGTATTTTCCATTTTCTTTATTCCCTATTATTGAACAATAACGTCACAGTAGTTGCTGCAGACAAGGTCATGGATGTCCGGCTAACTAATTTCTGCTCTGCAGGTTGGTGGTCTTTATTCTCTACTGGCTCAGGGTCAGACTCGGGGTCAGACTCGGGGTCGGACTGGGTCAGACTCTGGGTCCAACATGTAAAGCTGGATGGACAAGTTTACATGTTTTAATAATTGTGTTAAAAAGTTTCTCTGCTATCAAACTACAGAAATGGCTGAATGGAGTGGAGGGGGCGGAGTTTTAAGTGCCTTATTTGTATTTAAAGAGACAGCACCAAAAGGAGTTGATGTGGGACACGCCTTAGAAAAGGGGCGGGGCTTGTGTAGTTACAACAAGGAAGAATTCAGACTAAAACCTTGCAGTTCCACTTCATATAGAGCCCAACTGAAGGCTTTAAATGTGAAGGATTTTAAAGCATGACACGTCTCCTTTTATGCATGCATTCTGAGGAGAAATATATTTATAAATAAAATTATTTACTATGCTGACTCAGTATTAATACAAAAAAACAATGAAATTATCTCTGTCCATCTTTACTGCACACATACACCCAACATCATCTCAGCTTTTACTGACTCTGATATCTTTACAGAGGCATTTAGCACAGGTGAGTGTGTGTGGTTTTTCCTACAACATGGGGAATTTTATACCAAAAAAGCAACCTCATGGGGACCGAAGTGAATCGTGAATGCCAGGTCCCAACGGGTCCAACTGCATGTTACAGGTGTGGGGTTAGGTTCAGAACCAATGTTTAGTTTAGTTTTAGGGTCAGGTAAGTACCTGTGAGGTTAGCCTTAGGGTTTGTGGTCAGGGTTAGACTGTAGAAATGTAATGGAAGTCAATGGAATGTCCCCAATTATATAGCGGTGCAAACCTTGGTGTGTGTGCATGTGTGTGTGTTCGTGTGAGCCACTGCAACCACAGAAACATAAAACTCAGCCTGACTGCCGCGGGGTTAAAAGCCACATTTCATCATCCAGCGCTAATTAATTTTATCATCGACGCTGAAGCGATGGACTCATAGTCCCGCCCTGAACAGATAACTCCTCGCCTCGCGACGCTCCTAAGTGACAATTTCACGTTTAGTGGGAGACATCAGGTGTTGGGGACGGGGCGGCATCAATGAGACAGCTGTTAATCAGGAACTCATTAGTGTTGATGCATTGTCTTACACCCCCCCAGGAGCTGTTTGTAATTTATGTTTGATTTTTTACAACGTGTGCAGTCTGTTCGTCCTCAGAGCGCTGAGACGTGTTGACAGAGCGTGCTTCGACCAGTTAGCAGGCGTCGTCAGCGGCGCTGCAGTTTTAAAGCTCCTCGTTTTACGGCTCAGTCCCAGCCGTCTCGTTGTCCCAGTTTCAGTTAAGAAACAAAGCATCACGTTCATCATCATGAACGTCGCAGCACTTTATGGAGACTCCTCCCTCCATGAAAACTGGACACCAACTATGTGCAGCCCAGTGAGAAAAACCTAAAGAACCCGTTGAACTTCTGTGTTCAGCTGCAGCAGGTGTCTGAATGCCTGGATGTTCTTCTCTGCACCACATTTTTATTTTAAAGTCTGTGGAGTTTGAAGCCAGAATTTAAAATATCACAGACAAAAGAAGCTTTAACAGTTTAAGAGAAACGTGTCCAACTAAAGGTCCACGAGACTAATCAGGCCCTCATTAACATTGTTTCTGGCCCAAAAGCAATACTAGTGTCTGTGACATACATATCCTTTAAATACAAAACATCAAGTAAAACATCTTTATATTTAAGAAACCTGGTATAAAACACATGATTTTACCCATTTAACTGGTATATATTTTTTGAATTTGGCTCAAAGTGAAACAGGAAGTGACATCAAAGGGGAACTCTTTAAGAAAATCTTTGTTTATTGAAACAATTTTATTTGAACTCTAAATCTTCATCTCTCTGAAAGAGAGATGAAGAAACATAAAATTCTGCTCTGCGGTCTGTTCACATGCAGACGTCCCTCTGACATCACTTCCTGTTACTTCAAATGTAAATTTCTTAAGAACGGTTCATCTCAGCCGCATGATTTTTTTTGTGCTTTGCAACATATTTTTATCTTTCAATAAATGCAGTCATTTTTATGACAAAATTTGGTGTGACGTTCACTTTAAATGTGAAATCTGATTTCTTGTTTTGTTGCTGGATTCGGTGCATTTGTTTCATAACAGAAATTAACAGAGGTCTGAAGACAAAAAGGTAAAACATTCTGCAGGTTTGGGGAAAAAACAATAAAAGCCTCTGAATTTTAGCTTAGATTATAGTTTATATATATTTTACACAGAAACAATACATTTTATTCACCGTTATAGGAGAGATGCTAGTACCTGGACAGGTTGATTACATACAGTTAATAAATGAAGGAATGTTAAGAGAAACAGGTTGGATGACTGCAGGGCTCTAACTGCAGCATTTTAGACCTTTTAGAACTTTAAAAGTAAAATCTTAAAATCTAAGCAAACAGGGATGGAGAAAGCTGGAACTGGTCCTGGGCTTGGACCAAGTTTTGTCCTTTTTGTGTAACTGACTAATCCCCCTGCTTTAAGAAGTCTTTTAGAAATACTGAGTAAGAATAAAAGTCAGCTTCTTCTAAAACGGGTCTGCAACCTACGGCTCTGGGGCCACGTGTGGCTCTTTGGTCCCTCTGCAGTGGCTCTTTGAAAAGGTGGCCAAACATAACAGAATATTTTTTTTGTTTGTTTTTTATACACACAACAGAAATTAATTTGTATGCAAATATGGGATCAATGCTACTAATGCAAAAAGTATTGCAAAGCTCATGTTAGCCTGTTGTTACTTAAATAATCCAACTCCTTTCTATGATCTTTCTCTCAAATCCATCAGAATTATCTTTAAAGAATTTGAAGGCTACATAATAATAATAATAATAATAATAATAATAATAATAATAATAATAATAATTAGAAAAAAATATGTCTGAATAGTTCAGCTGTACTAGTTTTTATGAAATTTGATATAAACTATATACAGTATTTTTCTTGTTTACATGAATATAGTTTTTTCATTTGTCCTGATGTATAAAAATAATAATAAATAATAAAATTTCCAATGTATTTATTAGTTGTATAACGTCATCTCCACTAAAGGTTCCCGAAAAGGCCCTGAAAAGGCCCATGGACCACCAGTTGATAATCAGAGTTGTAGCTTGTTTTGAGGCTCTGAACACATTTTATTAGTGATCAAGGAGCAGAAATGGGTCTTTTGAACATAAAGGTTGCAGACCCCTGTTCTAGAAGGAAAGGTTTGAGGTGGTGAGTGGTCACTGAAGGCATCATCAGTGAAGGTTCCTGTGACCTCCTGATGTGCTGCAGAGCTGGAGTCGGTCCTCATGGTCACTGATGGAGGAGGAGGTTCGGAAGAGGGGGATGGGAGAGGAGAGCATCCGTGGGATTAGAAAGAGGGCGGTTAGTGAAGGGATGAGACGGAGTCGTGGGGGTGGGTAGAGGGGGGGACCTCAGGGAGTAAAGAGGGATGTTGTGGTGGGGGGTAGGGGGGTCTCCTCTCAGTTATTACCACGCTGCAGCACAGATCTCTGGCTCCACGCTCTGCCCTCGTGGTGCCAGGCTGTGAATGGGAAGTTGCGTGAGCTGCTCTTGTGTTTGCTCAGCGCTCGGTGCCACGGGCAGAAACAGGCAGCTCCATTCATGCACTCCATAATTCTGCCTCATTATGCTGTGGGTGCCGCGCACGTTGGCTTCATCTGGAGCCCTCTTACTACGTCTGTGCATTTCCCCCAAATCCACGGTTAGTTTAGAGCGTCAAAGAGCGAGGACCGCCCATTATCAAAGAGTTTTATTGTTTGTTTCTTTTCTAAATCTGGTTTCCTCCTTGCTCTCCGAATCCTACCACCCTCATCATCATCTTCACCATTTGGCTTTTTGTATCAGTCAGTGTTTCAGTCGGCAGAATAGCCCCTTTAGTGTCGACAGAGGCTGCAGCTGCTGCACATGAAGCCGAGGCATGGGACAGCACACACACACACACACACACTCCTTGTTCGCTTTAACAGTAAGACCGATGCCATTTAAATCTCTCGCTTCGATAAACTCGACGCAAATCAAGCTGCCTAAGTGGGTTACCCAAGACTTTGACTGACACTCGGCCGAGGCCGGCGAGCGTTCAGCCTCATTTATCCCCGTGTTGGATTTACTAACAAATAAACTAACCGTATGTGAAACAACTGCCAAAGAGACGCAGCCAAGTGAAGACCCGTGTTTTTTTTTATTTCCATACAGGCAAGATTACATCACATCGTTATCATAAAGGCATGCGTATCATGCCAGAGTTCTAAAATAAAACTATTTTTTTGCAGAGAAAACAGCTTGAAAATGGCTTCTGTCAGTTAAAATCCTGTTTCAGACAGCTGTAACTTTCACATAAGGCTAAAATACACCAAACTTGGTATGACTTATCCATGTTGCATGCCCGACCGTACCATGTTGTCATATGACATCATCAAAGTCCCGCCTCCTCACAACCGGAAGTGACTTTTTTAGGCTTGTAAGCTCCATCTCTGACCCTCTCGACCTAATCAGCAACAAATCATGTCAGAACACAAATCATACGTTGATCTCATGTGTTTTCAAGCTAAAACCCTTTTTAGTGCAGTGAAGTCAAACATCACGACATTGACATACATTTGGCTCTAAATTCCACATATTTTAACCAATCTGCACTCAATTCACTACGGTTGATCCTAAAACACCCCCACTGCACGAATGCCGTCCAATTTCAAGGGGGCGTGGCCTAATAACACATCATGCTGTTGACATATGTTTGGCTCTAAATTCCATATATTTCAGCCAATCAGCATGCAGCTTGCTATGGTCCAACCCAATAAGGGAATGCAGTACAATTTTTGGAGGGCGTGGCCTAATTATACATCACGCTGTTGACACATGGCTCTAGATCACGCATAGATGCTCCGATCTGAACCTAATTTTCTGTGAATCATAAGGGAGGCCTGCTCAACACATTTGTATTGTAGTTTACAAGATTACTTTACATCCATCTGTTCACCTTATGAGATGATTTAAATAATGAAGGGCTGTGATGATTCCAACATAACTGCTAACAGTTTACTGAATGGTGACGGGAGACATCAGCGACGGTTGGCATCAAGTTCTCTGTTGTGATTGTTATGGTTGCAGAGACGACCTTTCCACTTGTTCCAGTGCAGCCCTCTGTAAAGAGTCATCAAGGTGAACGTGCTGCACGGTTTGTGGGATTATGATTAGCGTGGTAGCAGGGGTCTTAGAGGGAACAGGAGCGCTGTTCATCCGGGTGTCGCCTCGGGAACAGATCTGTCAAAACACGAGCGATCGGCCACTTCCCTGCAGAACGAGAAGAAAAAAAACACACGTACTGTACACACACACACACACACACACAAACCCGTCACGGACAGCAAAGGTGCTCCATAAACACACAGAGTTCATGTACGCCTCAGGAAACAACAAGAAACATCTAACTCTGAGTCACTTTCAGTCTGACTCAAACACGCACAGACAAACAGGAGTTTTATCAATGCCCTTTAGATTTATCACTGGGACAAGTTTTAACTCAGAAAGACGAAGGCGGACGAGAGTGTTTCTGCCTCAAGAAGACAAATTTTAACTAAACTAATCACCGGACAAACCTCTGTAGCGATCAGCTCGGAGCGTTTGAGATTTCCTCATCTGCTCCCGTCTAATTGCAGATGAGAATCTAATCTAAAGCTAAATGAGACGACTCAAAAAAAAAAAAAACGCTGCAGAACTCGGCCGCCAGCTCCATCTGCAACCGACCCGAGCAACAAAACCAACTTTTTATTTTTTTCTCTGAACCGCAAATATTTGACAGCCCTGATGTTTGCCTCTGAACGTCTGAGGCCAGATGTTTGGGTATGATAATGAAGACCCTCCATCCCCCCGCCATGTTTATCAAATTGCTTCCACGCTGCAGACAAACATCATCAAGGCCTCATTATTTCCAACTACTTCTGAAATAAAGAACTTAATCATTTCCACACACGGCCTGGGATCACTTTAATCCTGCGTGTAAAATAATTCAAAATAAGAACAGAAACAGATTTTAAAATGTGTTTTATAATCAGATCTGTTTAAGAAGAAACAAAAGACAAAACAGCTCGTTCTGCATGATTTGGTTCATGTATTCATGATGATGCTCCTTATGTTCACTGTAAAAACACCTGTTTATTGTAATTAATTTCCTTGGTGAATTCAGTATTGTGATGAATTAAATCCTTTTCTTTTCATCTGTTAGTTAAATTTGTTAGTTTTAGTCTGTTTCAGCCGAGTTTCAAATAAGAGGACTTGCTGCCTCTGATAGGAATATGAGTTTAATCTAAGGGGGCACCTGGATTTGAACCAGAGACCTCTTGATCTGCAGTCAAATACTCTACCACTGAGCTATACCCCCTTGTGTTTTCTCACAGTGTGTTTTCATGGATTGATTTTTACATTTTGGGTGATATCCATACTTTCACATTTTGTTACACTGCTCTCAATCCATGTGTGAAAATGATGTCTTCCTGTTCCAACACACCTGATTTTGATGGCTGGGTGATTAACAGGCTTCGGCCCAATTTGAAGAGTTAATTCAATCACTGAATCAGGTGTGTTAGAGATGGAAAACTTCTAAAACATGGAGGATAGCAGCCCTCGAGTTTGACACCCCAGTCATAGACTTTAGTTAAACCCAAGTGGACACTTTGTCTTGGCTGTAATTATATGCTTTGCCAGAGGGGGCACCCAGATTTGAACTGGGGACCTGTTGATCTGCAGTCAAATGCTCTACCACTGAGCTATACCCCCTTGTGTCGGACTGTTCATCCATCCACTAATTCTGACTCTTCTATAAGGACTGTTTTCTGTTCTGCTGGTTTAGAGCATCTTGTGTAAAAAGCCTGATTATTCTGTCATTTGCTCTGTTGTCAGTGGGAGTGTATCCATGATGGTGCAGAAAACTCACACAGGGAGCGCCTGGATTCAAATGAAAATGCTTCATTGAGTCGTAAAAACTGAAGGTTCAGAGTGACTCTTTTTTGATTTCAAACCATTTTACAATCAGTGTCGATGTGTTTAACATCTTTTCATTGTTTCCTTCTCTGCTGTGTTATTTTCTGCTGTCTGAACTTTTAAAGATGCACACAAGAAAGATTATGGCCTCAATTAAAAAAATGCTGCAGAGTTTTGCTTTTAAAAACCATCTTAAAATTTAACAAAGTAAAGTTAAAGTCCTGCTCTGTTTTTAATTTCAAATATTTTTAAGTCAGTGTGCACGTCTAATGTCTTTTCATTGTTGTTGCTGTGTTATTTTGACACTCAAATGTCATGATGGATTTATAAAAATCATCATTTAATTGATTGCACATTAGAAGGGGGCACCCAGATTTGAACTGGGTACCTCTTGATCTACAGTCAAATGTTCTACCACTGAGCTACACCCCCTACAGTATGTACTTCACGTTCAGACTAAACTTTCATCATCATTAACTTTTAACTTGTGGCTCATGTTGGTAAAATGGTTCACATTCAGGATTTATTTTTAAATATTGAGTTGTTCTATTATCAAAATTTCCTTCTTCAAAGCTTCTAAATGATCTGTGGTTTGTTGAAGTTTTGCGATCCATCCTGAGCCATGATTTGAAAAACATGTTGATCTGGAGTGACTTCATCTGGAAATCCAGACATTTATTTAAAAAGAAAATCCACAAGCTTCACAGTAGCTGTGTTTCCATTGACCATAAAAACGTGCAAATTTGAATCAGGAAAATAAATTTGATTAATGGGAAACACGCTAATTTGTAAAAAACTTAAGTCTGTCGACAAAATGGTTTAAAAAGGTGATTTTTCAGGTGTATTTCACAAAACTTCAATGGAAACACTTTTTCGCATCACGGGAGTCACATGATCAACAACCGAATGTTTCTACTGGCAAAAAAGACGACGAAGACAACAGGAAGTAGAAGTAGTAAAATCACAGACTACAATTTCCCAAAAACGCTGCATGTGTAGCAGCTCTCAAGTATACAGGGCTTGTTGCTCAAAAGCCTTGAAGAAGCCGACGTCTCCTCTAGGGGTGTAACGACACATCGATCTATATCGATATATCGATTTGAGTGGTTCATGATTCACCTATATCGTGGCTAAAGGAAAATCGTGATCTATATCGTCATCATATTCTTAATGACAATCGATATCATCTGCCCATCTAACACAGTCATTGTGTTAGATGGACATATGATATCGCATTATATTGATCGCAGACTTGTGAATTGAATTGAATCGAAATCATATCGTGACAGACTTTATGATATCGAGAAATATCGAATCGTCATCTAAACATATCAATGTGACATCGTATCGTGATAAAGCTGGTGATTTACACCCCTAGTCTCCTCTGATGGCTGATGATGAGCACTAGTGTCGTGGTAGCATGAATATATCTCATGCATGTGTTTTCATCTGCTGCTGCCATGTTTGTAATAATTTATCATAAGAACAAACGTATTCACGCGTGATTTTAAAAGCATTTTTTACTTAATGGAAACATCATACTTGCAAAACTGTGTTTTTCGACCTTAACAGAATATCAACAAAGTTTTGTGCACATTTGCAATGGAAACGCAGCTAGTGATGTTATATAGTGATGGGATATTATACAATGGGATTTCAAGAGAGAAATGTCTATTACAAAGGGCAGTTTAAACAGTTTGAATTCAAATAAAACTTTTTACACACATTTAAGTTAGAAAACATAGATTTAAAAGTATAATAAATGTTTTAGTTACTTCTGTAGATTTGTTTATATCAATGCACAATGACTTTTTTTCTCTCTGACCTCAGCTTTACAGCCATTAAATTAAAGTGCTACATTGTTTACCAGATTGGAACTGGGGACCTGTTGATCTGCAGTCAAATGCTCTACCACTGAGCTATACCCCCTGCTTAACAAAGCTATAAATAAAACATCAATACTGCTGTAAATTCAAATATTACCTTGGATTATCACAACAATCAAAGGCTGCTGATCATCAGTCTCACTTTTCATCCTCATGTCAAATAATGTTTCTCTAAAATGAATTCTAGACTGAAAATAATGTAAAATCCTAAACAAATAAAGCTAAATTAGACTCTGCAATGCAAATCATTTCTCAGAATACTTGTTAGTTAATTACTGGTGCACCTCTATTAAATGATGCGCATGATGACATGAGAGCTGTTACATGTAAATGAAGAAGCAGGGTGTTTAAACTTAGATACCCAAAGCTTGACCTTGAACAGGGGGCACTCAGATTTGAACTGGGGACCTGTTGATCTGCAGTCAAATGCTCTACCACTGAGCTATACCCCCTACAATTTTCCAATCAAAATATCAGTTCAAAATATACTAAAATCATCACTAACTTTTAATTTGTGGCTCATGTTGGCAAAATGGTTCACAATCAGGATTTTTTTTAATATTGAGTTATTCTATTTTCAAAATTTCCTTCTTCAAAGCTTCTAAATGAGTGTTTTTTTTATTTTATTTTGTGAGTCATCCTGAGTACCGATTTGAAAAACATGTTGATCTGGAGTGACTTCATCTAGAAATCCAGACATTTATTTAAAAAGAAAATCCACAAGCTTCACAGTAGCTGTGTTTCCATTGACCATGAAAATGTGCAAATTAGAATAGGGAAAATAAATTTGCTTAATGGAAACACCCCAATTTTGATTGGGTTTGCGCTAGGATAGGGTGGTTTTTCGACCGTATCGAAATTAGTGTATTTCGCAAAACTCCAATGGAAACACTTTTTTCGCATCAACCAGATGCTTCTACTGGTGAAATAGACAACAAAGAAGAAGAAGAAGACAACAGAAAGTAGAAGTAGTAGTAAAATCACAGAAGTAGTAAAAGAAAGTAGTAAAATCACCAACTACAATTTCTCAAAATCACAGTTAGGGTTAGAGAAATATCTATTAAAAATGGAAGTTTAAACAGTTTGAATTAAAATAAAACATTTTATAGACATATATGTTAGAAAACATTGATTAAATGTTTTAGTTACCTCTGTAGTCTTGTTCATATCAATGCACAATCACTTTTTTTTTCTGACCTCAGATCTCCAGGCATTAAATTAAAGTGCTGCATTGTTTACTTTAGAGGGGGCACCCAGATTTGAACTGGGGACCTGTTGATCTGCAGTCAAATGCTCTACCACTGAGCTATACCCCCTGTTTCCTAGTGTCTGAAATCAACAAGTTGCTTCTATGAGCAGAGAAGATAAATTAGATTTACAATCGGTGGCCGATCCTAAAGTCAGGTTGTGTTTATATTCTGAGAGCTTTTAATTATTTTATTTTTGAACCGAGAACCTTTTGATGTGCTTTTAAACTCTCTGCCAGCGAACTAAAGCTCGTCTAAATTCATCTGAGTAAGAAGAAGTGACAGCAGCAGGAGGTTTCTCCTGCATTATGTCAGCAAAAGATCAAAGCAATAAATGGTCTCCACCAGCGAGCTGGCTGAGTCTGCAAACAACTGCCTCCTCTTCTGATTTATTGTTTCCAACTCACAACTTAGTTTGACTGTTGCCTCGACCAAGAAGAGTCGCATTCATTGTGTAAAAGCAGCTCTTTAGTTTGTTCAGCAGGCGATTAGGCTGTTAATCATTATCATTAGTGTCGCCTCAAATAACATCTCACATTTAAAAAATAAATAAAAACTTTGTGAAACTTCGAGGACGTCTGATTTGTCACAGTTATCAACATGTTTACAAACCCCAGAAGTGACATTTCAGCACTTATTAGTGTCAAGAAATAAAGTTTGACAGCTGTAAATGAGAAGAATCGTCTCTGAAAGGAGCTGCGGATGCTGCGACACGCTGGAGAGGATTTACAGGCTGATTATGAGAAACGTGGCGCTCAGAGGGTGCAGATAAGAAAAGAGGCTGAGATAATGTGCTGCCGTCATTTCTGCAACAACCACTGGTGGGTTTGGATGAAATCAAATGGATTTTTTGTAATGTTTGAATGATTCTGACTCAGTGAGAGGCTGAGAGCAACACAAGGCCCAGTTTTCTGTAGTTATAGCTCCTCTTTCATCTGTCAGTCAAAAACTACAGCAGGAATTTACATTTTAACACAACATAAATCTGTTCTTCAGTTTTAGTATAAATATATATTTATACTAAAACTGAAGAACAGATTTATGTTGTTGATATAATTTTACTTTTTTTTACTCTTTCAGAAACCTAAAATTTTTTCAAATATATTAAAAAAATAAAGTAAAAACATGACAGAAAATGTACTTTTATTGTGTGATTGCTGAGGTTTTTATTTATCCCATTTTATTTATTAAAATACCTCCAAAATAAAACTAAATTCCTTAAAAATGTTCTAGCTTTTAGCTGCTGTCTTGCTAATTTTAGCTTTAAGCTGTAGATTGGTTATTTGTAGCTGCAGTTTTGTTTACTTTAGCTACATTTAGCTTTTAGCAACTTCCTGGCTACATTTAGCTGTTTTACAAAGTTTAGCTTTAAGCTCTAGCTTGACCAAACTGCTAAAGGTTTGTTCAATAAGTCTAGCCTTTAGCTAAACTTTGGCTAATTTCAGCTATTTTGCTAAAAGTAGTTTTTGACAACTGACAACAAACTAGCTACATATAGCTGTAACTTTATTTATTTACTCAGTTAAGTTTTTAGCTACAGTTTGCAAGTTTTATTGTATTTTTTGCTAAATTTAGCTTTTACATGTTTCTTAACTGTAGCTTTTACAGTTTAGCTAATTTTAGCTTCTTTTTTGTTTGATTTTTGACAGGTCCGTTCATATTTTATTCTTCTTTTTCAGAAAATGTATTTTCTATTTGTTGATTTTGTTAAATCAGGAAGTGAAAAACTTGTTTTTTTATATTTTTTAATAAAATGAAGTCAGGGACATAAAAGAAAATTAACTTGACTGTAAACTGGTTTAATTTGATCAGATAAAAAACATTTTTCAAAATAAAATCCTGAAAAAAATCTAAATATTCAATTATTTGTGAATTTAAAAATTAAATATATCAGAAAAATCAGATAAATTTCTGTTTCTGTCACAAATTTAGAGACACTTTATCTTCTCTGGTTTTACTCTGCGTTCTGGTTTTTGTATTTATTTTACATGTTTAGACTTCCTGCTTCGTTTCTGTCTGATTTTTTCAGATCCTAAAACAATAATCACCACAGCAGCTCTGGATCAAGTTAATCAGTTTATAAAAACATCTTTTGTTCTTTTGGGTTTTATTGTTTTTGTCGAGCTCCTCTGATCTTAAGCTGTTTCTTTGTCTCTCAGAGTTTGCAGTTTTTCCTGTAAGAAGCCAACTTGTTCCTGCATCTGGCAAAGGCATAACTTTAGCTTCTTAAACCCTGCATGTCATTTTGAGCAGTTGTGCTTAAACGTACATATATGACATTGTAAATGATTAAATCAAGTCAAAGATAAGACAAAAAGAGAGTTGCATTTGTCTACTTAATCAGTTCATTTCTATTGTGTTTGAGCAAATGATGTCCTTTTATTGGGGGGGATATATTGACTCGATCAAATAACCCCCCTGCAAATTACACCTGTGGCATCTGGATCCATAAGTCCTCCTCATGACTGTAAACAAAAACAAAAACCTCAGTCCTGAACAAAAAAAACAAATGAAACATTTAATTTAAACAACTGTTAAACAGAAAACTACCAAAGAAAATAATCTGGTTAAACCAAACTATGAAGCAAGAATCGAATATTTGCTCATATTTTCCACAAAGAACAGTTTAAATGTATAAAATCACTGCAGCTCAGCACTAAAATGTAAGAGAATTCAAAACTTCTGTCTTTTTAAAAAAAAATGTAATGTAAAAGGTTGGAGAGACTAAAAAGCAGAAGAGCTGCAGCTCAGTGAAGCTCCGGGATTCTGCAGATTTATTTTCTGTGTGACGAGACGTCCAAGACCTTTTCTTTTTTTTTTTGTGCACATAATGCTACCCGAGGCTAATTTAAAGCTGGCATTGAAGCTCTTTTTCAGCTGTGTTTCTAAAAGTGCAAACATCTAATTACTCCCCCACCCCTCCCTGAAACCTTGGTCCTGACCCGCTCCTCTCAGGTGGCCTCAGGTTCTCAGTATTTACCTCAGTGTTTAGCTCTTGGATCTCTCCCCTCCCCTGCTTCCTCTGTCTGTCATCCCCAGACTCCCCCCTTCGTCTACCCTGCCAGGGGGGTATTAAACCCCCCCACCCCACCACCTTCTCTCCATCATCACCACCCCCAGCCGTGACCCAGTTTGCAGGGGATGAGGGTGTAAGTGAGGACCAGAGAGGCAGGATGCTCTGCCTCCCTTTCAGGAGGCGCTCACACTCGGCTGAACACACACTGAGCCTCCTCTGCGGCTCTTTGTGTCGTCGTAGCTCAGAGCTAACTGATGTCAGCCGAGGTTATTAGGAGGAGGACGGAGTGAGCTGAGGAGGCAGAGATGGGAGGGGGGGGGGGGGGGGGTGGCCGGACCATCC
>JAUBOC010000019.1:4491468-4505760 GCA_032275365.1 Anablepsoides cearensis | reverse complement strand
AACTCAATGCATAATAATGGCTCCTGTGCGGCGCACGATAAGTCACGTGATGTCCAATCCAGTAATATATATCAATGTTTTTTCCTCTGACAGTTTCTGCTCCTCGGCTTGGCCCCGCCCACCTCCACCTGTTCTCTGTTCCCATCAACCCACTTGCCTCCCATCTCCTCACACCTGCTGGCACTGCGGCATCTTTTGACTGGTGTTTATATTCATTCAAAATAAAAACATGTTTACCGGAGCTCTCGGCTGTCGCCCTCATCTTTCCTCCAGGCTGGAGAGTAAAACTCCAGGACTTTGTCGATTTTCTTCCTGCAAGACACGAACGCATCGTCTTTACACAGCGAGGACTGTTGATGGTGTCAACATGACCTTTGTTTGTTCTCACCTGCAGTCTTTACATGAAGCAGAGACCTTTCCTTTAGGAGGCCGAGGTTTCTCATTACTGGGATAAAAAACAGAGAAACAGGTCAAATAAAGACATTTGTTAATAAAAAATCTTTTTTTAGCAACATTCCTACTTGGATTTTTGGTATTTTCCCTCCTCCTTCATCCAGGTTTGAGAACAAAGCTTGTTTTTTTCCCACCTGTGACACATTAACACAGTCAGACCTCTAACTTTAGTCTTGATTATAAGACAGAGACCAAGGAAGGAAAAGCAGAAGCAGTTTGTCTGTTCTCACCTGCAGGTTTTATACAAATCAACACTTTTAGGCTGAGGATGCTGATGCTGAGGGACCATGTTGCTGTGACACAAACGAGAGGAAAAACAAAACAAAAGCAGTAAAATATAAATAAAACAGCATCACTGAGATGAATAAAACCAGGTTTTGAAGTTGTGAAATCAAGTATTTGGGACTGTTTGATGTGAGGTTCTGTGAAGTCATTACCAGAAGTCAGTATCTGATTTGCTATAGATAATGGCCAAAGTCCTCTCAGTTAGAGAAAAATAAGATAGAAGTTTGACTGATAGTCATACTAATCGCTGCTCAGAGCAGAACCAAGACTAAAATGGATTTCTACGATCCATTTAAAAAAAAAACATTCAGCAGAAATTAATGCAAATGTCATCTTTACATGTTGTCCCGTCTAAGTCTGTCATTTTTCATCAATAGTGGTCCACATCATCAAAGAGAACCAAGCAAATTTTTAATGCTGTTTAAGCTTTGTTGATCAAAAAAACAAACAAAGCATCTGTCATAAGAAGCTCTCAGCTGCTTTAAAATGATAAATTGTAGATTTTAACCCCTCGAGGTCGATAAGGGAGCGGCAGATCAGAAGAACTAAAGGACTGATGTTTCAGCAAGACTCATCAATACGTTTATCTTTACCTTACTTGACTCTTGTAACCAGGACCGGTCTTAGACAATATGACCCCCTGGGCAGGATTTCAGGTGGTGCCCCCTGCAATTTTCTAAATCTCACCTTCACACCAAATTAAATGGTTTTGTCTTTGATATTTTATCTTTAGAAACCGGGTTGTCAAATTAAAATAGTTAAAATTCATTTGAAACAAAATACTTAAGGTCTACCTCATACGTTTGCTGACATCATGAGGAGCCTGTTCATGTTAAAGGGATCCACAATTACTTGTAATATTAGACATTTTTTTTTATAAATATTTATCTCAACTGTAAAATAAAGACTGTAAAAATGACTGTAGGCTCTAGTTTTCTTATTTATTTGAAAATATATTAGCTGTGTCCAAATTCAGGGGCTTGGTCCTTCAAAGTGCCCGTGCTACACGGTCTAGGTGGGCCGGGTCCTTGGTCAACCACAAAGACCGGAAAAAAGCTTTTAAAAATAGATCAAAATTAGCAAAATATCAACATATTATTAATATCACAAAACAGCAAAATTAGCTTAAAGGCGATATTTGAAGAACTAATGGGCTATAGGTGCACGTTTATTAAACTTTACCAGCTCATTTGATTTCTGACCAGAATCATATTAACAACATTACAAATGACAAAAGCAACACAACCGCTTGAAAGTTTTATTTTTTATACTGCCATATTTTTATTTAAAACATTTTTTTCTCTCCCTTCGTCTGCCATTACTAGCGACAAAAATAAATTTCCAGGCTGCCGGCAATGCATTATGGGATATGGTGGGCCGAGAAGGATCCATCGGATCCATCCTTCAAATTGAGGAATGAAACAGTTCTAGGGGGGTCCAGGGGTACACGCCCTCAGAAAATTTAGTTAAAGATCTACTTAAAACTATACATTTTCCATTCTTTTGAAGAGCATTTTACTAAATTCATGGAATTAATAAAACATACTGAAATGTGACCCATCACATCGAAATGAGCATTAAGTCTAAAAGTGATATATGGAGAAATAGGCAAATATAGTGTTTTGATTAAAACTTTTGCAAAAATTGCATTTTGTCAAAACATAATGAATAAATGCCTTATAAATGTATTAGTTGAAGAAGGTGTCTGAAATATTATCATAAAACAAAATTTTGAAGCATTTTTTTAGCAGTAACAACAAAATACCTGATTTTGAGGGAAAAATGCCTTAAAATTTTGAGATTTTCCATGTGAGCTAGCAAAGTTAAGTTTCTTTTCAGCTGGGAAATGTCAATATTTAAATATAAATTGAGGTTTCCTCTTTATAAGGACATCAAAAATTCCTCATTAAAATTACATAAAATTTGGATTCAGACCAAATATTTTTGTATTATTGTAACCAACAAGACAAATTAAGTCATAAATATGGCTTTATTTATGATATCAGAATGATACAGGTATCAAAATGTAGCTTTTCAAGCCAGGAATCTGAAAATGTATTTAGATCATTTTGACAAAATTGGACTTAATCCTCATTTCGATATGATGGGTCACAAATATGTATTTTATGAAGGCTGAACACTGAAAACAAGACTTCAACCTGAACTTTTTTATTTCCACACTGACTGAGCTCCAGTTGTCAGTCTTGACTGCATCATATGATATTTTTATTACTAAACATCCTCGTGTTAAAGAAAACAAGAACAAGTAACTACAAAGTAAATCAACTAGACTCTGATGAAAAAAATAATAGAATTTTTTTTACTGTTTTTGTTCTTTAAAATGTCCACCATAAAACTGCAGCTGATCCAGAACACTGCAGTTCGGAGGGCTTTGGACCGACATCCTGCTGCTCAGAGAATTGATTTTAAAATCTCCAGTTTTAGACTCACACAAGAAGCTGCAAAAACTAAATTATTCAGATAAAAAACAAACAATGACAGGGCAGTAAACTCATAAAACACCTGAGAAGCAGAAGTAATCAAACCAAAGTCAGCGTGTGAATGTGTGTGTCCATGGATCTGAAGCGTAAAGCACCTTGGGGATAAAGTGGACTTGATGAGGCGCTATATAAGTTCAAGTCATTTAACATTTACCATTTAAAGACATAAATGAACCCCCTTAAATTTCCTGAAAAACTGAAGATTTTAGATGACAAAAGTAAAATTAAAAGACAAATTCAACATAAACTCCTCATATTGTAAAAAAGAACTTACTTCTTTTCCAATGTGAACCCGATGAAGGTGATCAGCAGGCTCCCCAAAAACAGGAGCGCCACCAGCAGCCGGAGCAGATGTCCCCTCATGTCTCCCTCCTCCTGGGACCTGTTAGATCTGCTTCCTTCTGTCACACCCTTGAACAGTTTTATAAATAGTCTGTCTCCTGGAAGCTCAGACGTCCTCCCTCCTGCGCTCCTCGAGCTCATAAAGACACAAATTTAAAACCACCGATTGCCTGAAGCTAAACATTCCCAGCTTTATCAACACCTCTGGCAATTACACAAGTCATCTTCACCATCAGCTTCATCAGTGAGCTGAATAAATACAGGTTTTGTAGATTTGTAGAAATTGTTGAAATTATCAGATTATCACTTGTTACAATCTGGTGCTTTTAAACTTTTTAAAAAATAATTGAAGAAAACAAATCAAAACAATTGAAAAATGAAAATCTAAAAAAATATATAATAAATTGAAAATTGAAAAATGTGCAAAACTAGCCTCTTAAACTCAGTGAAGTTTGAACCTGTAAATGGTTAATGATTAAGCTTTTAGTATCTTTTTGAATGACGTCCAGTTTTATTTACATGATTTAAAAAAAAAAAGAAAAAGCAGTGGAGAGAAATGAGGGTCTGTCTGAAAACACGTTTATCTGTGAAACAAGTTTATTTAAACCCACGTGAACAAGGTTGTGTTAAATAAATTCGTTCTGCAAGGTCGTCCAACTGTATGTTCCCCAAATGTCCAGTAGGTTTCTAAATGTGAACACAAATAAACCAGAGCAATTAAAGTCTGGGAGGACACAGGAGGCAAACAGAGAGCCTCACCCCACCTGACAGTCCAGGATGGATTGGAGCAGAAGAATAAAGGTCTTGGACTGGTTTGGTTTAAGTCCGGGACCTGGGTTAGATGGTCTTGGTTGAAACATAAAGCTTAAATCATCAACTCGTTCTTATATTTAGCTAATTTTCATTAAATGTTAAAGTTAAATGTCAAAAATATATTTATATATTAAATGCTAAATTTAAATGTTTAAATCAAAATGTAAAAGTTAAACCTTAAATGTTGAAGTTCACATTTAGATATTTTGGAATGGAACGCAGCCTTTGCTGTTGGTGCTCAGCTCATGTTATGATGTCATCATCCTGAGACAATAGCCACCTGTAGAGCTCCGATGCAGCTAAAGCTTCCCTACAAGACAACAAACTTGCAGTTATGACTGGTGTCTATGGAGAGCCGTTTCATTCTAAATACAATAAATAAATGAATAAATAAAGTAACTAATAAAGTATTAATAAATATTCCATCAAATAAATACATTTCCCCATTAAATAAAACTAAATTAATATATTATAATACATTTTTAGCTTTCTAAAAATCCTTATAGTATTTATTTATTTATTGTATTTTGAATGAAACGGCTCTCCACACTCCATAGGTATCTGAGCTGAACGTCAAACTGCTGGACCACAGGGACCACCCATATTGTTTTTATGAACACATTTTAAGTTTTGATTTTAAATATTATCTTCAGCAGCGTTAGCAGCAACTAGCAGTGGCTAGCAACAGCCATTGTTACCTCCACCAGGGGGAGGAGGTAATGTTTTCAGTCGTGTCTGTCTGTCTGTCTGTCTGTCTGTCTGTCTTTTTATCTGTCTGTGGACGGATTGTCCATAACATTTTTACCACATGTGGATATTGGCCAAAGGAACACACCATTAAATTTAGTGATGTTCTGGATCACGATACATACAGGAATTTTTATTTGAATTCAAGTGAATCAGCCAGGCTGTAACATTACGTCAGACGCACGACTGTGTGAAACAGGAAGTAAAGTCGCAAACTCGCTGGGACTACACATCCCAGGATGTCTACTATCTGGAAACTTCTAATGCTGCTAAAAGCTAAATTCAAAATGTGTTCATAAAAACAATAAGGGTGGTCCCTGTGGTCCAGCAGTTTGAAGTGCAGCTCAGACACCAGCCAGAACTGCAAGTTTGATGTCTTGTAGGGAAGCTTTAGCTGCATCGGAGCACTAGAGGCATATGACTAGAGGTGGCTATTGTCTCAGGATGATGATGTCATAACATGAGACGAGCACAAACAGCAAAGGCTGCGTTCCATTACAAAATACCTAAATGTGAACTTCAGCATTTAAGGTTTAACTTTTACATTTAGGATATTAATATTTAAGTATATTTTTTAACATTTAAATTTAATATTTAGTAAAAATTTGCTAAATTTAACAGTCAGCTAAATGATGAAAAGTATGTGAAATCTTTTTACATTTCATTTTACACTAGGCATCCTTACCAACTCAAAATCAGCACAAAACTGGAGCAAATGTTCTGGTTGTTAAGTCCTTCCGACTAATCCTCAACATGTTTGAGGCACTTAACAGCTCAACAACATTAAATCATTCAAACTGAGACCTTTATACAACAAGAAAACAAGAAATTTATAACATTTATTGATTTTCACTTCCTTTTTTTATTATTTTGTTGTTCACAGAAAAAAAGAAACACTCTTTTTATCCAACAACCGTTGGTCATTTACATAATGATTGTTATTTTCTGCACGACAGAAATATTTACTGTTGTCGAGACTCATTTTCATATTCAAATGTGCAAAAATAAACACTGTGAGCAACTAAACACACATGTGAGTCATTTCACTTTGCATAGATTTAACATAAACATCAGAACGACTCAGCTCTAATGTGCAACAAAACTGGACTTATTTTAGTTTGTAATGAAAAATAACAATAATTCTGTAACAGATCCACTGTCTCAAACACCTCCTCCTCTTTCAGTCTTCAGGTTCTTGTAAAAACACAAACTCACAGAAGGACGTGACGGCTTTCATTCGATGTGAAGTACCAGGTGGTTATTATACAGACACGTTACATTCAGTCAAAGTTAGCTTTTAACCACATAATACATTCATTTTGCCTTTAAAGGCAGTATACTTGAATAAAATAAGGCACCAAGAGGATTCTTACAGTCAATGTTTAAAATCACGATGTATCAAATACTGCAGATTGAAAGAGTTTTCTCAGGGTTCAGATGCACATCTAAAATGAGGCTTAGTGTAAAAAAAACGCTCAAGTCACATGATTGTCCCGTCATAATCTGTGTCAGTAAACAAATACAATCAAACAAGTGAACAAACATCTCAGACCCATAATTTCCACATCATAAACAAACACGTGGCAGCTGGCAGTCATATTCTGCTAACAAATTCTTCAAATTAGGTTGCATGAATATGAGGAAAATATTGTGCAGATAAAGTTGTATATATATAAAATAGAACTTTATCTATAAATCTAAATGTAGAAATTAAATCTTAAATGCTAAAAGTAACAAAACGATAATAAAAAGCTAAAAGTAGCAAGCAACAGCTGAAGGGTAAAATAGTAAAACAATAGCTAAAAGCTTATGAGAGACAGCAAAAAGCAACAAAACATGAACCTAAAGCTGGAAGCGACAAAATTTGTAGCTAAAAAGTAGTGGTAAAACAGCAGCTAAAACAAAAAAGTAGTAGCACATCAGCTAAAAGCTAAAGTTGCAGGATGTTAGCTAAAAGTAGCAGAAACAAACATATTAACAAAAACGTGAAAGTGATAAATTCATACGTAAAAGTAGCAACACAGTTTCTAAAAGCTTCAAGTAGTGGTAGACAAAAGCTAAAAGTGGCAAAACAGTGTCTTAAAGCTAAAAATAATAACGGCTAAACAATAAAGCTTACAATAAAGTATTTTGGAATGGATTGCAACCTTTGCTGTTGGTGAGGAACATTTGTCATTGTTGCTTTTGTTGCAACGTCATCATTCTGTGACAAAAGCAATTGTTAACACTGCTAACGCTGCTAGCGCTGCTGCACATGGCATTAAAATTTTTTAATTCCAAATATATATATTTGGAATATTTATTATATTATATTATTATATTATTTGTTTATTATTTATTATTATTATTTTAGTTATTTTTATTGTAAACGTGGATGTTATCTGTGGTCTCGCAGTGCCAGCCACAACTGCAGGTTTAACGTCTTGTAGGGAAGCATTAGCACCGTTAGCACCATTAGCACCATTAGCAGCCCTAGCAGCATTAGGATAGTTAGTGGTTGGTTTTGTCGCAGGATGATGGCGTCACTACATAAGCTGCGCACCAATGGCAAAGGCTGCATTCCATTCCTAAAATTTTAAATGTAAACTTTAACATTTAACCACATCCTTTAAGATTTAATTTTTACATTTATGTTTCGAATTTAACATTTAAATATAACGTTTAAAATTTAAATGAAACATTTATTTCAAATTAGTAAAATTTAAGAACAGTGAGCTAAATAACAATAAAATGTTTGTAGATATTTTTTTTTAAACTAGGATAATGAAAATGTGTTATTTTACACTTGGTACCACATATTTATGACTTTATCATGAGCTATCTTTGTTCAGCCAAAATAGGTTTTTTCCAGACAGGAGCTGATAATAAACAGAGCTGTAAATAGATTCTTCTTATCAATTGATTGCTGGAGTTTGATCGTAGTGCCTGTTTTGAGGCTGTTGCCAGGTTGTCACACATTTCAATAAAAAATATTGAAAAAATATAGTATCTTTGTGATGGGATTCATCCAGAAGCTGCACAAGAAAGAAATCAAAAGGCACTTTATATGTTTGACAGGACTAGTTCTCGTCTGGTTCACAGCCACCCAGGTGCAGCCTGAGCACCCCCTGGCTGTGCAGCTTCAGCAGGATGTTGAACTCATCCGGCATGGCGTGGACCTTTAGTTTAGTTTTCCTGTCGTCATAGTAGTGATTTGTCAGGTCTTGGTGGCTGTACGGGTGAATGTCAAAGGGCCAGAACCCGTACAGTTTCACATTCTCACAGATCTCCAGCGCCAGGCTGGTCATAATGATGCCCGTGCTGAGCCGCGCCGCCCTCAGACCCTGAGAGCGCCAGAAATGGGCCAGGCTCTGGAGATACCCCGGGTTGAAGAAAATCGCCCGGACAGGACTTCTGAAGTCCTCGACGGTGTAGAGAGCCCGCAGAGAAACGGGGGTGTTTCGGCCGTAGGAGAAGGCGGGAAGGAGCAGCATGGCGTCCCCGTAGCTGCGCAGATTCTCTACAAATGAGCGTCGACGTCCGTTCAGAGCGGTGTACCTATAAGCAGAAAACTGATGTGAAGAAAAGCCTCAAATGGTTCTTTGTAACTCTTATCACTTAAACAAGCCCATAGCTCTTCAGCTGAGTGAGAATGAAACTCTTGTTCTTTAAACAGGTAAGAAATGTTTCATTCATTCCATATATTCCCACTTTAAAAAGAGCTGAACTCTCACTTTAAGGCCAAAGAGGCTCGTTCTCTTGCTTACTTTTCTATGAGGATGCTGGGGTTTGCTGTCACGAGGTCTGTTTTGATGCCAACATGTTTCTCATATCCGTTTGATAAAGGAGGTAGGTTACACCTGAAAACAAAACAATCACAGATATTGTTGGATTTTCTATAAAAGATGAGCCTGATCTTTTCTTTTCTTTTGTTTTTGGTTTGGTTTGGTTTGGTTTGGTTTGGTTTGGTTTGGTTTGGTTTAGTTTAGTTTAGTTTAGTTTAGTTTAGTTTAGTTTAGTTTAGTTTAGTTTAGTTTAGTTTAGTTTAGTTGGGTTTAGTTGGGTTGGTTTGGCTTTGTCTGGTTTGGGTTGTGTTGGGTTTGATTTGTTTCCTCACCTGATGACAAACTGAGCTGAATCGATGGATTTTCCACAGCTGCTGTTCGCCAGGATTCCACCGTTTCCAACGACAGCGCATGTCTGCCAGGTTTTATTGGATAAGAGAGAACCCTGAAACCATCGAGAGAAGAAAAAAACTTTTATAACAAAATAAAACTATATAAACTATTTTTGATTAAAGTGAATGAAGTCTTGTTTTCTGCCTGAGTGTTTGACTGATGATCCACAGTTTTTAGAGCAGAGGGATGTTTGTGTATTTAAGAGGTGCACAATGAGTGAAGCAGAAGATTCAACAGATTAAAAAACTGTAAATACTGGAGAGTGAACAACTTTACTGAAACCTGCTGAAGAAGCTAACATTTTTTAAAGTTAATAAAAGCATAACACAACCTAAGGCATCAAAACAGTAGCTAAAAGCAGAACAACTAAAACTAAAATAAGCACAACAGTAGCTAAAGTCTAAAAGTAGCAAAATGGTATTCCATTTAAATCCTAATTTAGCAGAACAGCAGCTAAAACTTACTGAACTAACTAGCTGAAAGCTTCAACCAGCAAGATAGTAAGCTAAAAGGGGCAGAATAGTAGCTAAAAGTAACAAAATGATAGTTAAAAGCTAAAAGCAACTAAAAGATAAAATAGTAAAACAATAGCTAAAAGCTAATAGTTAAAATTTGCAAAAAAAAATCAGCAAACTAGCTCAAAGCAGCAAAACAGCAGCTAAGCTAAAATAGATTAATAGCTAAAGACAGAGCAGCAGGATGTTAGATAAAAGTAGCAGAAGCAGAGCTAAAAGTAGCAAATTATAAACTAAATGCTAATAGAGGGATAGCAGCAGCTAAAAGATAAAAATAGAGGAACAATAGCTAAAACATTTTAGCAGAAAGACAAAAGCTAACAGCTAGTTGCAGGATTAGAGCTAACATTAGCTCACTGAATCAGATTTTAAAGAAAAGAGTGTTTTGGATCAACAAACTGAAACTCAAACATCTGGTGGTTGAAACAAACACAAAGTAGAAACTGTAAAATAACTGACTCAGCTCTTACAGAGTAACCCGTAAATTTAAAAGAAACAGTGAAGTCAGCGTGAACGAGACCGACCTCCCACGCACGGATGAGCTCACTTTTGGAAAAGTGCTGAAAATCTCCTGGTTGACCTGGAGGCTCCTCTTCTTCTCCCCGTCGTAGACCAGTTTGGTCCCCAGAGGAGTGTTGGTCTGCGTGATGACGGCCTTCTCTGAACCGTGACACTTGTTGCTCACCATAGACCTGGACAAGGACTTTGTTAAGACTCGTCTGGACCGGCACGTTATATTTCATGTTAAACCCAGCTGTTTTACAAAACCCATCAGGAACCTTAGAGGTTATATTTAGCTTCTGTTGCAGCTTCCTCTTCTTGTGTGTCACAAACTGATTCATCACGTCCCAAACCTCAATCTATTTCTGCGTTGGTGTTCAGTCAAAACTGTCACTTGTTTAAGCAATGTTTTCGTGGAAAATCTTTACCTGAATTTTTGATAATTCTCATGGTTTTTCTTCCAGGTTTGAGAGTAAAGCTGCAAAGCTTTCTTTATATCCTCCCTGCGGTGAAGAAACACATCAGGAGCTCGGTGAGTTGTGTAATCCCCGGTGGCTTAATTTGATTACAGAATAAACAGAAAAAGGCCACTGAAAATAAAAGCTCGTTCCTACCTGCAGTCTTTACACAAAGCAGGGGACTGAGGGATGCTTTTCCTCTGAGGCTGGTTGTGAGTTTCCACTCTGTGATAATAAGAGAAAAACATCAACAAAATCCTGTTTTTACTTTTTGTGTTGAGGTGAAACTCAAACCAAAACCAGTTTTGTATCAGTACTGTGGGCACATTACACAAAACGCTGTTACTAAATGAGTCAGAAATAAATCAAATACAAATTTTGTTCAAACATCTGGTTTGTATTTGAGTTTTTCTGTGCAGAGAAGCTCTGCAGTTCTTAATGACCACCTGGGTGCAGATTTTCATCTGCAGACTTCCTCCTGTTTGTCTGCTGCGAGACGTTCTTTTACAGTGTCTGTTCCTCTTCCTGTTTGCTTCCGTTTGTATCAGTTCCTATTTTAGATTTTAATAAAAAATTGCCTTATTGTTACATGAAAATCCTTCATTTAACTCAAACTTGGTTCAGTTAAATCTAAAACTTTGCATTTAATAATAAAAAAAAACTTTATGCTCCAAAATGTGGCTTGTTTGTGTTTCATATTTCAATTCCAAGATGAAAGGAGAGTGAACCACTGAATGACAAATCCAGAGGTGTTGCTCTTGCGTCATCTGACATCATCCTCCTTCTGTCGACCGCATGACCCTTTAACTCATGACCAACTCTTGAACCGAGTTCTGCGCAGTTCCTTACCTGTCCAAGATTAGCCAGATACAAGCAGTCAGCAGGATCCCCAAAAATATGAGCGTGATCATCCAGGTGAGCAGATGTGGCCTCATACCTTCTGTCCTCTCCTCACCTTCTGCTTCCTCTTCCTGTCGCAGCCCTCACGCTGCTATCTGCTGCCTTCCTCTGAGATTTCAGATTTCCTCTCTCTAACCCTCCTGGGATTGCTCTCAGTTTGAACAATCTGAAGCTCTTCTTTTGGTTTCTTTTCACTCATTTCAGCTTCTCGCTGCCGTCTTCCTGTGGGTTAAACCCTGCGTGCCCTCCTCTTCAGTTTTTCTTCTTGTTCAGGCAAGCCCCGTCTGCTCACCTCTACTTGGTCTTTTCTTTGCTTGGATCCAGACCAGCAGAGTCAAAACAGCTGCCCTGACGCCCCATGATTCATCTGATTCCCGTCATTTCTGATAAGTTGGATCACTTTTTCCCCTTTTCTGTCTAAGCTTTTTTTACTTTCTAGCCTCACTCAACCCCAACAGCAAGAGCTCTTTTTCTGTTCTCCACCCCCATCCCCACAGTAACCCGGCCTTCTGTCCCTCCCACCCCCAGCTGTCCCCCGCCCACATTCCCATCACTCCCCTCTTCCCTTCTCCCATTTGTACAAAAAGGGGGGCAGTGAGTAACCTGAGTGCCCAGAACAGAATTAGTCCTCAGTGTGTGTGTGTGGAACAGCACGTCCAAACTCATAACTGTTCAACCATAATCTCTTTTTTTCAAACTTTTATCTTCTAGTAATAAAAGTTCCTTTATATTTTTTTGTTCTTTATTCCAATTTCAAAGGCACAGATCGTTCGGTGTCGGCTGTTCTGTGCTGGGAACAAAGAATAAAGTCTTGGCCGTGGGAAGAGGAGGAGGATCGTGGGAAATCTCTTCCACATGAGGACTGGATTAATACGTCTTAATTCCAAAACTTCCTGTATTTCTGTCCCCTGACTTGAGTTTGAAGGAGGCTACATGCTGAGTCAGCAAGGGAGAGCAACAGCACCCTCTTCTCCACACAATCAGGACCTCAAAGGAGGTCATGGAAAGTTTTTTTTTTTCCTGGCAGACACTCGTGGAGCTGATGAAACAGTGGCAAACAGAGAAGGGAAATAAGACCCTGTTCATGCCTGTTGTTAAACATCCACAGGGTTTAAACAAAGCTGGAACCTGTCATGATTATCAGCATGATCCATGTAAAATATGGTTCAAACTGCCAGGAATCTGAATCTTACCTTTTTTTAAATAATCCATGATTTGATGTTCCTGTAAAATCAGCATTGGCAGAGAAAGTACTGTAAAAGTACAGATAAACAGACAAAAAAAATACTCTAGTAAAAGTACCACAATAATGTTTTTACTTGAGTAAAAGTAAGTAAGTACTTGCTTTTTAAAATACTTAAAATATTAAAAGTAAAATTACTTGCTTAATGTATTCCCTAATGGTCTACAATATCATGAAGTGTCTACTGTATATATATTTTTAATATATCAATGGTGCCCATTTTAGTCAACAATGCTGCAGATGATGCATGTTTTTGTGTTTAACCTCTGTGATTCTGTTCAAACTTGGACTTGTGATTCTTTGCATCATCAGTGATTGTGACAACAGCTACAGAAGATTTAAATTTGCCACCAGCGTCCTTTATCAAATCTCAACATTTTTGAACCAGTTAACTTGAATAAGTATTTTAAATAAAGTCATGAGTGGCGCATTTCCTCTGTGGTGGAATGTAATTTGGACGTGCTGGTGCTGATGCTCCAGCAGGTGATGCAGAATCACTCTGCTTTTCTTGAAGGAGGGTCTAATGGTACTTTCCTGCTTTGCAGTGGTACAATGGACCAATTACAGCAATTCCCTTCTCGCCATTGATTACCTTCAAACTAAATAAACAAACAAACAAAAAAATCATAATGCAACATGACATCGATGTAACTTGTACTTCAACGCATTACAGAAATGTAGTGGAGTAGAAAGTACAGATACTTAATGTAAAATGTAGTGGAGTAAAAGTCAAAAGTACCCATGATGAAATCTACTTGAGTAAATTACAGATACATGAAAAATGTACTTAAGTACAGCAACAAAGTAATTGTACTTTGTTACATTCCACCACTAAAAATCAGCAGCATGTTTGTGGCTTTTGATTGTTTGTTCACAGGGTGTCAGTGTTGATCTGTTTGGTCACTTTTCTTTACTGTGACAGATGTGGAATGTTGCTGTGCGCAGGTTGTTGTGGCTGTGGGATTCGAACACGGGATTTTAATTTTCCCTGAGCCGCATTTTATATGTTTGTGATGGTGTCTTTAGGGAGCATTTCCTCCTCCGATTGTTTAATAGTAATATGAATAAAAAGGAGTTCAAGGTGGTGGATTTTTTTGGATTGCCCCATCATTGAGCAATTTAATCGTTAACTGGTGCTCATTTTTCAATCTCCGTGTCTAAACATCCATCTTCTGTACACGCTTATTCCTGTACAACCTATGGCACCGGTCATACGGGGACCTCACAGCCCTTATCAACGGGCCTGGTACCCCATACTCCCGTAGTACCCCCAGGAGTCCCTGAGGGACACGGTCGAACTCCTTCTCCAAGTCCACAAAACACATGTAGACTGGTTGGGCGAACTCCCATGCACCCTCCAGGATCCTGCTGAGGGTG
>JAUBOC010000019.1:4399663-4414738 GCA_032275365.1 Anablepsoides cearensis | reverse complement strand
ATATATATATATATATATATATATATATATATATATATATATATTACGCTTTAAAGACTGTGTGTAAGCTCCATGTGTTCATTTTAAGAAGTTAATTAAAGTTAATGGAAAAAAAATCACCCCCTATTATTGAGCCTGTGTGAACGCGCATGCGCATTAGAGGCAGGGCAGCTGGAGGAGCGCGCGCCTCGGTGTCTGAAGCTGCCTGGTTAGTGACAGCCAGCTGTGCGGCTACAACAACAAGCTCCTCTCCCGCTACACGCAACTAGGTTCGGGGTTGTTTTTTTGTTTTTTGGTCCGGTGTCGACCATAACCCCACGCTTGGAGCTGTCTCCGAACCGAATCCTCGACGGCGACGCTGCTGCGACCCGGTCCAATCCGCGTTTTCTGGGCGAAAAAAAAAAGAAGCTAGGCTCAACATGAATCCGCCGTGTGGTAGATGTGGTCAAGTCGTTTACCCCACGGAAAAAGTGAACTGTCTGGACAAGGTAAAAGCACGAAATCTTATATATATGTACATTTTCTATGTATTCTCCATTTTGGAAATAGTTTTTTTCTTCATTCATCATCTGTTGAGCTCGTTTCTCGACTGAATCCGAACCTGTATTTTTTGGTGAATGAATCGGAACAGCCCCGAACGGAACAGGTATTTCGACGTTAGCCTGCTAGCTGCTAGCTAATGACTGGGGGAAACGCGAAGGGTCAACGGCTTTGGTTTTTTAGGAGTTGCTTTAACGTGTTGATTTTAAAAAGGGGTTTTTGATGTATTTTAGTATGGGTCAGAACCAAAAGGTGTCGAATCACCCCCCTAAGCGGTGCTTCCCTAACAAGCCCGAGCCTGGTCTGAGGCCTGACAGGTGTTGTGCCGAAAATGCGAACCCTACCAATTTTCTCCTTTATTTTTAAAAAAACACAAACGCCCTTGTTTCCAAGTAAATCCATCAATGTACAGATTTTAAACCTGCTCTCAGGTTTAAATGTTTCTATTATTTATGCAAATTATACTAAACTGGATTACATCATGAAAAAAATCTCTAATTTGTCTCAAATTCACCAACTGTAATCCTAATCTGGGATGATCATTGCATCAGGTTCAGTTTCACCTAAAAGCGCCACAAGCCCTAATCTCAGTCAAGGTGGTAATCTCATCAATTTTAACCCACACTGACTTGGAGGAGGTCAGTAATTCTTTGGAGAGCCACAAGTGAAGGAAACGAGTTTTTTTTTTGTGAAAAGGAAACGAACATAAAACCATTTGACTGCTGCTTTTATTTATCCAAAACGACTCAAACATCTAAAACTGCAACAAGATGAAGTGCACAATAATAATAATAATCTGGGTGTGGTCTGGTTGCTTTGCATACAAATGGCAGTAGCTCTGCAGCTTTTATTTTATTTTAAATTCAAGTAGATAATTTGTCTAATGGATGCCTCAGAGGCGGTTGAAAATCAATCCCCTTTTTGAGATGTGCTTATCTGTCAGGGGCTGACGGGCGAGGGAGGTGAAGAAAAGCGCTCACAAAGCACTTTTATCTAAAGTAAACATCAAGCTCTGGAATGGATGCACCACCAGAATGTTTCCCGTTGTGATCCGACCGATATCAAATTGATTTACATCAGCACCCTGGCATTACAGAGGCATCTTTTTGTGGGAGTGATGTTGGTGTGTTTGGAAATCAAATTGCCACAAGTGCGGTCCAAATGTGCTCTGTAATCTGGCCCTGAAGCAGAGCGCATTCCAGCAGATGGACACTCCCAGTAAGCGTGCTCTGTCCCGGGCCTGCTGGGTCGTTTCCCCTCCTCTGAACCGAGGAAAGACTTTTAAAACAACCCAACTTTCCTGATACTCTTATCAGATTTAAATTAAGAGTATGCATTGACAACCAGAGTCAACTCAAAAAGTTACAAGACATGGTGTGGTAGTAGCTGATACTCATCCTCAGCATGTGCTCTGAGCACTAACAGCTGCATTAGATGATGCATAACAAGGTTTGACTAAAACTGCATCCCTTTTTCGTCATTTTAGTCTAAAACTTGGAGATAAACTGCAACTGGTGATAATTTATCTATTTTCACCTGGCAGGAGAAGGCTGAAGCTGGTTTGAATGTTTGCGTAACAGGGCTGGGCCTCGGCTGTAGCTGTAGCAGCGTGCCGCCAAACACAGTCACACACACACACATACGAAGACAGGAAGTGAATGTCAGCTCAAGCTCTTTCTCAGCAACCGTTCTTCTTTCTGATTTTAGCTCTCATTCAGGGCCTAAAATACCAGCTGGTTCGGAGGAAACGTCAAACGCATTTTTCAGATCGTATCTATCCGAGAAGCTTTTATTTTTTTGTAGCTTTATTTAAAAGTTTCGTTAAACTTTGCAACAAGGAAGATGTCGTGTGTGAGCAGAATGATTTATCCGAGTGTCGTAGATTAGCAGCCATTTTTAAACTTTCAGTGGGACAAATGTGTTTTTTAATAAAAAAAAACTTGTATAGAGTAAAAAACTGACATTGCGCTTTTCTTCTAACCCTGCAGTATTAGTATAGTATAGTATGATATGAAAAACCTTTCAACAGATGACTTTAAGTTCTGCTGCCATCTTGTTGACGATGAACCTCCTTTCTTGCGTGCGTTTTTTGTCTCTTTTGTTGGTGTTCTGGTGGCTCACCTGCAGGTTTTGTCCAGCAGACTGGGTACCGAAAATAGGAATTAAAATTTAGAATAATTCCAGCAGAATCGACATGTTTGAGCCAGTTCCAATCGAGACTCGATTTCCAACCCCAGCTGGGACCTGAGAGCAGTTCTACTAGACAGCTAATTAATTTTTTGAAGTTAACTCAATTAAAGATGGCCGCAACAGCTTATTAATATTAGCCTAAACTGCATGGCTATGCGATATCTTAGTGTATTTTACAAATATTGAACTAAAATTTGGTGTGGCAGTAGCTGACAGCCATTGAAGCTCATGAGAAATGGCAGGTCTTAGTTTAGTTTTATTTTTTTGCAGCCTGTTGCAGAGAGGCTGCTTGTCTTCCTCTTGTTGCAGCTACAGAAGATGCTAAAGCTCACACTGTTTAACAGAAGTAAGAAAAGCGTCTCAAACACAAGAAGTCTTGATATTAACATGCTTTTTTTGTAAAGAATAACTTGAACTCTAGAAAGTTTTAAAAACATACTGCTAAAGCAGGCTCTGCTTAAATGTATTGCACAGTCTGTTTTGACTTCCACATTTATGCACATTTTGAGTTGTCGGTAGAGTTGGATGCTGCACTTTGTGGTAGCTGTGTTAGATTTCTGGTTAAGAAGTGAGTTGTCGTCATTTTGCTTCTGCTCAGTACCAGGAAATAGCTGCAAAGACGGGTCAAAGGTTAGACCGTCATTACTTTACGCAGCACTGTACGGCCATTACTGAGTATAAATGCTTCCTCCCGTGGATTTATCCAATTGTTTTTTTTTTTATTGACTATTATCAAGTTTAGAAATTGGAGCCAAAGACAATGTTTAAGATGAACTGTGACTGTTTTGTTGGCTTTACAGAAAAGTTTAGTCAGGTTATTCAAAGAGTTGAATCATTTCCTCCAAATGTCATATGAGGTATGAAAGCTAACAGAGTCAGAAAATGGAAACCACTTCACTTCTTTAATCTTTTTTTTTATCTATTTTAATATATAGCAGAATTGATACCAGCTCAGTCAGAGGCAACCTTTGTTAAACTAATCTGAAGGAACACTGCAGTGTAATTCAGGGAATAGGCTTGTGGAATTGTCTTGATAGAAATATAAAAACTTCAAAAACAAACTATATGTTTAAATGATTTCGTCAAATTGAGAAAGTATAAGGCCATGTAGAGTTTGATAGAGACAGGATATGAAAGATGTTTTTGTTTTTTACTTTTTCAAATTTAGAAATTGTTCAAGCTTAAGTTGTTTGTAGTTTTATTTTATTTTTTACAAAAGGGAGACATAAGGTTTTCCTTTTTTCTGCATCCTTTTCATTCAGTGTTTGATATTCTTTGTTTTTTAATGGATTTTTTATTTATAAATTATAACTTCAATGATTCGTACCATGTGGTAACACTTAGCGATAGACATAATTTACAGTGTGACAAAGCAGAACTCTTACACTTTTAGCTGTGTTCCTCGTTGCTTTCTGCTGGGATTTATTTATCTTTTTAAAATCTCATTGCTGTAGAGGATGTGCATGTTACTAAGTGCACTTCACAGTCTGTGAAGTGGTTTGAAAAGTTAATTTAAAGCACCGCTTTAGCAAAGCATTTCTGTTCAAATTATCGCCTGCTTGCAGATCAGCAACAAAACCTCAGGTAACATCAGGGAGACCAATAATTAACTAGTATTGATTAATGATTCTCCTCTCCACTACACAGAATTATAACTCGAGTGTCTTTAAATACACAGAAAATGAATCTCCTCCTATAAATTTCACACATTCTGACATGGGAAGTGGTCAACGTTCGATGGGCAGCTTAACACCTAAAACCACAGTTCTGAAAAGAGTAATGTAATGTTTTTAACAACCACAAATCAGCACGTATTAATATAGACTGACTCTGAGCAAAACATGCTGCGATAAATTTACACATCAGGTTAAAATCACCACAGTGTTTGTTTACGAAGCGCTGCTGGTTTGTTTCGTTCTCACCGATAACAAGCTGTAAGGCTGACTGAGCATTTTTTCTCTTGACCGAAGCCTCGGACCCTCACTGAGACGCACACGTGTCATTCGCCGAGACTCGTAACCTACAAACGTTACAAGTCTCTCGTGTGCCGGATTAATACTCACATTCATGTAATCGTGGATACACGCGTGCCCTTGAGCTGTGCTGATGCAGAGAGACAGAGCGCTGTGTGTTTTTTTTTTTTTTTCATGGGTATTTTATTTCTAGGGCTCAGTCTCTGCAGTGTCCTCATTTTCCAGCTGACTGTCAGATCCTGCCTTGGCACTGAGGAGCAAGGTTTTCCTGGAACTAGTGAAGACTAACTGCCGGATGGCCTCTCTGACACATGTTCGGGATGTGTCTCATCGCCACATCTTTGTTTGCCCTCCTCCCTTTCCCCTGATATAACGCACATCTCTACCTGTTTTTACTGAGACTGCACATTCAGAATAGATATTTGTGTCTGTCTGATTATTTTTAGTGCTATGTAGTAAAGTAAAAATATATCACGACTTGTGCAAAAGTAAGAAATGTATTTACAGACTGGGTCAGTTGGTCAGAATATTTTGGCAACACGTGATTTGATTTGGATCAAGAGGACTCTGAAATGTTTATTAAACATTTATTCATATTGAAACTAAGGCTTCATGTGCGCAAAATGTCAAGAAAACATTTTATTCACAGACTACGACAAGCAATTAGCATATGTGCTAACTCAATATTAAAAACGCCATAAAAAGGTTAACAGGATTAGCATGTTTGTTACTGGAAACTTGTGCACAAATCAAAGGTTTTTAGCACAGTTTCTGTAGACAGTCAAGTTTTGACATCTACAGTTATTATTAACAGACATCTTCATGGCTCATTGAAGGAAATAATACACATCTGCTTAATACATATTAGATTTTGCACATCTGGTTGTATCATTCATGATGAGCCAACAGAAATACAAAGTTCACTTTGAAATATCTTGCAGTTTTTGTTACTGGCTGCAAAGCAATTGCTGTTTCTGTTAATAAATGCAATATGTGCTGAAATGTAAGATTTTCACCTTAAGTGAAAAAGCACTTTTTTTGTTTTGTTTTTTAGACCTGAAATACAGATTCTTGAGCCGTGAGAAACTTGCCTTAACTTGTTCAAAAATTTGGCTGCTGCAGCTTGTAGATATCACTCCGCTCTACCTGTGGACTTCTTTAACAAAATGATTCAAACTACAGTTTATGACCATCGTTTATAATATTTAAGTAAACGCAGATTAAAAATAAATCAAGAGCTTGTCTGCTAAACTTATCAGCTTTGACATTTATTAGCCAGAGTGGGAAAAGGTTTGTCACTTCACAGAACTTCATTCTAAAAACTGTCACCTGAATAGTTGTCCTTTGTGCTTTTTAGCTCCTGTATTTAAATCTGCTCACCTCCAGTATTTGGTTGAAACATTATTTATTGTTTGTTTGTTTGTGAGATGACATGGAACGTTCTGGTGGAATGTAGGTTTAGCTGGTTGAGTGAGTCGTAGGAACAGTTTACTCAACAGAGTCCTGCAGGCTGGTTCCGTAATGTTGACTGAAGGTCAATGTTTAATCGGGGAATAAACAGAAACATCAAAGTCCAGGCCCGGCTATTGAACGTTTGCAATAATGGTAACAAAACACCTGATCAGATTGTTTTAGTTTTGATTTCTCAAGGAAAAAATTGATGTTTTACTCGCGCAAAATTGTGGCACCCCTAGTAACAATTTATTTTTTATATATCTGAAGGTTGTCTCAACTCCTCTTAATCATTTTTAAGCAACTTGTTGTTGGGAAATATTATCATGCACACTTTCTACACAGATCACAAACTGTGCTGGTAATGAGGTACTACACTGTTGCATTGTAAACTTATTACGTAAGATCTTTTTAACTTGCAAATACTACTCTATTTACAGCAAAAAATATACAAATGTGTACTGGCTTTGATATATACTCTTTTGTATCTCTCTTTCTGAGTTTCCAAATGTATGAGCTTTTTGTTATTTTATTTATGTAATAATAATCGTAGTGGCATTACAAATGAATCAGCTGCAGCCAGAAAGCTTTAATCTGCTTGTAGTGGTCGGTTGTTTCTGAAGGGATTTGCCATCGCAGCCAGAACAGACTTGTTGGAAAGAGGGACAACAATGGCGAACATGATGTGTCCATCTGCAGCTGTGCAGGAAAGAGTTTATAGTTGAAGGTTTGGTTCAGTGTGTTTGGTTGTGGATCTTGTCTCCCAGGCCTAGTTTCCACTGCAAGCCTTTTGTCTTCTACAGTATTGTTGCCTGCAGCTACAAGCTGGATGTATATATGCTCAGTGGTTGTTGGTGCATGCCTTCTTGGGTGGTCTCAGTGTCCAGACTGACGGGCTGCTTCCCAAACACCAGAGCAGAGATATGGTTATACCTAGCTATAAAGAGCAGAGGAATGTTTTTTTGCTACTAGAAAGATTTGATTTATATTGTCATTCTGTGCCTTTTTGTTTGAGATTATTGTTTTGTGCTTGTGTGAAAGAATCCTTTAGGACATGTTAATAACTATTCTTTCTTTCTGTTTCTTTCCTCTCATCTCTTCCTCCCTTAATGATAGCAGGGAGCAGCCCACACCATTGCTTCACTGTCTGGCTGTTTCCTTTGTCTTCTCCTCCCTCCACTGCTTGTAATCTTCCTGCTCCTTACTTTCATGTTTTCTACTCCCTCCTTGTTTTTAGGGAGGTTCGTTCGATTCTCTTTGCTTCAGTCTCTTCAACGCTTCAGGCCACAGATCAAGGCAATGACAGGAGAGTGAGCGAGAGGGGGGCAAGTGGGTGGGAGGAACGAAGACAGGACAGTGAAGTAGATGGAGGGACATCCTGAGAAAAATGTAACATCCGATTAAAAATAAACAACTTCTGAGGTCGTAGTTTTTACTTGACTAGTTTAGCTTTGACTGCAGCTCAGCTCGGCCTGTAATGAGCAACACAACAGTTTGCTGGGCAAGAGGAAGTTGGTTTCTTTAGTAACTGTTAAGTGTCGACGCACTCGAGCCTCTTTCTTTGTGTTTGTCTCTGTTTTTAAATCTGCATCCAGATCCTGACTGTGAGAAACCTCAGGGAATAGAAAGTAGCTTGACCCTTATTTGTTTTTTTAGTGCTGAGTCAGCAGGGAGCAGATTCAGTTTCTGTAGCTTGTATACTTTAACAAAGAAATTTGACTTAATTTACAAACATTTTCCTTATAAAAATCCACTGAGATCTAAAATTACTGAAACATTTTTCTTCCCAGGCTGCCTACCTTAAGCATGCTTCCTAAACTAAGCCTTTTAGCAATTTTTAAGCCATGTTTAGCTGCTAAACATAGCAAAAAGTAGCAAGAGACTGGCTAAAGTTTAGCCAGTCTCTTGCTACTTTTAACTTTATGCTGCTTTAATCTTTTAACAAATCTCTTGTTATCATTAGCTAGCATTTTGCTACTTTTATCTGTCATCTAACATTTAGCAGCTTTTAGCTAGCCGTTGGTTATTTTAGGCTAGTATTTTCGTATTTTTAGCTTTTAGTTTTTTGCTTCCGACTTGCTTTATTTTTTTACAATTGGCATCTAAACAGCCGTTTGATACTTTCAGTTAGCTTTTTGCTAGTTGTTTCTTTCAGCTAACCTTTGACTACTTCTAGCTAGTTTTCTGGTTCTAGCTTACATTTTCTACGGTTAGTTAGCATTCTTCTACTTGTAGTTTTCATCTAACTTCTTGCTGGTTTTAGCTAACCTTTGGTTACTTTTATCAAGTATTTCATTATTTTTAGCATTTTGCTTCTTCCTTGCTATATTTTTTTCTATAATTGGCATCTGGATAACCTTTTTGCTACTTTCAGTTTATCTAGTTTAAGCTGTCGGCTAAGCTTTTGCTGCCTTTAACTAGTGTTCTGGTCTTAGTAACATATTCCTACTATTAGCTAGCCTTTTGCTACTTGTAGCTTTATTTTTAACCTTTTATTGCTTTTGGCTTGCCTTTTGTGTTTTTGGCTAGAACCTAGCATTTTGCTTCTTGGTTGCATTGTTTGCAGTTTTTGGCTTCTGGACAGCCTTTTGCTACTTTCATTTAGCCTTTTGCTAGTCTGAGCTTTCAGCTAACCTTCTAGACCTAGCTAGTGTTCTGGACCTAGCTAAAACAAATTATACTATTGTAGTTCCATTTAACCGTTTGCAGCTGTTAGCTAGCATTTGCTTATGTTTGAGTATTTTACTTTTTTTTACTGTTAGCATTTTCCTTCTTGCTAGCCTTTTGCTTGTTTTAGTAAGTCTTTTGCTACTTTGAGCTTATATCTAACCTTTGCTGCATCCAGGTAGTGTTCTGGTCCTGGCTAACATTTTCCTATTATTAACAAGCGTTTTGCTACTTGTAGCTTTCATCTAAACTTTTATCGTTTTTAGCTAGCCTTTGGTTACTTTTGGCTAGTAGCTAGCATTATGCTTCTGACTTGCTTTCTTTTTTTCACTTTTGGTCAGCCTTTTGCTATTCAGTTATTCAGTTAGTCATTCAGCCCTCAATTTTCAGTTTCACAGAGAAATCAGTTTCTGTAGTTCATTCAGATTTTAGGGCTTAGATCGTATAAATAGTTTCACTGACGTCTTTAACGTGTCATGTCTTCTCTGTTTCTGACAGTACTGGCATAAAGGATGTTTCAGCTGCGAGGTCTGCAAAATGACTCTAAACATGAAGAATTACAAAGGCTTCGAGAAGAGACCATACTGCAATGCGTAAGTTGTCCCTAAATCTTCTATCTGAATATGTCATGTTTTCTATTCAAATGGTTTAGCCTGCGCTACTAAAGACAGCTTTTAATTTGAAACGGGACTCGCTGAATATTTGTGAGATGTTGCAACCCAACGATGGCCCCTCTCTTCCTCTGCTGTTTATCTGCGACTCTTCCAGCTCCCCCTCAGAGGGAAGGGTGGTGTGGGAAAGTGCCTCCCTCCTCCCCTCTCCTCTCAGTGGGGAAGGGGGGGCGCCATCAACAAAGGAAATTCCTGGAGTTCCTCCACACTGACAGAGGCGGACACTCTGGAAACTAGCATGTTCCCTCATGCTTCAGTACATGCTAAAGGCTCATGAGGAATCTAATGGAATCCTCCTTTCTCTAATTTCGTGTAATGATTTTTCTCCTCTGGGTTTGTTTTTAGGCACTTTAGAAGGAAAGTCGTGTTCTGATCTGCCTTTTTCAAAGCAGAAATATATCAAATGCTTGTGCCAAAAGAAAAAGTATCAAAAATATAAAAGCAGCAGCATATTAGTAAAACTAGCTAAAAGCTAAAACAAGCAAAGTAGTGGCAGTAAAGTAGGGAAAATCTAAAATGTTCAAAGTATAATTTGAAGTGCCTGGGACATAAATATCCTTTGAATACAGAAAGTCTAAGAAACATCTTTATATTTAAGAAACTTTGCATAATACATATAATTTTACCCATTTTGTCACATAACTGGCATATTTTCTTTTGATTTTGGCTCTGCCAGAATGTAACAGGAAGTGACATCAAAGGGAACTCTTTAAGAAAAGGAATGTTCTAGTCTTTGTTTATTGAACTAATATTTTAACTTTACCTCCTGTGGCTCAATAAGCTAAAACATCAGATTCTTGTACAGTCTGGGTTGCCATCCATTGTAGCATTTCTCTGTTCATGTTCAGACATTCCCCTTTGACATCACCTCCTGTTACTTCACATTTGTTAACCTCAGCAGCGTAAATATTATTTTTGCAACATGTTATCAATGTTTTATTTCCAAAAATGCATTCATGTTTGTTACAAAAAAATGATGTTGCCTGAACTTTAAAAGCTAAACAAACATAAACAGTAAAACAGATGAATGCTGTTGATACAGCTTTTACATTATTATGAATTTTACCGGAGTGTTTTTTCTGTGGAACAAGTATTTTTTATTAATTTTTTTTTAACACAAGGACTGATGACTGAATTTCTCGGTACTTAATTAGTCACCGTTTCCTTGGTTTTCAAGCAAATATTGCATCATGATGTTATCAACTCCAAGAACTCCTAATTGGTTAGTCACTTTCTAATTATAATTTTGAGTCACATTTCTTAAGAAAATCAGGCAATATTAAATTTGAGTTGTGTATATATAATATAATATGGAGCTGTTGATGATGAAATAAAGGTCATTGACTTGTTTCGTAACCTGATCTTTATGTTTGCAAATATCTACTACATTTACCAAAATACTCGTTTCTGGTAGTTTAAACAGACGTTCTCGAAATGTTATTTTTAAAGCTTGTTTTGCACACAGCAATGAGATCATGTGGAAAATAATGTGCAACCCTGACAACTCTACCAAAAGATGCGTTTTTCTCAAGACAAAGTACTATTTACATGTTTATAAATACTACGTGCACAAACGTACCTACAGTATTTGTTGAGCAACTTGAACGCGACGTGCAGTTTAGCTGAGAAAAGGTTTTATTGGTACTTGCACACGCTTGTAATAAACGCCTGAAGGCCTTACCTGCTGTACTTTCACATGATCTCATTGGCGTTTGTCCAAGTTAACGCAGGTAAAACTTGTCATGTAGGAAACATACTTGGTGTTTTTGGTGGAGGTTCTGACAGCCTTGTGTGCTTTTTCCCAAGGAGCGAGGCTCTTCAGATGGTTTATTTAGCCTCTTTCTGTTTATTTAAAACAGGCCTTGTTAGAGTAAACACCCCTTTAAGAGGCGGCTGCTCAGGAGCTAAATGCAGGCTACTTTCTCTGCCATTATTCTGTGGATCATGACTCCATTATATCCGACCTTGGTAATTGATATAGGCGTAGTTCTGTTTTCACTGGATTCCCACCCCCTTTCCTGAACGTTTTATTCTTGGATAGATGATATAATAATCAGGGCGGTGTAGGAGACTGAAAAGGGGAGATAAGCAGACAGAAAAAAAATTTTACTTTCCCCCATGAGACAGAGAGAGACAGTGGTTCCTTAAAGACTGACTGATAACAGTTTAGACCATGATTTGGTGTTTTACAAAATTCTGAAACATCTTGATTTAGTGTCACATTCAGTGTTTTGTTTTTATGCATGTGACTAAGGTTGGCTGATACTGGGTGGTGGGAATTTAATCACAATTAATTGTGCATTTAGCTGATAACAAATATGTCAGTTTGATAGATGACAATTATCCTTACATGTTTTTGACTCTAAATCAGTTACCATGTTCTAAACTTGTACTTAAAACCATCAATCTGTTAGCTCTGCATTATTGTTAGCTTAGCATTAGCAGTATACCCTCAGTAATGTAATCTCTTTGCCCCTCAGTGTTTCTTGGCACCCCCCACTTTGTTGGAATTTTTCAAATTTGCTTAGGGGTGGGCGGGGTTATACTTTCACAGTGAGGCTTAGTTACACTTGAAATACCTTCACTATATTTTAGTACTGAGGGAGACCATAATACCATCACATCTCCCAAACCTACATGTGATGAATTATAGCTTGTGGTCATTTGTTAATATGTCGTAAACGGTCATGGAATGACTCGGCTGGTTGTTCTCTGGTTTATGATGCAAGTTTCCATCTTTACTGGAAAACCAAGCAGCCAATTACAAAATTACCTTTCCTATGATTCATAAAGCGTCACACTCTGCTCGTCGTGTGTAGCAAGTACTGTTTTTCTTCCAGCTTTAAACTGCTAAACTTGTCGATTTCATTTGTTTTCCCTTGAATGTGTTGATTGAAAGATGTAGAGGAGATCCTGCTGCTTAAACTTTGTATCACAAACTTTCCAGGTCTTCCAGGCGAGCCACAACCTCTCCTGGTTCCGCTACAAGCCGACTGGTCTCCTGTACAGTAGGCAGCTCGTCTGTGTGTGATTACACGTGCCCCCCCCCCTTTAACTCCCACAGTTTTGCCTCCCCCTCTATTTTTAGCACTCCTCCTTTGTGCATGGGTCACCAGCTCCTGTGTGAGACTTCCTACCTCATTAACGGCCTGACAGATAGACGAGTGTTCTTCTGAGTCACTCATACGCCGAGCTGGTTTGCATAGCAGCTTGCTGGCCCGTAAGTGCAGCAGCGGTTTCCAAAGACGTGTTGAAAATGATGCAAACACAGACGCTGATTGTAATCATGTGTGTTCAAAGTACGCACCCAGCTGCCTCAAACGAGCTCCACGCAGGGAACTGCTGTCCAGAAAACACCCAAATACAGCGAACAGTTATTTAACACGTGTTGTTCTTTTTGTGAATCATGGCCGTACGAACTTGCAGTGTTGTATAAAGTACCACAAAGTGATACTTGAGTAAAAGTACAAGTATCTTACCCAAAAAATGACTTGGTAAAAGTTAAAGTCTCCTTTAGGAATATTACTTGAGTAAAAGTCTTAAAGTATCTGATATTTTTTGTACTTAAGTATCAAAAGTAAAAGTATTGATTTAAAAGGAGCAGTTAGATTTTTGAGGAGGTGACCTTCCTCCAAAAAAATGCAGTAATGAGTGTCGTATTATTTATGTTAAATCTAGGATGCACTAGTCCAGCTGTTTCAGTTAATATACATATATCAAGTGCAATAATATAATTCATGAAATACAAATACTTAAATATAGTCCTTTTATTTTAATGATTATGTCCTGCTGGAGTGTGACATGATTTGTTTGTGTACAAACACAGTATCAGAATTTTATATACTTCTCATTTAACCACAATTAAATTCACTCTATCTAGGAGGCAAAATTTATATGGATAGTATTTATTTTTTACAATAACAAGCTGGAATGAAAACAAGCAAAAATGAAATAAAAGTTACAACTTTCTTGCCTTTCTTAAAAATGTAAAGTACAGATAATTGTGTGAAAATGTAAGAAGTAGTAAGTAAAAAGTAGGCTGAAAAATAATTACTCAAGTACAGCTACCCAAAAAATTCTACGCAAGTACAGTAACAAAGTATTTGTACTTAGTTACTTTACAACTCTGCAAACTTGTCAAATTTTATGAAACTTTCAGAAAATAATTTACTACTGGTGCTTGCCGACACAAGCTGAGTTTTAAACCAAACGTGCTTCAAGCATTATAATTTTTCCTTAAAACTTAAAACATCCTTGATGTTTAGGATCCTTCTATCAGAATCAGTTTTATTGCCATTGTCAGTGAATACACACAGACTAGGAACTTCATCATAGCTGTAAACATATTGCTTAAGTGGGTTACCCAAAAGAACACTTTCATTTTTTTAGGACACCCGGTATCCCAAGGCATAGCAGGAAATATAGACCATATGAGCTGTTAGATGAGCCGATCGGGCTCCTCTTCTCCCTCTGGAGCTGTGCCATGTGTTCGTTCTGCCTTAAGGATCACACAGATCTGGCAGTTTTCATTTATTGTGGACCAAGAGCCTTCAGCATAAAATAGACTTGGGTTTATTGTTTGCCGTCTTTAATGTTCATTCAGAAGATCTGATCGGTTCAGATTGAACAAAAACTACGAGTGACTAAAGCGACCTGGAATTATTTATGTTTTCGGAAGTCTCCATGTGCGTTAGAGGGAAATAAAAACATCATTCCCGCCTGACTCACTTCCCAGATTAATCCGAAAGTCTTTTAAAAGAAATGTTTGATAAATGTCCTTGAGCGGTGTCTGTCTAGAAGCTGCCCGTTGTTGTTTCAGACAGTATTTCCGCTGCATTGAATGAAGTTTGGCAGCGATGTGTTTGAGATAATCGGACAAAACCTTTGGAATTGGTTCTGAAGGGGACAGCCCGTGACGACATCCCTGCTGCCTCACTGACCTGTCTGCTGCATGCTGTTCCTCTTCCTGATATTTCATAGCACTTCTCACAAGTAGCAGTGCTTTTTTTTTTCCACACCTGCTATGGCTTGCTTCCAACTTCTGGAGCCTCAAGGCTTCCAATCACACACAGTCCTTTTGTTGCATTTCCGCTCTTTCCAAGCTACCTTGGCGCTCACTGACGGAGCGTTGTGTGTTTTATACTGACGTGCTTTTTGTCTACAGGATCGCCAGGCTCAACCTCAGGACTACCTTGAATAATAAATGCCTCCACAGTGAAGCCGCAGACTGCACACTGCTTGATTTATGCAGTTTTTCCTCTCTCTAAGTTTAAACTTGCAGAGTCTGAGTGGACATAGGCATCATAAAATCTCTTTTGTTTGTTTTTTTTATTTGCAGACACTACCCCAAGACAAACTTCACCTGTGTGGCTGATACTCCAGAGAACCTCCGCCTCAAACAGCAGAGCAAGATGCAAAGCCAGGTATCTTTTTTTTTTTTTTTTTTTTTTTACCAACTATCTATAGCCCCTTTCATAAGTCAAATCCGCGCTATTGCCGCACAGGCCAGTCCGGCTTTAATCCTCCCCGGGTCATTCATAAGATCCCATGTGAAGGCGGGCAGGTCCCGCTCATATATACGT
>JAUBOC010000019.1:4383501-4399563 GCA_032275365.1 Anablepsoides cearensis | reverse complement strand
GTTTTCACAAGTGGGTCTGCCCGGCTCGAGTCCGCCTCTGACACTACCTCGGTTGGCGGATCAGGGGCGCATCAGAGTCTCAGCCTTCATGTTTTTTCTGAATGCTCGTTGGAGGACTGAACACGCATCAGGCCCGGACTGAGCCGTCTTATGAAAGGGGCTTATGTAAAGTAATGGACCCAGCTCCATCTGTAAAGCTGACAGAGGTTAAGAACTTCCCAAAACTTTTCAAAGATGATTTACCTGGAACTGTGAAACGCTGCAGAAAGCCTCGTCTTCAAGACAACTATTGTAAATATTCACAACATTCTGCAGAGTCACCAGCAAACAGAGAAACCAGTCTCACAAGAGCATAGAGTTAAATTACACTAGACCGAGCTTCGCGTATCCCATCCACTGTTAGCATCTGTTACAACACAGAGCAGAAATAACTGACAAAGCAACTATTTGGTTAACAGCAACTGGATCAGTGTCATAATTAACAGTTATATTAATTTATTGTAAATGTATTACAAAAAAATATTTCATTCAACAATTATGTAGAACAAGAAAAATATACAATTTATAAGTAACTTTGATCTTAACCAAACCTGAAGTCGGACAATAACTCAGACTTTTTAGCAAGTTGAATGATGGACATCAATTAATAAAGTATATTTATTATATCTTATATGTCATAAATCATTAAAAAATCTACAAATTGACACTAATGTTCACTGCATACCCGATACAACTTTATTTAAATTAGCAAACCATCTTCTCAACAAGTCATGTTTGTCTAATAGAAACTTTAAAATGGTTAAATAAATATTATTTTACACTCTGTAAATATTACACGACTCGGAGGCAAAACTAGCTGTAATATTTAATCATTTGTTTAAAGCATGATTCAGCAGAGTGCTGCTACAGAAGCTAATATCTGCTAACCAATTCAATAATTAACAGTGCTTATTTTGGTTTTATAAGCTTATTTTAATTTTAAACGGTTACATTATTAGCTTCAGTTCTGCTCAGATCATATCCACATTGAGGTAAATAATATAAAATCTTGTGAAATGAGACATTTTCCTGTTTTGTGTTGGTATATCCATAACACACACAACTTTCTGTCATTTTTATACATTTTATAGCTTATATTCACTCTAAAACATTAATATCATTATTAGTTTTTGCAAGTTGTACATAATCAAGCTTTGTTTGCTGTGTTGCCAACATGTACAGTGATAGTAAACACACAGCATTGACGTGGGGGGTGGCTGCCAAGGCAGGTCCTATGTGTGGCCAAGAATGCAGTTCTGCAAGTCCTGCACACAAAAGTAGGCTGTGGTTTTCAAAACACTGCATCACAGCTCAGAAAACGTACCTATTTTTGGCAACTTTGAGTCACCAACTCTGACATTAAGGGTTTCAGCCATGTTTATGTTTTCTTTTTAGCCCATAGTTAAATCCTGACAATTCACGGGCTCAGTGGGTAAAAACAAATTTTTTTTATGGCTCCAAACTGGTGTGGTTTCACTTCTCTTAAATCACACCCTCACTTCCTGGGTACGTTTCTTGGTATTCAAGGAATTTGTCTGTGAATGGCATTGCTCCAAAAACGATGGTTAAAAAATTCATTTCAGCTGGTTTTAAACTTTACGATGCAGACTGCGGGACGAGGGTGGCGGCAGCAGAAACAGGAAGTGATTCACGGGGAGACGCTGAAGGAGGTGCCGGGTTTAGAAAGGTGGTGTTCTGATAGGACTGACTGATCCGAATGTCATCATCAAACATAACAGATGAGGTGTGGGGTTTGTACAGAAAGGCTTTAATGAACCGGGGGGTGATGTTTGTTTGGGGGACAGATGGTGTTTTTGTTGGACTGTGAATTTACACACATGGACAAAATTATTGGTTCCTCTCATTTAATAAAAGAAAAACCTGCAATGGTCACAGAAATAACTAGAATTTGACTAAAGTGATAATAAATAAAAATTCTATAAAAATGAACAAATGAAAGTCAGACATTGCTTTTCAGCCATGCTTCAACAGAATAAAAAAATAAATAAAACTCACAAAACAGGCCTGGACAGAAATTATGGTACCCTTGAAAATAATGTGACCAAAGGGACGTATTAAATCCTTGGTTTCCACTAATTAGCATCACAGCTACAATCTTGTAATCAGTCAGTGGGCCTGGATACAGGGCTACAGATACTCACTGTGCTGTTTGGTGACATGCTGTGGACCACACTCAACATGGACTAAATGAAGACAAGGAAACAGTTGTGTCAGGAGATTAGAAAGACAATTATAGACAAGCATGTTAAAGGTAAAGGTTATAAGACCATCTCCGAACAGCTTGATGTTCCTTTGAAAAGAACACCGTCCCTAATGTGAAACACGGGGGATGTTCTGTTATATTCTGGATCTTCTTTGCTTCATCTGCAGGGTGTCTTGAATCTGTGCAGGGTACAATGAAATCTCAAGACAGGGATTCTAGAAAGAAATGTGCTGCTCAGTGTCAGAAAGCTTGGTCTCAGCAGGTCATAGATCTTCAACAGGATAATGACCCAAAACGGCTAAAAGCCCCCAAGAATGGCTGATAGGAAAACATTGGACTATTCTGAAGTGCCCTTCTATGATCCTGACCTAAATCCTGTTGAGCACCTTTGGAAGAAGCAGAAACATCAAACCTGAGACAACTGGAGCAGTTTGCTCATGAGGAGTGGATCAGAATAAATCAAAACTGGATCCAAACTGCTGGGAGCTGCAGAGGTCTCATTGACTGTTACAGGAATCGTTTGATTGAAGTGATTGTTCAATAGGTTGTGCAACCTATTAAGTACCATTATTTCATCATTTCATTTATTTTTAATTCTGTTGAAGCCTGGCTGAAATGTCTGACTTTCATTTGTTCATTTTGATAGTTTTTATTTATTACTTTTGTCAGATTCTAGTTATCTCTGTGACCATGTGATGTTTTTTAACCCCCAAACATGCGGTACCAACAATTTTATCCATGTAACAACCCCCAACAAAAAACATCCATGAATAAACTGTTAGCCAGTTTCTGTCATGATCACCAACCAGGGGACATGTTTTACTAAAACACTCATAAAATAATAATTCAACATCATTGACGACTACAACTCAGTCCATCCGTTTTCTTCCTCTTATCTGGGATCGGGTCGCGGGGGCAGCAGCCTAAGCAGAGAGACCCAGACTTCCCTCTCTCCAGCTACTTGGGCCAGCTCCTCTGGGGGAATCCCAAGGCGTTCCCAGGCCAGCCGAGAGACATAGTCCCTCCAGCGTGTCCTGGGTCTTCCTCTAGGCCTCCTCCCAGTGGGACGTGTGGAACACCTCACCAGGGAGGCGTCCAGGTCTTTTTTTTACAGATATTGAGCTAAAATTCAGTGTGTTAGCAGCTAAGTTAGACCTAAACAAATATATCAGACCTGGAAAAGGCAGCGGGTGATTTGCATTCCCTGAAATAATTTGTTTTTGTGTCCAAACCTGGTCCTCGAGGGTCACTACCCTGCATGTTTTACAGGTTTCTCTGCTCAAACACACCTGATTTGAATAAATGGAGGATTTAACATGAAGAGAAAATTCAACCTTTGATTCAGGTGTGTTGGAGCAGGACAGCAGCCCTGCAGGACCAGGATTGGACACCCCCCTGAATCAGAGGTTACATTAAAGAGGAAACGTCTCGCTCAAACAGAAACATTAAGCATCGGTCAGAAAAAGTCCCGTTTAAATACAGAAGAATTTCCTGTTTTAACAGAAAAATAAAAAGTGGGAAATGAAAGCGAAGGTTGTTTCCAGTTACTTCCTTTCAGCTGCAGAGGTGTTTATTTATCTCTCTTGATTATCTGCAAAAGTTTCTCCCAGAGAGCCGCCGTTGCCGTCCACTCTCTTTCGTCGCCGCGTTGCTACGGGAACCCTATTGCCATGGCAGCAGGGTCGAGGTCCGTCACACCTCATTACGGGGAGAAAAACTGAAAGAAACAACGCAGAATGAGGGGGAAATAAAGAAACCGGAGAGAATGAATTGGTGAGGAGAAAAGGGAAGGCAGTGGTGAAAACGGATCAGACAGGAAGGCACCAACGCAGGAAAATAAACAAGAGGAAGAGACGAGAAAATACGAGAGAGAATGAAACAGGCTGCAAAAATATGAATGAATGGAGGGAAAAAAAGGCGCTTGGAGAGGAAAGATTGTGGGTGGGGTGAGAGAGCTTGAACATGATTGGTGGAGGGGAAGCTGTGGCGTAGACGCTGAAGGACAAAGGAGGGATGAAGACGAGGGAGGATCACATTCTGACGAAGACTGCAGGGAGAAGATGAGTCAAAACCACATCAGTCCTCTGACTGTTCTGTGGCCACAGTCTGAGCTCTGGGTGTCGGTTTTTTCCAGGGTGTCTTTTTTTTTTTGTTTTTTTAAAGGTTGGGAACAACGCCAAATATGGGCGTATCACGCTGCGCCACTCGTATGCCTAAAACAGAGGTTTTATCGTTTAGATATGTGCAGCAGAGAGAGAGAGAGGTGGAAGGTTTCAGGTGTGTCGCTGCCTGCTGGGGTTAAAAATAACACCTGTCTGAGCTTTCCTGTTTCAGGTCTGCAGAGCAGCTAATCTGCAGCGAGACAAAAACTGACACACTCTGATACTTGTTTCCTCCTCCTGCCCTCGGGGTCAGAAATGGGTGGGTGGGGTGGAAGTACACACACACACACACACACACACACACACACACACACACACACATGCTCATTGTCACTCCCTACCTCTCATTTTAACCATATATGGTCGATGCCATGTCCTGTGCAGAAGGCTCCTAACCGAACAGGAAGTGCACGTCACCACAAAGCCTGATGTGTGCAGGGCCCCGTTTCACTTTGCACACAAAACTCACACATGCTATTTTAATAAAGTAAAACCATTTATCATTTTTACATTAATTATTTTTAGTTCTAGATCAGTTTTCTTTATGTTGAAAGATTTGAGGTCAAAGCTTCTATAAATATCACCTCATTGCAGAGTTTCCTCCGACTGTTTTTTTATTTTCTTTATGAGTTTGTGTTTGAAGTATTAGTGTGTAGTTGGATGTGATTGTCTCTGGGTGTGAACATACAACTCAAAATTTAGTATTAGAATAATATTGGATTACCTTATGTATTATTTTATATGTATATTTTTTCCTTGTTTTTCATCACAAACTGATAAGACTCTGAAAATCAGATGAAGTGGTGGATAGGGGTCAGATTAAGTTTTACTTCTTCCTACCCCTTATCAGAAATGTTAATGGGATTTATGTGCTTCATGTGAGTGTATGTATTTGGGTAGGTTTTCACAGATAGGTGTGTGCACATGGAGTGTATATTTATTTTATGGTTTTACTTATTTGTGTATAGATGGTCTAAGTGGTTTCATTTATTTATTTATTTACAAGAGGTTTTGGTTGTCTAAAAGCATGTAGATATGTGAAAGGGTATATTGAGATCTATAGATTAAGACTATGTTTTATGTAATGATTTTGACATGTCTGGGATAAATCCTAAAAAAAGTTGTTTCTAACCTGATACCTGTTTGCTGTGCAGGTCCACTACAGGGAGGATTTCGAGAAGAATAAAGGAAAAGGTTTCAGCGTGGTCGCAGACACGCCAGAGATGCAAAGAATCAAAAAAACGCAGGACCAAATCAGCAATGTGAGTTCCAGCCTCGACAACCCTCTGATTTAAAGCTGATAGATTTATGAATTCACTCAGTTCTGGTCTTTCTTTTGAGTCTTTTCACTTCCTGTCACCATTGAGAAAATACTTCAGGACCCTTTTTCCTTTTTCTCTCCCTGAGAACAAACTCTGATAATCTCCCCTCACACTCTCTCCCGTCTCTCTCTCTCGTGAGCATATTGGGCTTGAGAATAGCGTCTGTGTTCGTCGGTGTCTTTGCACAAACACTCCGTCGTCCCATCCAGACTGTGAACACACTCGCCGCCAGCACAGTGAGCTCTTTGAGCCCCGGCTGAAATCGTGCTACTCCATCTCGACTGAGGCGCTGTGAGTCAGTCTGTTATCAGCCGGGTAATGAGGAGGAACCGGTTGTTTGGTGCAGTCATAGACGACTCACTGGGTGGAGGATTGGGGCAAAAAAAAGGAAAGAACCAACTGTATCGTTCTGTGTCGCAGAGGATCTGTAATCTGACCTGCAGCTCTGAAATCCCCAAAGAAAGGCCTGGTTTACGCAAGATTTTCAAATTGTCGATTGATTTAAATATTGAATATTTGAGATTGTAATGATTTCGACGTCCCGACTGCATTTCTCTAAACTCACCACACACGGCAGGATTATCTTATCAGATTATTGTTGGAGCCATCATGAGGGAAAAATTATCATAATTATCATGAACCCAGCATCCATCAGATGAACCACCTCACCTGACTCCTCCGTGCAGAGGACCAGCAGGTAGGGCTGGGTTAAAAAAAGTCCATTTAATCGATCTGGATCGATTTTTGTTCAAATTTGGGAAAATCTATTCATAAGTCATGACATCGATGTTTCCTCGTAGGTGTTGTGTGTGTTGAAGCTGCGCATTTCCATGTTGTGTGTCACTCCTGGCTTGCCGTAGTATTACATTCGGTTGACGTTCAGTGCTAATGTTAGCTCCAGATAACAAGTTGTCTGGATCAAAACAAAAGAAACAAAGGAATCACTAATATAACAGCTGATTCTCAGCGGAACTCAAAGATAACAGAGGCCATGATGACTTGTTTGCAAAGATTTGCGCTCAGTTTTCCGTAGCGGGAAAGGAAGCTTCAAGCGGCTCGTTCTGGTGCTCGAAACAAAACTACGGTTAAGAAACATCTTAATGTAATTCACAGTGATGGAATGTTTTAGCTGAAGTTTTTCTTTCTTTCTGCTTATAACAAACATTACAAATATACAGTTTTCATCACTCAAAGAGTGGACAGAAGTATATTTGTATTATCCTCCTCTTTTCCTGTAACCTTGTTCCATCACTTCTTAACAATCAAGAAAATTATTTTGTTTTTTTAAACTAATGTATCCAACAACACTTTCTCTTGCAATTCCTTTTTAATTTAAACTCTTTGAAACTTGAGACAGTTTTGTTTCAAGATTAAACTCCCAATTTACAAGTTTGCCCTTAATGTTTACAATTTTACCAAGTAGAATTAGTTTCTACTATTTGCAGAATTAATTTCTTTGAGAATGTCTTCTATATCAAAGTAAATGTGTTACTGATTGATATCCTTAACTAGTTTAAAAATCAATCAAACTGAATCATGAATCGAATCGATTTGGGAAATCTGAATCGATACCCGGCCCTACCAGCAGGAGCTCCAGGATCTGGTTCTCTTCAGACAAGATCCAAACCTCACGACTACAGGTGAGGGTAGAAACAGACAGTAAATCAAGAGCTTTGTTTTTAGACTCAGCTTTCTTCAACACGACAGACCGAAGCAACGTCCTCATCACTGAGGATGACGAGGTCCAGACATTTTACCTGCTCCCCCCACAGGTCGACCACTCAGGAAAATAAATAAAAGTATGAATTTGCACCGTTGCTTCCCAGCAAAAATGTCCTGGGTTCAGTCCCCGTTTGGACCTGGGGTCTTCCTGTTTTGAAGCAGCCTTCAGGTCCAGACCTCTGAGTGGGATTTCCCCTCCTGGTTAAATAAAGAGCCTGAAAGTCCACCTGAAGTTCTTTATCTTTCTGATTCTTCCTCTTCACATCAAACGTTTGAGTTCATCTGAATAAAACAGTTTGTGTTGAATCTTGTTCTGCTTCTGAATGTTCAAACTTTTATCTTGTTCCTTATTTTTTATATTTATTTATTTATTCTACTCGACCTGTGTTTTTGTGATTTGTCAACCAGGGTTGCCATGCAACTCTGACCTCGCAATTCTTCCGGCTGCTGAAATGTCATTTCCTTTAAGCATCAAGCTGCTTCCTGAGCTCTTTTTTTTCTCCATTCTCATAACCCACCCCACCTATCTGCACAGGCTGCAGAGGAAGAGGGTAGACCCCTGGTGGATGAAAAATGAACTGCACGCAGATGTTTTGAACGTGACTTTTTGTTGTTTCAGATAAAATACCACGAGGAGTTTGAGAAGAAGAAGATCGGAGGAGAGCTCCCTCTTGAGCCGGGCTCCCACAACCAAGGTACTGGACCACCCTGGGCAATAAATGAGATCAAATCCAGGAGCAAAGAGACGGTGGCTTGATTCAGTTCTGTCAAACTTTAAGGCCTGAAAGGAAAAGTTCTGTGTCGATGAGTCAACCAGCAGTTTGTAGTTTACTTGCTTGATTTGCAACTTTGCACAGGGAGTCATTGTTTAGAGATTGTGCAACAGGGAAGTCAGCAGCCTGTCTTTGCTTGCTGCGTTGTTGTTTTTTTAAACTAATCCTGTCAATGCAAACATGCAAACAGGAAGTCAAACGTTTGGATGTCATTTCTTTATGAAAGCACATTTATGATTGGTTTTAGTTATTTAATTTTCTGCTTCCTTCACCAGGAGCTTACCAGCCTCCTGCATCCTCTCAGAACTACCACTATGACCCGACTCCAGAGCCCGTGCAGCCAGCCGCCGCCGCCCCTCCTCCCAGCGCCGGGGTAAGCTTTTCTTCTTCAAATTCTTAAAAAAGTAGTTGCATCCCAGGTTCATGAACACCTCACTGTCAATAATCTATATGAACAGTTCCAGTCCGATTTTCGGCCATCCCATAATACTGGTTCGGTAACGGTCTAAGTGCAGCATTTGATACAGATTCCCACATTATCCTCATTGACAGATTAGCATCCATAGGAATGTCTCTGACACATCACTAACTTGGTTTAAATCTTATCTCTCTGGTTGTACTCAGTTCATTCAACTCAAAACATTCTCTTCCCTTTCATCTGGTGTACCCCAAAGGCTCTGTCCTTGGACCCCTCCTATTTATCATCTACATCTTCCCTCTTGGCTACATGTTTCGTAAACACAACGTACAGTTTCATTGCTATGCAGATGACACCCAGCTCTACCTTTCCGCTAAACCAAACACATCCCTTCCACCTACCTGCCTCTCTAACTGCCTTAAGGAAATCGGGTCTTGGTTTTCGAATAACTTTCTTAAACTTAACAGTGACAAAACAGAAATCTTACTTTTTGGCACCAAATCCACCCTCTCCAAGACTAACAATCTCTCCATTTACATTGACAATTCACTAGTTTCTCCATCTCCCCAGGTTAAGAGTCTGGGTGTCATCCCTGACAGTACCTTATCTTTCCACTCTCATGTCCATACTGTCACTCGGTCATCTTATTTCCACCTACGTAACATCTCTCACCTGCGTCCTTCCCTTTCACCCAACAATACGGCCATTCTGGTTCACGCTCTGGTCACATCGCTTTGGTTTACCAGACAAACTCCTCCATAAACTCCAAATTGTTCAAAACTCAGTTCACGTCCATCTGTCATGTAACACCTGTCCTGCAGCGACTCCACTGGCTTCCTGTTAAATATTGCATCATTTACAACATCCTCCTCATTACATTTAAGGCCGTTCACTATATTTCTTCACTTCTCCATGCTTAGACTCCTGCTCGTAATCTTAGATCCTCTACTTCTTCCCAACTGATTGTTCCTTCTGCTCACCTGACCACCATGGGCTCAAGAGCCTTCAGCTGCTCGGCCCCCCGCCTATGGAACTCTCTCCTTCTGGACCTTAGAAATTCAGTTTCTATTATCACCTTCAAATACTGACTCAAAACTGTTCAGGAAAGCGTATACACTTGAAACCTAATCTTTATAATTACCATTAATTTTACAGTACTTAATAAGACTGTTTTTATTATTTACAGGGTTCGCACGGGTCCTTGACAGTTTGTGAATTTGAAAAAATGATTATATACTATATACTTGTCCTTGAAAGTCCTTGAATTTTTTTGGGGGGGGATTAAAGTTCTCTAGTCACATGACTGATTTTCATCATCTGTAAAAAAAAACAAAATAATAAAATAAAAAATAAACCATATATTTGCTGGGGTGGATAACTCAGGATTGCAGTAAACTGACGTGGTTTTCAACAAATAACTTGAGCCATAGTTTTACTCAATCAGAGCAGAGTAGGGCGGGTCCTTCTGAGCCCAGGTGAAGCACCACAGCTCCTCCTGTCCTCACCGAGCGTCTGGACATGTTCACATCATCCCCTCCTCCCAAACTGAGCTGCTGAACCTCCCAGGACATAATTACATGTCCATGTATTGTAGATATGAATGTAGGGAAAACATTTAATCCACTTTCTTTCATTGATTCTGACTCAACAACTTCTATGTTCTGTTTTTCATTGAATTTACATGATATTAAACCTGTTCATTGGGAACATTCTGTGGTAGCAGTAGGTAATTGCTGTTGCGCGTGGTTCGTGAATTTGAAGAAATTGGTACTGAAAAGTCCTTGAAAGGTCCTTGAATTTGATGTTGACCAAGGTGTGGGAACCCTGTATTTAAACTTTCACTATTTTATTTATTATGTTATTGATTTATTGTTTTTGATTGTGTTTATTGTTCTATTGTGATTTTATTATTTACTTTTGTAAGGTGACCTTGGGAGTTTTGAAAGGTGCCTATTATTAAGCGGGGTAGGGATCGTTCAGTAACGATTCTGCGACAGGATTATGAATAATCTTTTTTTGCTCTGTTTGGCCCACAGAAACGATTCAGGGCGGTCTACGACTACGCCGCCGCGGACGACGACGAGGTGTCCTTCATGGACGGCGACGTGATCGTAGACGTGCAGCAGATCGACGAGGGCTGGATGTACGGCCGCGTGGAGCGCACCGGCCAGCAGGGCATGCTGCCCGCCAACTACGTGGAGATCATCTGAGTGAGAGAGGAAACGTCGAGGAGGAAAGGAAAGGAAGGGAGAGAAGGAAAGGAAAAAGCCCAGTGCCATCTCATCTTAACGCCGCTTTCTCTTAATTTTATTCTTTAATCTGTCCTGTGTGACCCTGAATCTTCTCCCCTCTCTGCTCACCGACCACCACCTCCACCCGTCCTGTCTGCTTCTGTCTGTCTGTGCTGATGTCTGTTTCCTGTTTGTCCCTGACCCCGCCTCTTTCTTCTAAAAAGTGTTAAAGATAAACTCCCAGCGGTAAGTCAGGCCTCGTCGTAGCTTTAGCGCTAAAATGAAATAACGAAATGATTCCCCTCAATATATTTTTGTTTGTTTAGCTTGATTTTTGACCAAACTGGAAACACAGTGTTGAATCTCAGTTCATCAGAAATAAGCTTCAGCCTTTTATTATTATTATTATTATTATTATTATTTTTTGACTTTAAACATTCCTTTTTTTCTCTTTTTGCACCGATCGGCCGCTCAGAGACGTCTTTAATATATTTATGTACGACACGCATCGCCTTCGTCTGCACAAGTTTCTCACGCTCGTGTTCAGCACTGCCTTGTTGTGAAAACTGGAAGCCTAACTGTGGAGCACCTCCCGCCAGCCGAGCCGGTCTGGATCGGGACGGATCAGGGACAAGTTAGGGGACACGACGAGTCTTACCTACGGGACCCACTTCAGCTACACCTTATTCCTGCTTCTGCAACTTTACCGTCCCCAGCTTTAAAAAAAGAAAAGAAAAACGACGTGTTTTAAAGGTACTCGTCGCAAAACATGAAAGCAAATATCCTGAGCTAGATCGAACGGCGCAGTCCAGATATGCAACTCTGGAAAAAAAGCGGGTACGCACTCGACGTAAACAAAAGGTTTTGACCTACATTAGGCCGGCCGTAGTCTCTGTAGGTGTCACGACTTTGCAACGAGGACCTTTTTAATCGGTTTAGATAAAGAAACTTCCCCTTCACTTTAAAGAAATCACAGAGAGAAAACCAAGCACAACTCTGTATCGTGATTCTTTATTTTTAACGTGTTTGTGTGTGAAAACATTCCGTTTATTTTTTTTTTCCATTTAATGTGAGGAAACTGTTTATCACGCTGTTCTTACTTTTTCTTTGTTTTCCAATGTGCTAACTAAATAAAGTAATTGTATTAAAGCAGTTTCTGTCAAATTGTGCGGTCGGAACAGCTGACGAGGCATGAAAACATCTTAACGTAATTTCATCCTTTTGTTGAGTAATAAATGAACTTATGTGACCCTTAACAGCATTTATATCAAATGTTTGCTCATTTTTCAGAGGCGTAAACAACGTCAGGAGCCAAAATAATCATCCTAATCCAGTGTAATCTTAAAAGTACTCATTGCAAACTGTGGAGTCGAATATAAACAATGTTATCTTGATCGTCGCAGTTTGAAAGAGCTATTTTCTAGATGTGCGAAATGTGGGTACGCGCTCAGTGTAAACAAAGCACTTTTATCTGCACATTTTAACAAACCTGAGCGTAAATAACACAAAATTAAAGTTTATGTAGGTCAACACGTAGTCATGAGTTTAGCTTACAGATTTTTAATTTAACTTGAACAAAAATGCGCAAATGAACATTTTGACCAGTCTTCATGGCGTTGCAATGAGTATCTTTAAATAAGGCTGTATAAATGAATATATTTCATAAAAGATGACAGGTGGGGGAGTGGTTTCGCGTTTTTAATGAATGTGAGTTTCTGAATATCCAAACGTTTCCCCCTCGTTCGGGTTTAAAAATCAGATTTCCGACTGGTTTGTAGGTCGTCAAACTGGCCAGTTGAAAGTTTCCACCACCGCTCGGCTTCCATCTCTTCGCTGATTTGCGTTTATTCCAGCTTTCTTATCTCTCAAAGGGTTTATCGGTTTAGATGAAATGAAAATACGGGCAGTCGGCGTTGCTTTCAAGCGCGGCTGAGGGTGAGTTTTACGACCACGTTGGAAGTGTATGGGGGCAACAGATGCTGTGTTAGGTAGTCAAACGCCACTCCTCTGCTCAGACGTCACTACTAAATGTGGTATCACGACCTCTCTCCTTCCTCCCTCTCCCCCCTCCATCCTGTGCTTCTCATCAATCATCCCCCGCTTTATCATCCTGGTTATTATCCTGTAGACTTCGCAGAGTGAAATCATATAATCCACAACTGCAGGTTTAGCATTCAGACCAGTTCTGTGCATTCCATATTACTATAAAATGTTTTTGTTTTTGATATAATTTTATTTTTTAAAGAAGAAAAAAAATAAAGATATGCATATTGTCATACACGTGTATTCAAAAGTCGGAATACATTCTCAGATTAAGGACCTTGATATCATCTCCTGTTGCCCTGTTACAGCACTTCAAACTGTACTTATGATCCTGCAAACTCAATAAAATGTCGTTTTTTTTTTCTCAGACAACTGTTTTTTGTGTTTGTGTGGTGACAGTCTTGAATTCAGCTGGTTCTGAAAGTTAAATCAGTTAAAAACAATTCTATTAAAATGCTTTTGTAGTAGTACATTTCTGTAAAATAAAAAAATTCAGCTGTTTGTGTTTTCTAAAGTTTGCTGAATTTGGCGGCCATCTTGAATTGACTTAAAAGGGTAATTGTTCCAATTAAAAGGCAAGTTTTGATAGCATTTTTGGCAATGGGTGGATGTTCTGGGTGTGATCTTCACCGTCATGGACCTCCTCTTCCTGTCCATCATCTGCATGTTGTGATTGTGATGGCCTCAAATGTACTTTCACTTTGTAGAGTAATTTGATGGAAAAGGTCGCATCTCTATTTAGGATGTACTGATTTGAGTTGGACTTGTTGCTGTAATTCCCATTGTTTGCCAGCAGAGGGGATTGCTCCCAAGGTCAATTCAGGAAATAAAAGTAAATACAGACTTAGTATCACTGATATAAATACAGATACTTTTTACTTGACATGTCATGTTCATTAAATAATTTTGCCTTTAAGTCAATTTTGACAAAACACTAGACAGATGGTTGGCAGATAAAAATGTTTTTATTACCTTCAATAATATACAATATAATAAAAATGTTGAAGTAAATTCCCCTTTTGACTTATACTACACACGTTTAAAGTCACTAGTGCAAACAAAAAGGCAATGTAATGAAGTCAACAAAACAAAAACAACTTTCATTTAGCATATTGGTGAAAAATAAAATCTGCGCAGCAACTAAAGCTGTAATCAAAATCTACAGCAGGGCTATTCAACTGGTGGTCCTCAGGCCACATCCGGCCTGCGACTTACCAAAGTTTGGCCCGCCTCTTAAGGCCAAACCCCTGGTTTTCTACTTTAATTACTCTAAGTTCTTTTAGTTCGACATATACATGTTTGGTATCTACAGAAACATCAGAATCTTGGCTAGAAGCTGGTACAAACCATTTCTATAAGCATCCAAGACAGTTAAAATTACAAGCAGTTAAAGAAAGAACTATGAAAGTGAAAATAAAACTGGTTTAAAAAATTGGCAAGTCAGAGATGTCAAAATAGTATTTGTGTTAAATGGGAGGCATAATGTGTTATTTTTGTTTTTGGATTTTTTTTATTATTACAACTTTTATTACATAGGGTTCTGTATGTTGTATTTATGGTTAAATGCATCAAAATAAACTATTTCAAAGGTAACAGACCTCAGTAACACTTGGTTTATTTACATATGATGAACATAATGTTCGACCCCTCAGTTTAGTTGAATAGCCTTGATCTACAGTGTTTCTGGTTGTTTGGAAACCCAGAGGAGCGACGTCACTCTAATAAAAATCATTAGGATTCCAAGTTCTTTGTTACCTGGAAGATCCCACCCACTCTAATTAACGATGATGATGATAACCGTGACGATGCCTGCAGAAGGGAGCAGCTGAAAGAAAAACTATGCAGTGAGTAGATGTCAACCCTTCCACCTGGACTTTCTATGCTTTTATAGTATGCTAACCCAGTTGTATGCTAAGCTCTATGCTAACTAGTTTTTGAGTTTAACATGTTTTAGAGCAGAGGTGTCAATCATTTTCACCATGGGCCACATGAGCATCGTGATGACCCTCAAAGTTGTAATTAAATTCAACGTGTTGTGTTCAACTTTGACTGTGGTGGGCCACATTTTGGCCGCAGACCTTCAGTTTGACTCTTGTTTTAGGGGAAAATCAACCCAATCAATGTATCTTCTTCCAAATCTCAGCTCATTTCTTGTAAATGTCACACTATTCATTTATTCATCCCCCCCTTCTCCTCCAAACACCTCCCACATGAGACAGAACAGCTCTGGGAAATAATCTGAATTCCTTTGCTGATAGTATAATCTGGCCCTCTCTCCATGACAATACACCTACTGTTCCATGTAGAAGCACTCACACACGCAGTCACCTCGGTTCGAACTGCATCTTTGGCCTCTCTGGATCAAATGACACTGCAGTAAGCTGACTCTGCGGACGTTCATTTGGGTAAAAAAAAAAAAACAGCAGGATTTTTAGTTGTTTTCTGTTTGTGTTTATTAGCTGATATCCTTCACTTCGGGGCCTTCACATTCCTGCTCACAACATATGTCATGTAGATGCTCTTTTCTGCCATTTTCTGGTCATACTCAATGATACGTGACATTTTGTTTTAATTACTTAAAATGGTAAAAAAAAAAATTCAATTCATAATGTGGTCCTGCTCTTTTAAGTCGAGAGTTTGATGACCAATGTGTCACAGATGTGGAAAATAAAACTAGGGTTTTAAAAATCTGCAGAAATTAAGGACTAAGGAACTTTCAAATTAAGGGCTCAGATAACCAAAATGCAGTTTCAAAGCAAATTAATTGAAATTCAAAACTTTAAATTCAGTTTCAATTTTGTGAAATTTATTTTCAAACCAATGAATTTAATTTCAAATTATGCACATTTCGATTCAATCTGAGCAATTCAAATTCAATTCCTGCTGGAACATGATTAAAAATTTAGCAAAAGTTAATTCTAAAGCACTAATATAACCCAGCTGACCCATGAAATATTCTTCAGTCAACATGAGACAATATTTACTGTGTGCAGAATGTTGTCACTTGGCGGGCCAAATGGGAGTCACTCGCAGGCCACATTTGGCCTGTGGGCAAGGGTGTAACTTTGTGCTGAAGGTTGGTGGGGACGCACCGTGGGGGACGGGGTCTGAAGCACCCACATTTGTGC
>JAUBOC010000019.1:4368095-4378437 GCA_032275365.1 Anablepsoides cearensis | reverse complement strand
AGGCTTTGAGACAGAGTTACTGTAAATTTGTGACATGCTGAAGAGGCGTGCAGGGAGAGCTGATGAAGTGAAAGTATGTGACAGGAGGAAAGAATGAGTGAGGGAACAGGTGGTCTAATCTGATCCCTCAGCACCCCTGGCACCACAAAACCCCTCCTCCTGTTCAGGATCTTCCACACTTTAGACCATGAGGAATTTCTTGAGTGGTGTGAGGACTGTCCCTTGTCTCTGATCCTGTTTGTCGTGTTTATGGACAGGATCTCATGATGCAGTCGTGGAGAGGAGGGTGTCTGGTTTGGGAACCACAGAACCTGTGGTTCCATTGGCTTCAAGCGTGAAACGGCTGGGATGAGAGTCAGTTCCTTTAAATCTGAGGCCATGGTCCTGGACTGGAAAAGGGTGGAATGCCCCCTCCAGGTCGGGGGAGAGTCTCTGCCTCAAATGGAGGAGTTTAAGTCTGGGTGTCACAAGTGATAAGATGAAGTGTGGATCATGATCTGAAGAACAAAATCTTAAATACAAGCAGCCAAAAGGAGCTTCTTCCATATGGTGGCCGGGCTCTTATGAGACAAGGTGAGGAGTTCTGTCATCTGAGGGGAGCATGAAGTAGAGCCACTGCTCCTCTGCATCGAAAGGAGCCAGTTGAGGTGGTTCATCTGATTAGGACGCCTCCCTTTAGAGGTGTTCCAGATACGTCCAACGTGTAGGAGGCCCAGGACTCACTGGAGGAATTAAGTGTCCTCTCTGACTTGGGGACGCCTCGGGGTCGCCCAGGATGAGCTTGGAAGTGTCCTGGGGGAGAGGGAGGTCTGTGTTTCTCTCCTGGACCTGTTGCCTCTGCGACCCGACTATGAGTATGGCAGAGGATGGAGATGATTCCTGGTAATTGTAGCTTCACAGCAGCTCGTTTTGGTGCGGTCTCTTTAAATGCATCGTGAGGCACTACTGGACCCCCCCAACCCGATTGGCCATTTTTGTAGTTTGAAAGCAGAGATACAAAACTTTTATTTACAAATCCACTTTGACTACAAAATTCCTGCAAGAAACAAAAATAGCGGTTTGCTAGCTGGAAATCCATGATGTTGTTTAGCAGCAAATACTGGGACCTTATTGGTTTTTTTTCTTGAGCCACTTCAGTAGAAACATAATGTAATTTATATTAGTGTCTTCATCATCAGTAACTTTTTTTTTAAATACTATAGAAAAGAAGAAATACAGAGAAATATAATGGGAAAGATTGAAAGAGATTAGAAAATATGTGAAATATACACCAAGAAACATAAGAGACGTTATTGTTCAATATTAGTGAGAGAAAACTGAACATAATGAAAAATGTGACCCAAACAGAATATAAAGATGTCTTTGCAGCAAAGTGAGAGACTAAATTCAACGTTTTTGCCTCCTAGAGACTCTATTACAACAAAATGTATTTAGGAGCTTAAAAAGTGAGTTTTATAGGATATGTCCCCTTTAAGACCACATTTTTTAGTAATTCAGCCTGAAGACAAACAGCTGACAGCTTGTATCAGTAAAAAATGTGGTTTCTTTCATAATATCCTGCAGGCCAATCTTCTCTAAAATGTATTTTATTTTCTTGCATTGTTTATTTGCACATATTTCCAGAATATTAATAACTGGAAGATTATTTCAACGTGACTCAAGCAAATCTGGTGAAGAAACATTTGCTGAATTTTGAAACAACCTAATTTACTCTGCTTGTTACTATTTAAGAAGACAGATGAATGTCTTCTTTCTCCTGAAAAAGGATTTAAAAACATGATTTGTCTCCTTTTAACAAGAGCAATTTAATATTTTCCAAAGTGTTAAAAACCAATACATCACCAATACATTGAGCAGTAAACAGTTTTCTTATTTATGTTCTTATTTAATGACATTTTTTGTTTGCTTCACATCTCCTTCTCCTCCTTTTAGATTTGTTTTTATTAAAGCGACATACTCCTCATTCAGACACAAATTTTGTTTCATTCCTAACCTTTCAGTGCACAAACTGAGCCCTCCTGTGGCAAACAAATGCAACTATGGCTCAGTTACTAAGGATTATTATAGAAATCTGCACATCGAGCAGCAGATAGTCGAATTTTTAATTGAAATAATCAACAATATAAAGTAAAAGAAAATATTCAGAAAAAAACAATAATTTTATTCATTCTTCTCAGATTAATTAGATTAAAATCTGTCTTGGACCCTGTTTTAAGGCCACGTCTAGACAAATTTATCTGTGAGCTTTAAGACTGGAGAAATGCTGGGATTAGGATATGATCTTCCTGAGCAGACCAGATTATTCGGGTTATTTGCTCTCAGAGGTGTGGCTTAAAGCTCGTGTCGAACCACAAATGGTCTTAGGGTCAGCCTGACGGATAATTTATTTGTGTGGAAGCAGGAATAAGTTCTCTGCTGTTTATTGGGTAATAAAGGAAACGTGTGTCATTTCCGTCCTTTTGATTTTATCTGAGTGATTCAGGGACGTTCTGAGGAGCCTGCTGTAAACAAATCACTGATATCAAACAAAAACATGGAGCGTGTTTCTGTCCTCTCCCCGCCACAGGAAGTGGAGCCGCGAAAGGTTAAAACGGGAAGGAAACCCGCTGAGCCGCTACTGGAACCTCGCAGTTCTGTTTATTTTCCATCTGTCCGCCGAGGTTTAGGGGAAAAGAAAAGGTGGAGCCGGGCACCGAAGCATCAGGCATTTATAGAAACAACAGATATTTCAGGAAACCGTGGAAACCCCTGGATGTGATTCACTGGTTACGGTTATTTTCTGCTCGTCTGGAGCTTCAGGAACAGTTCGGACCACGTGCAGACTTCAGGCGGCTGAATCAGAGGGCGTCATCAGGGGGAAACCTTGACACCTTAAGATCGATCGCTCCTTCTTCTTTGTTCCTTTACCTGAAACACTCCAACATAAACAGTCCTGTTTGTGTTCTCCTGAAAGATGACGGCAAGAATCAAACAAAGTGTCTTGGATTAGAAGTAAAGACGACTTGAATGCAGTAAAAAATAGCCGTATTTCGGTTTGAATTGTTCATTTTCTGTAACCTGTCCATATACGTAAGGATTTGGTGTTTTGCAGGCTTGTTGTTGGAAAGGAGAGGAGCTGCAGTGAACTGTAAGCAGTGAGGCGATGAGTAAAGTTAGGTCAGTAGGTCAACAGAGAGGCTGTGGAAAAATCTGAGACAGAGGATAAAAAAAGAGCTAAAATACATCATGTAGAGCAAAACTGACTGGAGAACAAGACAATCGGCTCTAAATGTTCATTTGATTTTTTTATTTGTAACTTTTTTTTTCTTTTTTCATTGTAGATCTGATTTGTTTTTGTTGGTTTTTGGACAATAATTAAACAGAGGAAATATGAAATTAGCTTTGTAAACATTACAGTTTGGTTGTGCTGCGCTGAGCCTCGTGATCGCCTTCTATAAACTTTGATTTCTGTAGCCGTCGACTGAAAACAAAGGCAGACGATGATGGTTTAGTCGGGTCATGGAGGCAACAGTTCCAGAAGAGAGCGTCCGCAAGTCTGAGGATATCTAGATCTTTTTACACTGAAACACCTGGTCCAGCCTGGGTTCAAACCTGGGTTTGGTGTGTTTACATTAGCACTAGCCCCATTTCCACCTTGATCTCTGTAACCCCAACCTGTGGTTCTATTCAGGCCACTGCTGCTCATTGATTTAACACAGATTAGATTAAATTTACATGAATTGTTTTGACTGTAATGTTTTTTTCATGAGTTCAACTAAACAACTGTATCAAGTTACCAAACAACAACAAGCTAACATTAGCTAACATTAGCTTATTGTTCTGTCGTCCTACTCTCTGGTTTTAAGCGTCATACTTGTGGGATGGTCCAGTACAGACTTCCATACTTTTCCTTTGAGTCTGGTGTCACAAATAATTTTTTTTTGTTTTTTTAAATCGAGGCGGCTCTCTGCTCAATGCAAACACAACCAGAGCCGACTGACTGTGGCCGAGCCTTGCAACGCAAAATGCCACAAGTTCTAGATCTGCCCCAGGGTCTTCTCCCAGTGGGACAGACCTGGAAAACCAACAAAGGGAGACGTTCTAATCAGATGAAGCCCCTCAGCTGAGCTGTTTTCATGCAGAGGAGCAGCACCCTGTACTCGTGAAAAGAAACTTTCCTCTGGTGATGTGCAGAGGGATACTGAAATATCGATACTACCGATACCAGAACTTTTTGTTCTAGAATCAATACTAAAATCAAAATATCAACACTTTGATACTTTAGTTATTTCACACAATGTACATCATTAACAGGAAAATAGTGGAAAATAACTAAACTATTCAAATCTTGTCTTACTTATATGTGGTTGGAGGGAACTACTTTTTCTTCAGCTTGGGTAATGCATCAGCACAGTGGCCTGTGCTCTGTCAGTCACCCAATCTGTAGACGTATGGCAAGTCATTGTAACATAAAATTGGCTTTGTCTGACTTTCTGTAATTACAAAATAAAAGAAGAAGAAACTGTCAAGAGGACCTACTTATTTTCTCTTTTTGATTTTTCTACCTGGATTACTGAGATGCATCAGGATACTATGTCATGTATTATTTATACGCTACTTTTTAAGATTTACCAGACACATTATGTGAGTTATCACAAAGTATCAGCCAAATTTTACTTGGTGTCAGTGTCGGAAAGAAAATTATTGAACATCACTACTTTCCACTTGGTGTCTCCACTCCAATATTCACCGTTTGGCCAAAAGTCTGTCACAACAGAGCGCCACACTTTTCAGGAGGCGGATTCCTTCGAGTACAGTATGTGTGCTCTCTCCATCCATGACTTTTGGTTCAATTCACTCTCTTTATAAGTGAAAGAGTCATATATGGACGTATTTTCTGACTCCCATGGACAATGACTTCTTTAAACTATCCATGTTGTTTGGATGCACAACAAACACACCCACAATCATGTAAAACTCATAACATTCACCTCTGAGTAAAGGTTTGTGTTGATAAGGGGCGAGCGAAGCTGCTCTGTGAACAAAGCAACACATTTTTCATCACATAACTGCGACAATGAGAGCGGATTTCACAGCTTTGGATGGTCACCCTACGAAGGAAGCTTTTTACGCCTGCTTCTATCCAGGATCTCCTTCTTTTGGTTGTGATCCAAACCACATGACGCCAGGTGAGGGTTGGAACGTAGACCAATCAGGAAATCCAGAACTTCCCCTTTTAAACTCAGCTGGTTCTTTAACGCCACTACAAGCTAAAGTCCCATCAGTTCAAGTCGGACGCAGGATGAACAGAATCAGAACGGAGTTTATTATAATTATTTAACGCTCTTTGTCTGTTCTGCTCAAAGAGAGGTCCTCTTTCAGGATCTCAGTCACATTAAAGTCACGCTCTTACAACGTCCAACCTCCACCAGGTAGATGTTACCTCATGAGGTCCAGATTGAATCGACTCCTTCATTGCATTTGAAACAAGGTTAGTCTTTATATTAGATGAAGGAGGCTGAAAGTGATACTGTAGCTTGGCAGGATTTATTTTACATTTTGTTCTTTTTTTGCTCTCGGCTGAAAGAAAATCTTTCAGGCACCTTCCCGGGTGGAGAGAACGTAACGTCCTCTCTGAGACGTGCTGCAGACTCTGTAAATGTCAGGGATCTGTGATTAAAACCCGAGGATGCAGAGGCTGACGTGGCAGCCGGCAGAAATAAAAACTGAAAACCAAGACAAGTGTGACCCACCGGGAGTGATGAGACGAGCGGTGAAGGAGGAGAATAAAAACTAATCGAATAGAAAAGCAAAAAGAGCCACCAAAAATGCGTGGATGCTGACAGTAAAGACTTAAATATGTCCGTTTCTGGCTTGCAGAGGGGATACAGTCGTTGGTTGAATGAATGGACTCGGTAACTTGAAGGAAGTGGAGTGAAAACAGAGGAGTTGTGAAAGAATGAGGAGCCAGAAGCCCTACAGGGAGGGGGAGACACAACTGGAATAAATGGAGCGATCGCAGTTAATAGCAGCACACAGGCTCTGTGAAGTGGCCCTGAATGAAGCCAGGGGCTTCGCCTCGTTTCAGCAGAGCCATCATGACTCCGCAGCCTGGATTCAGATCAGTTGGAAGCAGGTCGGTGGAGAGAAGCGAGCGAACGGGACGAGGGTTGCTAATTAGTTTGGTCCTACGAGGCGTCTGGGTCACATGATGGCCTCGATGGAGGGGGTCCAGGTGTGTCGCCTCAGATCACCCTCAGATCTGGGGCGATGGGCATTCCCAACGCCTGAGGCTGAGAGTCAGAGAGAAAACATGAGAAGAAATGTGTCTCCAAACTGGTTCAATCTCTGCAGTTACTCATCAACCACACAAGTCTATCCAGGCCGACCGGCATCCAGTAAAAAATAAAAAGCCAGTTTTCTTTCATTCGTTCTTCCACAGTAGCACAGAGATTTATTTCTTCACTACAGAGAGGCTGCAGAGTTTGAACCGAGGCAGGGTCCAGCTGTGGCGTCGCCTCCTGCTCCCTGACCCTCCAAAGGAGCGAGCCCACGAGCTGCACCATCTGCAGAGACCATCTGCTCTCCTCTCTCACGGTTAAAGACCAGAGTGAAGTGTTTTTTCTGGGTTTCCAGACGAGGAGGGATGAGCAGGAGCGCCTCGCAGGGGAGAGTCATGTCTTTGTTTCTCCTGCTGCCTCTGCAACCACAGATAGTTGGAGACGTTTATCTGCATCAAAGAGGAGGCATGTCAAGGTCTGACCTCTCGTCTTTGACTTATTTCTCCCTATAAACCTTCATCGCAGGCTTTGATGAAGAGTGAGCCGGCTCAGAAGAAGTGAGGTGAAGGCTGATTCGGCAGCCGCAGTTCTTGGCGTGAGAAATTCTGCCGTAAGCTCCTTTTTCCCCCCTCGTCTCCTCAGGCCTGATTGAAGTGGCTCTTCCTCCGGTATCTTTCCGGGCCTCCAGCTTTGAACCACGTCTCATTTCTATCAGTTCCAGCTCACGCTCAGCCGTGGAGATTACATATATCATGTTGTAATGCTTATTCTTGGCAGCAGAATGGAGTTCCTGTTCGGCTGATGAGTAAAGCTTCCTGAAGTGATTCATGGACAGCATTTATTTGTAGCCAAAACAGCTAAAAATACAAACCTTTTCATTATGTTTCCGAGAACATTACCTAATTTTATTTCATTTATTTTTTACTTCTGGGATTCATTGTTCAGCCCCTTTTTTATGGTATCCATCTGTTTATTGTGAATCACGGTTTGTGTTGTGATGCATCCTGTTTCATGTGGGTTCTGTTAAAATAAATCTGGATTGAGGATCAGTTTGAGATGTTAGGTTCATTGTAATAAAAGTAAACGAAGGCAAATAGAGCTAAATTTAAACCTTGTTTTAAAGTTTCTTGAATAAACTGGGGGGTGATAAACAAGCTTGTTTCCCGCTGGTTTGCGCCTCATGGCACCGGGCTTTGCGCAGCCAGAGGGAGCCCGCGCGCTGCGGGAGTTCTGGGCGGAGCGCAGATTGATCCAAACTCACCCCTCAGCCCGTTTGTTGTCAAGGTTTCTTCAATGAGCACTCAGCTTCCGGGGAAACATGACCACAAAAGCATTTAAAGTGACTTCAAATTGTGGATTTGCTAAATAAAAGTCACAATACACCCAGTTTTTCACCAGTTAGAGGCTCTAATCCGAAGTAAACCCAGATTCAAAAAACGCGTTTTTATTTGAAACATTAAAACTTTAACCTTTTTATTTTGACACCCTTCTTTCCTCCTGAGCTTTACTTTGAAGGGCAGCTCTCCTCTCTTCCTGCGTCCTGCGCGCTCTGACGCAGCTGCGCTCATAGAGGATTTGGAGCTGCTGCAGTCTGGCGGAAGAAGAAGAAGAAGAGGAGGAGGAGGTGGTGGAGGTGGAGGCTGGGGGGAAGAGCAGTGGACGTCCCGAAACAACGGAAACATAGTTGGGATTTATTTTTCCCCTTTTTTGGAAGGAAGGAAGCAGGAAAAGTGTGGATAAAAGCTCGAGTTGGACCGAATCACTTCTTTTTATCTTCAGCTCTGCGCAAAAACGAACCCGCTTCTCCTCCTCCTTCTTTTTGCTGCAGTCAAACACTTTTCTGCTCCCCAATGAATGGAGTTGCCTTTTGCCTTGTTGGAATACCCCCCTTCTCCGAGAACCACGTAAGTACCCGGTTCTGGTCCCGTTAGTTTTGGGCGAAAAACGCGCCCTGGACGCGGAGAGAAGCGCGGCGACGTGCTGCTGGTCAGAGAGCGTGATTTCCTAAGAGGCTTAACTAAACCCAAGTTTACTCAGCCACCGTGTGTACACACACTCACACACCTACACACTGGCCTGAAACCAGCTGTTTCAGCTGTTTTTGTTTTTATTCTTTAGACGCGTCCAAAAACCGATCCAGAACCGTTTTTACGCCCGGGTTTCTGCTCTTTGTCAGAGGCTGATGGGACGTCCCAAACAGGGATGGTGCTCAAGATCCCACCATCATGTCTCGTTTAAAGGGGGATTTCAGTTTCATAGGCTGAAATATTTAGGATAGAAACTCCCCAATTGTCCTCACCTGCGTCATGACGCACCCAATAATGAGTCTTATATGTGCGTTTTGAATGATTGTAATTAAAACAATGTTAATACAATCTTATAAAGGTTGTTTGGGATGCCATGAAAGCTGGTTTCAAGTGTCTGTTTCTGTCATTTTTGATGATCAGAAGCAGAAAAGTTGAGAAAATGACAGTTTTACTCAAAACTGCAAATACAAAGTTAAATTTTTTCATTGTTTATCTCCCAGTCTAATATTTGATGGGCTCATTGATTTTGACGCATTTCTTTATTATTATTTTTGTCCTTTTAATCAAATATTTTAGCTTCTGACTCACATAGTGATGATGACTACATATCATCTGCTGCTGAAGTTTTACACTAAAGTTACTTTATGCAGAGTTTGGTGGTTTGGTCAGAACTCAGGCCCAACCTTGGGCTTGAACTCAGGACCTTCCTGCTGTGAGCCAACAGTGCTAACCGCTAAGCTATCGTGCTGTCAGTCGTGTTATTAGCATCAACACTGTTCATTTGACTGTTTTTTTCTAACAGTTTCATGACATACATTTTAATATTAGTTGGGTTGCAGATTTTATAAGGTCCTCCAACTTGGTCTTTCCTGGCCCACATGGGGGCCCGACCCTATTTTTTGGAACCACTGCACTAAATTACATCTGAGCTAAAATTTATTTTCTTCAAAGAGGGCATTAAAATGACAGAACTGAAAGAATGTTTGGGAAGCACTGCAGTTTGAGTTAAAGTGAAGCTGTGAGGTAAAAATATGTTAGTTTGAGCATCTCTGGAGGAGCCGAATTTTTGGTTTTCTGGATGTTTGGTTCTCGGGTCTGGTTCTGTTTAAACTCCTGGGGGTTCAAGTGTAAAGTGAGTCTGTGAGACACATGTGGAGGTAGCTGAAATTTCATTTTCTCCTCAGTCTTTTCAGCTGTAGTTTTCAGTGTGTTCGGCTGTTGATTTCATTATGTTCAGCTCTTGATTTTATTGTGTTCAGCTCTTGATTTCAGCGTGTTCGGGTGTTGATTTCAGCGTGTTCGGCTGTTGTTTTCAGCGCGTTCGGCTGTTGATTTCAGTGTGTTCTGCTGTTGATTTCAGTGTGTTCTGCTGTTGATTTCAGCGTGTTCGGCTGTTGATTTTATTGTGTTCGGCTGTTGTTTTCAGCGTGTTCTGCTGTTGTTTTCAGCGTGTTCGGCTGTTGATTTCAGCATGTTTGGCTGTTGATTTCATTGTGTTCGGCTGTTGTTTTCAGCATGTTCGGCTGTTGATTTCAGCGTGTTCGTCTGTTGATTTCAGCATGTTCGGCTGTTGTTTTCAGCATGTTCGGCTGTTGTTTTCAGCATGTTCAGCTGTTGATTTCAGCGTGTTCGTCTGTTGATTTCAGTATGTTCGGCTGTTGATTTCATTGTGTTCGGCTGTTGATTTCAGTATGTTCGGCTGTTGTTTTTAGCTTGTTTGGCTGTTGTTTTCAGCGTGTTCGGCTGTTGTTTTTAGCTTGTTTGGCTGTTGTTTTCAGCGTGTTCGGCTGTTGATTTCATTGTGTTCTGCTGTTGTTTTCAGCGTGTTCGGCTGTTGATTTCAGCATGTTCGGCTGTTGATTTCAGCATGTTCGGCTGTTGATTTCAGCATGTTCGGCTGTTGATTTTATTGTGTTTGGCTGTTGATTTCATTGTGTTCGGCTGTTGTTTTCAGCATGTTCGGCTGTTGATTTCAGCATGTTCGTCTGTTGATTTCAGTATGTTCGGCTGTTGATTTCATTGTGTTCGGCTGTTGATTTCAGTATGTTCGGCTGT
>JAUBOC010000019.1:4337061-4354517 GCA_032275365.1 Anablepsoides cearensis | reverse complement strand
TCCTCCATGCTGTCACAGACGCTACCATTGAACGGTATGGGCGGGGCTCAGTCTAGTGATCTATATCTAAGTCTATGGTACAAACAGCCAAAAAACATCTTAAAGAGAAGCGATTATATATTTTCCAGGGATATAGTTTTATTCTATATAAAGTAACCGTTCCTTATATGAAAACTATACATAAAAAAACTGCTGTTTCTGACATTCCCACTTCGGCACGTCTTCACAACAATGCTCTGTGAGGCAGGAGCTCAGCTGCAGACTGAGCTCCTGGGAGGAGCTTTGTGTAAATAGGCGGAGCTTTGTACCAGCGTTTAGGCAGCTCCACAGGAGATTCAAGGATTTCTCAAACATGCATGAAAAAAGCAACTCTGGGTGTGTTTTTGATGACTTGAATGACTTTATAACATAATGGTAACCTTAAAAAGTTACATTTAGCACAACACCCTCTTTAAAATGTCATTTTTTCTTTAAAAACTCTTATTAAAGTCTAAAATTTATTAAAGGCTAGATTGTTAAGAAAATATGAAATGGTTTAATATGTAGTCACTTATATTGTTGTTCTAAGAAAGTTTCAATGTTTTGTTTTGTTAACTAAAGATCATTTAAGTTAAATTATACTGAGGAAAAAGGGGCAGATACTATAAGAATTTTTTTTCTTCTCTCTGCCGCCTTTCATTTCATTTTATGTCTTTTATTTTTTTATTGTACATAGATTTTGTTTTATGAAATGAATAAAGTTTATAAATCAAAATCAAATCAATCAAAAAAAAAATCAAATCAAATCAAAAAAATTTGTAGGATTTTCTCTCTTACAGAACATAGATCAGAGATTAGAGCTAATATTTTGCTCCTATAAATGCCTAAATCTGAACATTACATGATTAGTTTCAGGACAAATGAAAAGACCATAATCATATAAACAAGAAAAATACTTTATATAGTTTATACCAAATTTCATAAAAGCTGGTGCCACTGAACTATTCAAGCATTTTTTCCCCTAATTTTTATTTATATGTAGTTTTCAAATTCTTTAAAGGTAATTCTGAAGGATTTAGGAGAAAGATCATAGAAAGAAATTGGATTATTTAAGTAAACAACAGGCTAGCATGAGCTAACATCTTTTACTTTTTATATTAGTAGTATTGATGTCTGTTGAGACAAAAAAAAATTATTCTGTTATGTTTGGTCACATTTTTTAAGGAGCCCCTGCAGGGGGACCGAAGAGCCACGTGTGGCCCCAGATCCACAGGTTGCAGACCACTGATGCTGCATTATAAAAATAAGTTTGTAAAAGCAGATTTTACGGTATATTTTCTCCTGTCAGGTGTAGTTAGTAGCACAAAAAGGGATCAAACGTGTAAAAAAAAACCTGTGATGTTGAACTTTTGGCCTCATAGGGGCAGTTAGTTTGTAGTTTCATTGTTTCATGTGCTCCAAACCTTTTCTTTATCGCTTCTCCTCATCGCCGTGAACAGACCTGTGTTTTCTTCTCACGGTGGGGCACATCCAGAGGTCTGCCTCCGGTCGAGTCCAGACTCGCCCCGCTGAGCGGCAGGTGAAACCTGTCTAACCTCACCGCTCGGTGGCGGCGGCGGTCACCTGTGGGCCTCTCTCGCCCACATCCTGAGCTCTCCTGGATGTTTGCGGGGCTTCAGATGGAGAGGATGGGGGTATTTTGTTGTTGCCGTGCTGAACAGGAACGTAACAAAGTGGGAGTTCAGGTTTGATGGAAGAGGTCACGTCGACATCCAGCTGTTTTATTTTCAGCGAGGTCTCGTTCTCTGCTTTATCCACCAACTGTCACCCTCCCTCCCTCCTCGCTGTTTTCCTCTCTTTACCAAAAGAGGATAAATGCAGCAGCAAATGTTTTCTTTTCTCTTTGTGCTGGAAATTGGCCTCTTTCTCTTTTCAGTTTTTTTTTTTTTTTTTTGCGTGTCTCTCCTCTGAGTGGACGGGAGGTGGAGGAGGCAGGACCGGCTTTTGTGAAGTTCAGCTCCGGGATCACAGCTTTGTCACTGCTCGAGCGGCTCCAGTAGCGCACACACATGCCTCGCATGTGGGAGTTTTATGCTTTATTTCCTGGATGTATCCGTAGCGTCTGGTTTCGGTGATGCTTTTTTTTTTTGTTGGGATTAAAAGCTCTGCTCGGCTGTTTGAGCGCAGACGAACCGGTTCATGAGGAATGTTTGGATTTGGACTGAGGAACAGAAACAAACTGAAGGGGAAACAGAAAGGTGAAGGATGGAGGAGCTGATGTTCGTTGTGATAACGACAGCACAGGTTTGAGATGGAGAGATTTGCTTGGAAGTAGAGATAGAAGAGAGAGGGAGGAGAGAGGCAGGATCCAGCCCCTCGGGGACAGAACATCACCGGACACAGACGGGAGGGACGTGGTCAGTCCTCTCTCTCTGCCTGTGTGTGTGTGTGTGTGTGGTGAAACCAGACCTACCTCTGATCCCTGCACCACACACACTCCTCCATCTGCTGCCCAGACATCCACCGAGCTCTGACGATCCTGCAGAGCTGCTTCATGGAGGTCAGCAGAGCCGGGCTGCGGTGTGGAAAACCTGCCACTGACTAACTTCCTCCTCCGTTCTTTTCACGGCGGTGTGGGCGGGCGAGCCATGTGGGCCTGATGCCTGCCGCCATGCTCCCGTGCTCCGCCGGGTCGGACTGGAGCTTTCAGAACCCGGTGGGGGTGGACTGCAGCGCCCCCGAGCCTCGCTGCATTTGGCTGGCTGTCCTCCATGGAGCCTCGAGCCCGACGCCGCCCGACGCTCACGTCCAGAGCTCGCACCCGCCCCGGGTAAGACGAGGTGACCCGCCTTCATCAGAGCAGATTCTGTGGGGATGCTGTTAAATAACTGGATCGTATTTAAAGTCTACTTATCAAGTTTAAACCAGAGAATTACAATTTTATGTGAAAATGCACCTGGAAAAAAAGCAGAAAATGGTTGCGATTTGTCGTAATATAGCCAAAAAAAGCTACAAAAGGGAGAAAAGTAACTAAAATTTTATTTAAAAAGTAGTTAAAAGTATCACAATACAGTGAATTTAGCTGAAAATAACTAAAAGTAGCTTTAATTGCAGAAAGAAGTTGATAGAAGCACCAAAAGACTTGATTAGCAGAATAGCTGAAAAGAGCTAAAGAAGAAAAAAAAGCTAATTTTAGCAAAAAAAAGAAGCTGATGGAAGCTAAAGTTAGCACAAACTAGCAAAACTAGAACAAAAGGTGTAAAGTACAGGAAAGGTTTGGAGCTGTCTTCAACATCGTTTATTTTCATTTAGAACAAACCAATAAAAGACAAATATCTCAAAAAGCATAAATTGCTGAATTACTAAAAGTCATAGTTTGATTGTCCTGAAGGAGCTGAACATTTCGATGTGTGAATTGTTGAAGTGGCACAAAAAATGTGGAATGGGTTACGTGACAAAAAACGTGCGGAAGAAAGAAAATAATAATAATAATAATAATAGAAATGTGATCTAAAAGTTGTGCAGTAGCAGCAGTAGTTCTGTAAACGTTTGTTATCTGATAACCGCTCAGATGTTGACAGCTTCTTCAAAGTGTCGTGTTGCCTTCAGGCTCCGTCGGCTGTCTGACAATCCGTTTTTATTATCCTGTTATCAATTAGCCGAGTGGCTCTGAGCCAAAGTTTGCTTTGTGACATTTGGTAAATTGCCTAAAACAGTTAAAGGTTCAGATTTTTCATTATTTTATTTTATTTTATTTTATTTTTTTCCTGATTGTTTAATGAGGTGAACGTTTCGTTCTGCTCCTGTGGAACCAGATCTGTGGACTGTAACCCCCCTCACCTCCACCCTCTTCGTGACTATTTGACACAGAAATGCCACAATCAGGAATGCGAGCGAGGGGGGAGGAGAGGAGAGGAGGACACAGCTGCGACAAACACACGCTGTTTGCTCTTCGGCAGAAAGGTGGATTATAATTTCTGTGGAACTAAAAGCAACCGAACGTTGCAGATACCATCGAAGTGACGCCTCCGTATTGGCCGCGTCGGCGCTTAGAAGTTGGGATTTTTATGACATGATCTTTACTGAACACAGGATTGTTGAGTTTAGTATTTTAAAAATCAAGTGTTTTTTTTAATCCAGGCCTTCATGTATGGATTGTTATTTAACTTGCAGTTCTTACATCTATTATAGACCAGAAGATGTGCTTTTATGATTAGCTACCAAACTGCACCAAACTTTAGCTCAATAGCTGTTGAAATCACCAGTTTTATTTGCTTTATGTGTTTTTATGAATTGGTTTGACTCTAAAGCCTAACAGAAATGATTATTTTGGGAAATTTTCATTTTAAAAAAATCTGTTCAGTTGCAATATTTTTGGTAGCAGATGAGAGCAAAAACCTCATAAAAGGTAATAAAATAAGATGTGAGGGAACATTTAAGCCACTCAGACGGCATCATTTAGGGGTTTTTGCTCATTTTTTGAGGCTTTTCCCTGTTTTCTTAGAACTGAACTAAACAAAAAGTCCCAGGATGGTTTAAAATCTGCTGTAAAACCTCTTTGACCATCATCATCATCATCATTGTTAGGTTTCAGTTGAGGGGAAGGTACCGTTTGTTTTGTTGAAGTAGAAAACCCTGTTTAACTGACGTTTCGTCATCACCTGCTGACCTGGTTGAGCTGACGGTGGAGTCAGACGGGTTTCTGAGCACGCACACACACACACTTATTGACACACGGATGAGCACGCACAGCTCCACGATCCGCTCGGCGGGAATTAGTTAAAGTTGACTCGGAGCAACGGGGACATGCGTCTCCTCGGGACGTAGGATGCTGTTCGACCCGCAGAGGTGGTGGAGTTCTCCCTCTGTGTGGCCGGTAAGTCGGCGTGAGATGATTCGGGCTTTCTGTCGCCCCTCACCCCCTCTGTCGGGATTAACGTCCCGTCAGCGTTTGCGCCGGCAGCTAAAGCTCCACTTTTCAAACATGTTGCAGCTCTCAGCTGTTTTTGGATAAAAAAGAGCATTATTGTTCTGTTCTGCCGGGGTTTTAGCCGCGGTGCATTCCTCTGAGCTGCTTTATCTCTGGATGGAACCCGGAGAGGAGGGTTTGTGTCGCGTGCACACACCACTTCATGTTAAGCATCTTTATCTGCAAGTAAACCTGTTGATGCTTCAGATTTTTGGGCGCTGCTTATTAAATATTAGACCTTCCAGTCAAGTAAACGTGTTCTTATGCAATGTAATTGTTTGCTGCCTAATTAAAATAATGAGAAATCTCCTCAGGGGAGATCCTGCTGCTGCTGCTGCTGTGATACAATCCACTCACACCAGGAGGCTTTTCAAGCTTTAAACCGTCTTACATCCAAGCTTTGTTTTTGTGTCGAGGTCAGGTTTAATAAAAAAAAAAACAATCCAGATGCTGATTCTCGCTCTGTTTATCCAGACGTCGAAGTGAAACGGTTAAAAGAAAAAATGTTGTTCCTCTCGGTGGAACAGGGTTCTCCTCGTCTCAGAGGAAGTTCAAGATTAGCCTGAAAAACCCAAACCGCAGGAAGAAGTTTCCACGAGTTCTCTTCGTTACACACACAGTCCTGCAGTGGGTAGACGTGGTTTTGGTCCAGACTGACCCTGGAAGTGAGGGGGGGGGGGGGTACATCAGAGGTGTTTAACAGGCCTGAGGGGGCGGAGGGTTCGGCTCCGGTCAGTTTGGACCCACAGAGTCCAGAGAGGCAGAGTGGGATCCGGTCCTGGCTCAGGAGAGTCCGACCACGGTGTGTTTTGGGTAATCACAGGGTTTGGTATTCCCAGCGCCGGGAGGGGCCATGTGGTTGAAACTGGCGTGCTGGAGCCTGTCCCTCGCTGGGGCCCCGATACTCCTCCTCTCCGTCGTCTTCATCGCTCTCCTCGCACCAGCTTGTGTTTATACTTGTCCAAACCAAACCGCTCGTCCTGAGGAATCTTCCTCCACTCTCTCCCTCTAGTTTCTCCTTTGAACACTCCCCCCTCGTTCCTCGCAGAGAAAACAGCTCACATTGTTTGGACTGTCAGACTGAAATGATCACAGAGATTTATGCACGTCTGTCTGCAAACTTAAATAAGTCCGAGACATTTTTTTTTTATGGAAGGAAGAGAAAAATGCGTGGCAGGAGTCAGCAGAACGGATTTCCACATCTTAAGTTGAGGAAGAGGTAGGAAGAAGAGTGCCTCGGCGACGAAGGGTGTATTTTTAGGAGCAGCTGGTTATCCCGCCTCGAAGGGTCACCCCACTTCCTGCCTCAAGACGGCCACTTCCTGTTGTTGTGTAGCCTCGCACAAACCTGCTAGATGGAGAAAATGCATTTCCTGTTTAAATGCTGAAAGGTTTTAGCTGAAAGCTGCTGAAGAAGCAAAACTTGATGCGAGTTTAATTTGAACAGCCGACTGTTGCTGAAAGTAGGACAACAGTGAAAAATCTGTAGAAAAGTAGCAAAAAAGGGTGAAAGAAAATCTCAAGCGTAGCTAAAATAAGCAAAAAGAAGCGAAAGGTAAAATTTAACCAGACAGACGGAGAAAATTTTCTAATAAGCAAAAAACAACAAAGAAAGTACTTAAATTTTGTTTTAAAATAGCTAAAACAGTTTAAACTAGCCTAAAAATTTCCTAATTTCCCTAATTTACCTAATTTCCCTCTGGGATAAATAAAGTATTTTTGAATTGAATTGAATTGAAATGGCTTTAAAAAGTAGCTGAAATTGACACAAAGAATCAAAGTGTTTACTGAAATAAGCAGTTAGAAGCTCAATGATCACGAAAAGGTGAATTTTGCTGAAATAAAAGCTCAAATTAGCTGAAATTGTGTTTATTTTCTGAACTTTTTTTATTTTGTCTGGTACTGCGGCTGTTTTTTCCTCTTCACGATGCACTTTTTACTGATGCAACTTTTAATCCAAATTGACTTATAGTCCAGAAAATACAGTGGCTGAGAAGTAGATTAAAAACACAGAAAACAGCTGAAATTAGCAGAAATCAGCTTAAAGAAGCTTAAATTGGCTGAAAGAATTGCAAAAAACTAAGAGCATATTTGCTCAATTAAGCAATAAGAAGCTGCAATTTATAAAAAGGTGAATTTAGTTGAAAAAAATAACTCAAATTAGATGAAATGGGCTAAAAAGCAGCAAAAAGTACAAAAAACTGCTGAAAGAAGCACAACATTTTTTATTCAGTTTATCCAAAAAGTAACAGAATAGGTCAGAATTGTAGATAAAATAGCAAAAAAAAAAAAAAAGCTAAAATCAACGAATTAGAAGCAGATGAAACAAAGAAGTGAAAAAAAAACCAGAATCAGAACAAAAGGTAAAGATTTATGTTTATTTTGAAGAGTTTCTGCAGAACAAGATGCCAGATAGACATCTGTAAGATAAAAACTATTCAGAATCGTGAACGTTTGATGATAAATGAGAGTAAAGTTTGACCTCTGACCTCCTGTTTGGTCAGGTGACGTGTTTGACGGACAGATGTGCCGGGGCCGTGCTCCTCACACGTGTCTGTCAGCTGAGCTCACCGGGCTTATTTACTCAGCAGCAGGAATGAGACATTTAGAGGGCGGGTGGGAGTCGAGCTTTTACTCTCCCCCTGCTGAGCCCAGTGGACCTTCATCACCATCGTCATCATCGTGGACCCGTCCAGACTGGAGCCGTTTGGTTTTAATGATAAAACGTTTCTCAGTCAGTCTGTGTCTCTGTGTTCGCAGGCCAAGGGACGGAGGGATGGTCACTCCTCAGCCGGGGACAACCCTCGGCCGCCCGTGGCGACCCGGCCCGGGCGCGGAGGGGTCGGCGGCGTGGGCTGGAAGGGTCCCCGGACGCTGGTCCTCCACAAGAACTCCCAGGGTTTCGGCTTCACGCTGCGCCACTTCATCGTCTACCCTCCGGAGTCGGCCCTGCACACCAGCCTCAACGTGAGACCCCAGCTTTGAATCCTCCACGTTTCTGTTTTGAGTTTTTCTCTTCGCTCTCATGTTCAAGTCTTAGAGGTGAAACCAGTTCAGCCGCGGCTCAAGTTCTGAGCAAAACAAACAGAAAAGCAAAAGAAGCTCAGCTGATCAGGGAGGACAGGACCAACGCTCCTCTCAGGATTAAAGACACTTCTGGTCTTGTTGTTGTTTCTACGCCGACAAAAACATCTCCAGATGTGAAATTAGGAGACGAGGAGAAACAAGACCGCCGTTATTGTTTCCATCCAGCAGCTGCTCACGCAGACTGAATGAGTTCTGTTGTCTTAGCCTGGTACCACTGGACCGGCTGTACCGGGCCGGCCTCAGACAATGGGCCCACTGCAGACCTCTGGCCTCCGTTCTGTCCTTGTGTCCTCAAAGGTCACATGACGATTGTGAACAATCTGACTCACAGAGCCGGAGAGCCGGCGTGGAAATCTCCCAAATTACCAGCAGAAAGTCCAGTTCCTAAAAGCATTTAGAAGAAAATGCAGGTCACAGACACTTTAACCCCGATGGGTTAAAGTGTCTGTGACCTGCATTTTCTTCAAATACAGAAAAGAAAACATTTATATGGAAGGAACTTAAATACATTGTATTATTTATCCTAACTCAGAATAATCTAAAGAAACATCAGATTATATCTACAGTCTGTGTTGTTAGCAGTGCTCTGTTTACACGCAGACGTTCCCCTTTGACATCACTTCCTGTTACTTCACATGCAAATATCTCATCAACTGTTCATCTGAGCAACGTAAAATTAGTTTTTCAATATGTTATTAATGTTGTCTTTTAAAAGATGATGTCACAGACACTTTAATTCTTCGTGTACAAGACTGGCTACAAGTAATGCAGCAATGAGACTTTGTTGCCCTTTTAAACATGAGCAGAAAAGAAAAGTAACTTTTAAGTATAATTTATAAAAAGATATTATTTAATACCTTTTTTTTTGCAATTGATGTTTGTTTTTGTAAGCTAGTTGAGTGGAGTGTGCATTAAAATTGATCAGTTTTTTCCCAAACTTTTCAGCTTTTCCACCACAAAACAGTTAAATAAGGAAAAATTATACATTTATCACCTTTTCTCTTTATATTTTATAGCATTTATCAGATGTTTTTTCTTTAATATTAGCAATAAAATATCAATTTTATTTAATTTGAGGAAATAGAGGTTCCAATCCACAGATTTGAGAAATAATTTAGCCCTTAAAATGTGTGAAAAACCAAATAATATGAGCTGCAGTTTATTGGAGCTTGCCATAAAAATATATATTGTAAAATCCAAGATGGCTGCCATAGCTGAAGGATAAAAAACACCCATTGTTCAGTCGTTTTTAGACATATGGAGGTGAAATTTCTTATTTGAAGCTGATAGTGATCTGTGATGCATCGTAAAGGCAAATCTTGGCGAGCGTCATCTTAGTTCCTCCAGGAACTCTTCCAGTTATAACATCCTGGGTTAAATTTGTGGGAGTAGATTTGGGATTATCTGTGTTAATCTGCAGATTTGGGAGTAGAAGTGTCTGTAAATGTTCTGTACGGACTCTTAGCCTCGCCTTATTGGTTCTGGACCGGGTGGTTTTGGGTCTGGTTGGTTGATCTCAGCTCCAGGTTCTGTTCTGGGGTCTGCAGTTATCTAGTCGGTCCTTCGACGACCCCCCCCCCCACACACACACACACACATCATTGTGTATGGATCCTGGAATGAGCCCACTCAGCGCAGCATAAAGCCAGGCGGCAGCGTTGATCACCCCAAACTGCCCATTCAGCTTGCAGTGTGTGTGTGTGTGTGTGTGTGTGGGGGGGGGGCTTGTTTTTTTCCAAAAAAGCAGCCTCATGGGGGCCGATGCCCGGTCCCCACGGGTCCAAATGCAAACTACAGGTGAGGGGATTAGGTTTAGGACCAAGGTTTGAATTGAGTTTAGGTTAGTTTCAGGGTCAGGTGAGGTTTATTTTAGAGTAAATTGTCAGGTTTAGAATATAAAATCACCAAAAAATGAATGGAAGTCAATGCACGGTCCCCACAGGGATAGACAAACCAGACTGTGTGTGTGTGTACTTGTTTTGGCTACAGAGTGAGGACCATGTTAAGTTTTTAATCAACAAAATGAGGTCATTTTTAGAGTGAGGACATTTTCTCGGTTCTCACTTTGTTTGCAGCTCTGTGTTCAGGTTAGGGTAACTATAGACCAGTCATGGTAAAATTTAGGGAAAATGTTTGGGTTAGGCATGAATACCGTTTAAAAAAATGAATAGAAGTCAATACAAAGGCCTCAGTTTGATGCAAATACAAGAATGTGTGTGTGTGTGTGTGTGTGTTTGCTGCTTGGTGGAGATAATTTTTCAGAAACATGCTCCTTGTGGGGACCAAAGCCCGGTCTTCAGACCAGGTCTCCATGACTTCAGAGGCTGATAGGTTAGTTTTAGGCTCAGGTTAACCTGTGAGGTTAATTTTAGGGTAAATGTTTGAGGTTAGGATATAAAATTACCAAAAAAAATTAATGGAAAGTCAATGGAAAGTCCCCACAAGGATAGAGAAACATGGTTGCGTGTGTGTGTGAGGGAAAGTCCTGAGCTTCAATCAAACATCAGCAGCTCCCAGAACCAAACAGGTCCTCTGTAGGAGGTGCAGCTCAGGGTTTCACCTTTTAAACCCAAACAAACGACAGCAGCGCCGCAGATATCATCTTCATTCTGTGTTTTTGTTTTTGTCTTTTTTTTTTAATGACATCACTGATAGAAATGTGGAACATCTTCTCCTGGCATCAACACAGGCTCAGTTATTCTCGTTTACTCAACTGAAAGATGCCTTCAGACACAAACCTGTTGATGTTGTCAGGTATTTTCTCACGCTGCCTCTCTGACCCGACTCCTCTTTTCTCTGCAGGATGAGGAGAACGGTAACGAGAAAGGTGAGTCTGGATGAATTTCACTTTTTAATATATAAACCTCTGAACATTTCAGCCTCTGCTAAACACTGCTTAGTTTGACAACATCACTGCTCTGAGTTATTCTGCTGTGGAGGGCCTGAAGAGGCTGCAGACCCCCTGAGTCGCGGTTTTGTCTCCCCCTGCTGGCCGCCCTGCCGCCCTGCAGCTGAGCACACAGGAAGCGCTGATCTCTCCTCTCGTCCTGCAGGGTACCAGAAAGGTCGTCTGGAGCCGATGGACACTATATTTGTGAAGAACGTGCGAGAGACGGGCCCGGCCCACCAGGCGGGCTTGTGCACAGGTAAAAGGAAGCAAACATTTTTGTTTTTATTTGCATTGGAAATTCAGATCATGTGACGAAGCAGAAACTCCTATAATACTTATAAACATTTTATTATTAACACCAGGTTGTGTAAATATTTGTATTTTCTATGAGTGAAATAATTCAAACACAGGAGTGGTTTTAATGCATTAAATATAACTTCCTGAGAGGCTGAACAAATGCAAATTCAGACACAATAAACATGTTCAGTCTCCAGCTTGCTTTACTATAAACGATCTGTTCATGTTTCACAAACTGAATATTGATCAAGCCGCTCTGTTTTTATCCTCCCAGGATAATTACACATCATATTCTGCGTGTTTTGCCTGCATGTGCTTTGTTTAGTTAAAAATAAACAAAAAAAAAAACTGCTTTTCCACCTGTGTATTTCCTGTTTAGATCTGTAGCTGTGATCTCTCAGGGAAATTAGTCCGTCGTGAATTTTTTTTCCCACCTGTTGTTTGAAAAGAAGTCGTCGTTGAGGTTGTGGAGGTATGTCTCTGTCCTGCAGGGGATCGGCTGGTGAAGGTGAACGGGGAGAGCGTTCTTGGAAAGACGTACTCGCAGGTGATCGCCCTCATTCAGAACAGGTAGGTCCTCGAAACCCCTAAACTCTAGATTTATTGATCCAGCTACGTTAGCATGTTGTCAGCTCAGTTGGCGGCCATCTTGAATCCGTTCAGCAGTTCAGGAAATGTTGTGGTAACAAACGCACTGGAAAAAAAGGCCCCTCTGCCAGAGGAATAAGTGACGATTAATTTGACAATATTTTACTACAATTATGAGGTTTTTTTGTCACAACATAAACTTATTATTATTTTTCTTTTTTGTTCTCCTCTTGTTAAAAAACAATTTAACTCATTTTTAGTTCCATATTTGTTGTAATACTCTGGATCCAGGTCCACAAACAACTGAAACAAGATTAGAGAATTATATTTTAAATTTCCTTTATGTGAGCATTCTTTGAAGCTAAGTTGGGGCATAAAATTTATAAAATGAATTGAAATTGAAAGAAAAACTTTAAAACTCTAAACTGATAGTTCAAAACCACATGTATCATATAATTAACCTTGGCAGTTGTGTCATATAATTTAATATGACAGGTTGTTGCATCGTACAATTAATGTATGGCATGCCATTGAATGAATTAATAATAATATATGGCAGGCTGTTTCAAATAATGTATGGCAGGCTGTTTTACCATGTAATTAAAAATGGTATGTATCATACAATTAACAAATTATGGCATTTAATAATAATATATGGCAGGCTGTTTCAAAATAACGTATGGCAGGCACTTTTATCATTCAGTTAAATAATGGCCAGTCGTTTTATCAAACAATTAAGGAAGTATGGAAGGCTATTTCAGTATATAATAAAAATAAACAGCATATATATTTTTTTAATGTTTCAAAATTACTTTCTATTTCAAATCATTTGAGTTTAAAAAAGAAAACATTTTTGAACAAACTTTTTGGACTCACTTTAGCTTTAATGTCAAAATATCTTGTTTCATTTAAAAATGACAAAACAGGATGTTATATCTCACTTAAATGTATCTCTAGATGGTTTTGACTAGAAATTAGAAAAATATACAGTAATGAATTTTAAGCTGCTGTTTAATGTTGGAATCCGATTTTCAGCTTGTTTTTGTGGATTTTCTCTGCTTCAGTCTGGTCTTTGTGTTTTTGCAGTGAAAGCGTGCTGGAGCTCTCCATTATGCCAAAAGACGAAGACGTGCTTCAGTTAGTAAGTGTCCTCGACTTTTTTCACACCCAAAAACGACACGAGACTCGCCGTTTTTTTTTTTTTTTTTAGAACGAAGAGTCTTTCCGGTATTCACCAGATTATTGTCCAAGAACGTGTAGCGTGACTCACGGGGCTCCACTCTGTGTTTACATTACAACATCTATTAAAATCCACTTGTAAGTTCCCTGTCAGGGTTTGGAGGAAAGAAAAAAAAAACAGTTACTCACACCTACAACACATTTTTGTCGCTCCACAGGTTGCTCCGTGCTCGTTTGCATGATCCAACACGCATCGCCCGCCGCTCCTCCCACTGGCCGGGAGCGGGTCACAAAACCGGGCTCGATCAGTCCTCGTCTCGTGTTCAGAAACATCAGCGTTTCAGCAAAATAAAAGCCTGAATCAGGTCGTGAGTTTGAGTTTTCTGCATTTTTTTATCCGAACATCTTTAAGCTCACTGCTGTCGCTGCTGATTCTCCCGCATTCCTGGCATGACATCAGCGCTGCTGCGTCTCATCTCGCCCTCCCACAGGGTGGAGTAAGTCAGAGAAGGAGAGGGTGGGGAGACGGTTTGGAAGGAGCTCAGAAAGCGGAAAACAAGTTAATCAACAGACAGAAACAAGTCAAAGAAAAAGGCAGAAAAGGGACTTTTTGTTTGTGGAGCTTGAAGTTGTTTGAGGCGCCGGAGCGTCGCGTCGGGATTCTGCTCGTTGTGTCGAGGAGCTGAACTTTGCTTGGGTTGGAGGGTCGAATCCAGCAGGTAAACCTTTAAAAACACCAGCTTCAGGAGAAAAGAGGAAAGTGTTTTTATTTACTGTTGAAAGTTAAAGTTTTGAGTGAAAACAAAACTCACTGAGCTGTTTGTGTTGAAAACGTCTTCATGGTGGCGTAGCCGTGCTTTGCTGCTTTTCCCTGCGTACCCGTAGGACAAACTGAGAAAACGCGACATTTTAAGCGGTCTTAAATTATCTCCTCGTCAAACTCGTTTAGATTAAGAGCAGAATTTTGAAAAAAAATCAGCAGGTGACTCAGATCTGAACTCCTCCTTCCTGTCCTCTCCTCCAGGCGTACTCCCAGGATGCTTACCTGACGGGGAACGAGCCGTACTTCGGGGGAGCCGAGAACCTCCCGCCGCCGCCTCCCCTCTGTTACCCACGCGCCAAAACTGGAGCCCCCCTGTCCACCCACATGGTCCAGAACCAGCTGGACAACTGGAGTTGCTGGCCAGGCTCTTCCGGTCCTTCGTCGCCGCTGGACAACCGATCCGCTGTGGGCAGCCCCGCCAGCTGGCAGGAGGGGCGAGCAGGTGAGCCAGGAGGCGTGGGTCACAGTAGTCCAGCCCACCGCACAGAGGAGATCCAGTACGGCATGACCAGCCAGCAGCCTCAGGGTCAGACTAGGGGACGCTCCTACTCTTCCTCTTCCTCGTCCGGCGGTCCTCTGTCCAGCCCGCTGCAGGTCCACCACCCCAACCACCACAGTGCCAGCTCTTCTCAGGCCGCGCAACGCAAACCCAGCTCGGTCTGGACCAGCCCACCCATGCCTCAGGTCCGCCACGGCCGCCCCGGCCGGACCCAGCAGGCGCTGTCCGACTGGTACTACAACCAGCAGCCCGAGCGGCCGGCGCGCAACCCGCCGATCCGCCACCGCAGCTACTCCCAGGACCGCCTGAGCGAGCAGCGGCGGCAGCAGCAGCAGCTGCAGAGGACGGGCGGCTGGCCCAACAGCGCCTCGCAGGACACCCTCTTCCTTCTGCAGCAGGCGGGGCCGCACAGAGACCCCTGCTGGCCCGCCGGAGACTGGGAGGCCGGTCCCGGCAGGGGCCAGCCTGCTTCTAGTTACACTCGAACGCGTTCGGAGAACCTGCTGGCCCAGTTCAGCCGCCACGGCCGCTCGTTGGAGAAGTTGGACCAGGTGTCAGCAGGACTGGCGTTGCCCCGGTCCGAGAGGCAGCCCTGGCCTCAGCAGGCCTCCCAGCCCCCCCACAGGACCGACGCGTACCCGAGGCCGAGGTGCTACACCGCCGCAGCACAGGCGCCTCCGGTGCCTCGACAGCCCCAACCCAAACAGCACCAGGCCCTCCAGAACCGCCGGCTCTCTCCGGGGCAGAGCGTGGACGAGCAGACGGGCTACCGCAGCTACAGCCCCTCGTTCTACCGCAAGACGGGCCGCATCCTGCAGCAGGCCCACTCCTTCAGGGACCCCTCTTACTCCGGCCCGCACTTGAACTGGAACCTGGCCCCTAAATCCAGCCCCCCGGAGGGAGCGGCGCCCCCCGCCTCCTCCGCCCCGCCGGAATCCCAGGACCGGGCGTACAGGCCGACGAACCACGAGAGGGAACCAGGGTCCGGGGACGGTCCGGCCCTGGTGGCAGCGCAGACCCAGGAGGTGGTCATGAGGCAGAAACCCCCCATCGGGCGGCGGAACACCAAGAGGCAGCCGCACTACGCCCTGCCCATGGACGACCTGGAGCCCTCCTTGTTCACGTCGGACCCCAAAGACTCCAGCGGCGGCTCCGGGTCCAACGCAGACGTGGCCCCACGGAAACCCAACGGCAGCCTGGCGCCGCTGTCCCTGGAGGACGACTCTCTGGCCTCCATCCCGTTCATAGGTGAGCTTCAAACCTTTCTGTTTGTATCCCACATCTGTGGTGTTTCCTGGAACTACACACACACACACACACACACACACCAGCAGTGTGATTGATCCCTGAGACGTTCACCTGACTTCCTGATTGGATTCTGTCAAAGCTGCTGACTCAGCTGCTCCGACTACAGCGATGATAGTTTCCCTGTTTTAAAAGAAAAAGCTTTTATTTGTTGCTGTTTTCTTGCTGTATCTGTGTTTCTGTAGAAGTTGATTGGGACAGCAGCTGCGGCCTGCGAGCTGATCGTGTCCCAGCTTGTGTTCTGCTCTGTTTAAGCAGCCCTGCAGGCCTCAGGTTCTGCCTCCCGACATGAGCAGCCATTAAAAGTCAAACCAGAAGCAAATGAGCTGAGCCTCCGTCTCCTCGTGACCGCCGGCGCTTATTGTGCCGAGCAGATTCAAATCATCTGACCGGGAGGCGGGTCAGACGTTTCAGTCCACAGAAAGCCGTTTTTATTTATTTATTTATTTTTATTTATTTATTTATTTTTTGAGAGAGGAAACCCTGAAGCTCTCAGTGCACCTTTCAGATCACATTCTTCTCCTCGCCTGGATTAAACAAAACCGAGCTGCAAGCCGGGACACGTTTAACAGCCATAAACTGAAACTAGGCTAGTTTCTGATGTTTGTCTTGTTGTGAATGTTTGTGAGGCTGCACCTCGGGGCCAACGTGTTTTCTTTTTTTCCCCTCGTTACATTTTGTAAAAGGAGTTGAACTAGACGAGCTGCTTCCTCGTCCAGTTTTTTCTCTTTATTCTGGGCTGAAAATTACCAGGAGGTTCTGATGGAAACAGCTCATTCATGTTCAATGCTGCCTTTGTGTGGCGAGTCTTTAAGACGAACCACAGAAGCTGCAGAACCAAGACTTTCTGTTATTTATGAGGGACTTCCTGTGCTCTCTGTGCTGTCCTCCTCATTTATCACCCTGTTCATTACATTGCTCTGTTTCAGATGATTTTAAGCCAAAGCGAGGGATATTAGACGATTCTAATCACTGAAACGATAAGAATAAGTTGAGTTTCTTTAAAAAAAAAGAGTAAAAATGAAGCGCAGGCTGTGCTGCCCTCTGCTGTTTCCTCATCAGGAAGTCTGAACAGTTTCAAACGTCTCCAGCTTCTGCTGGTTTTACACAAACCTGTGATCCTGCAGGAAGTGTGAATCTGTGTGTGTGTGTGTGTGTGTGTGTGTGTGTGTCACAGTTTCAAATCCCTCTAAACCAGCTGAAACGTTTAAACAATCGTTACCTATAAAAACTGATTTTTAATGTTTTTTTATGCACAAATGCCTCATTTTGAGCATAAAAAGCATCCAAAATGTGACATTTCTTTCCTCTCGGTGAGGTTTGGATTGAAACAGTTTGCTGTTTGAATGAAATCAGACGTTATTATAGAGAAAGAACTGAAACCTGCAGCCTCCCGCCTCTGTTAGCTTCTGTAAAGCTCTTCCTATGGCAGCAGACGACGCAGGTACGGCTCCAGGCTCGTTTTATTTGTTGCAGGTGTTTTTTATGGTTTCTTGTTTGATGTTTGACGCTGTCTCCTCGCTGTTCTTCTAAAAAACCGCTCCTCTCCTCGCCTTTCCCCCGATCTAACGCCTCTTAACCTTTTATATCCTTCTTCTCTCACGCCTCCATCTTTGCTCTCCCCCCCCCTCCCCCTCGCCCTCCCACAGACGAGCCGACCAGCCCCGGCGCCGACTTGCGCGCCCGCCACGTGCCGGCGTCCTCCGTTGTGTCCAGCGGCATGAGTTCGGCGCCCGCGGCGGGCTCCGGCCCCGCCTCCCCCACCTTCACCTTCCCCCTCACTAGGCTCTTCTCACACGACTGCAGTGAGTGGGGGGGGGGGGGGGGGGGGGGGGGGGGG
>JAUBOC010000019.1:4319054-4331693 GCA_032275365.1 Anablepsoides cearensis | reverse complement strand
TAACCAGATTGCATAAAAATGTAAGTGGTTTTATGCCTCATATTAACCAGATTAGTGACTTTATGCCTCATGCTAACTAGCTAACAGTCTGAAGCCATTGTATGGGACGGAGAACCCACTAAGCGGCACAGTCTGAAATCAGTCTGAAGCCATTCTATGGGACTGGTAACGGCTAATAACGCCCATTTAATGGATGATAACATTCGAAGCGGGTGAACCAGAGTAAAAGGTGCAATTAAGATTTATAAACATTTTGAAGGGGTTTTAAGGATGTTGCAGACAGCTCCACTCATTTGAGTTTTTCTCAATGAGAAAAAAAAGCTAAATAGCTGAAAAATTACAAGTTGCTTAAATACTGAAAGTCGTAACACCCAGAGCATTTATGAGCTGAAGGTTTTGACGTATGAATTGTTGAAATAGAGCACAAATTGTGGTATGAGTGACGTGCAGAAGAAAAACAGAATAGTTATAATTGTGTGAATGTTTGCAAAGCTTTCACACAGTTAACTCATGTCCACGGTTTCCTGTTTGTCCCCTCAGACCCCGGTGGACACCGAGGACGTCCAGCCGGCTCCCAACATCGACCACCTGCTGTCCAACATCGGCAGGACCTCTCTGCTCGGGGAGGCCTCAGGTGAGTCTTCCCTCCATTGTTTTTTTCACCGCACGATTCAAGTAGAAATCAAATAGAATGCTGCTTTTCCTTTAAAGCTGGAAGTTCTGATTTATTTACTCATAGCTAGAGTTGAACCACGTTTTAAAATGAAGGGAAAACATTTTAAACTCAAACAGTTCTCTACTTTCCAACAGAACTGGAACGCAGCATGAAGCTTTAGCTCTTTTAGCTCGTAGTTCGTGTTTGACGGCATGCCTCTCCTTTTCTGCTGACCTCATCTTTCACTTTTCTCTGTGCGTTTCTGAATTTCCTTCTCCTAGCCGAACCCGTGGAGCAGCCGCTGCGGTAGGATGGCAACTCCCCTGGATAAATGTGTGTGTGTGAATGTGAGACCGTGTGTGTGTTAGTGACGGTGATGGCTTGTGTCTCCCCCCCTCTGAAAGTGAGCATCCCCCCCCCCCTCACAGCCTGTCGGTGTCAGACTGAGGTCTAGTCCTGTCCTCCCAGTTTGACTCGTAACTTCCTGGGTGAGACTGGAACTGTCCGGCAGCTCCTCTCCTCCTGGAAGACGTTTTGGTCGACCCGACCCAATCACCGGGCTCCTAACACCACTTAACTTAACGGGACTGTGAGGGTTGCTGGTTCTGATGCACCGTTTCAAGTCCAAATTTAATATTTTGTGTTGGAAGTTTGAAGAAAAGCATGTAAAACAATTACAGATCCTATTTTTAATTTGACAAAAAAGAGCTGTAAGATTTATTATCATCCAAAAAATAATTCATCATTTGAACTTATTGAAAGTTTATGATTTGTTAATTACAGTATTTTACAAGTGAAAATATAAAAATGTATTTATTGAAAATATTCAGCTTAATTTTGTTAAAAGAGAGAGTCAGTATAGGCTTAAAGAAATAAAGTTTTTTTTACCTCACATTTGATCTAGTTTAAAGGGAAGCTGTCTATAATTCAAGTTTATGGAACAATTTCTAAGTTTAAAAAGATGATAAAAGCTTGTATTGAAAAAATATAATACTAAGTAGTATGTATCGATAAACAATTTCGACATTTGTTGTTCAAACGATGGAGCTGGTGCTGTTTTTGTTTCAAAGTTTGAGTCTGTAAAACCCCATTATTTATTATTATTATTATTATTATTATTATTATTATTATTATTATTATATTAAGATTCTTTTCTTCCCTCTGCTTCTTTAAGGCCCTGTCACAGTAGACAACTTATGAACATTTTAAAATGTCTGTGTTGAAGCTGTAATAAAAAAAAATCAACAGGAAGCTGCTTTTCAGCTTCTACATAATGTAAGAAATTAATCCAATATATAACTTTTATTAGCAATTTAGACATAAAAAATGTTTCATAAGTTGGCGTAAGATGTCTAGTGTGACAGGACCTTTACATTTATAATTTCTGTTTTATTCTATATAGATTTTCCTTTTGTTAATGAATAATTAAAATTAATTTTAAAATGTATACAAATGAGTCACAATAAGGTGAATAATATTTTCAAATTCTCCGTCTCAAAAGCTTCAAAATGAGCTGCAGTTTGTTGAAATTTGTTCATTTATCAGAAAGTAGGTTTGAAAACTGTATTTTTATTGGTCTGGAGGGAAGCCATCCAAAATGTCTCCTTTTTATTAAATATAAAAGCTAAAACTAGCAAAACAGAAGCTAAAGGTTAAAACTGGCTAAAAAAATAAAATGGCTGAAATTTGCCAAACAGTATTTTAAAAGTTGTAACTAGCAAAACTGCCAATATTATTTTCTTTTACAAATTATTATAAATGGGTTAGCTACTTTAAGATGGAGCAAGACTGAAGCCAAAATTGGCAAAATGTTGGGTAAAGTTAGCAAAATCATTGCTTAATGCTAATATTAGAAAACTTTTGTGATTTCTACAAGTATCACAAAAGTGGATAAAAGCTAAAACTAGCAAATCTGTAGCGAAAATGTAAAATGTTGACAACCATACAAGCTTATAGTGTCAAAAAAAGAGCTAAAATTAGCAAAACTGGCCAGCAGGTTGCTAAAGTTTGCAAAACCATAGCTATTAGCTAAAATAAGCTAAACAGAAGCTACATGCTAAAACTGTCACAACAGTTGATTAAATACAGCAAAGCAGTGGCTATAACTAGCTAAACTGAACTTCACAGTTGATTTAAATCCTGAATGTCTAAAAGATGTAAAAAAACAGAGAGATTGGATCAGTGCACAAGAACAAGCTTCACCTACATCCTCCCTCTCATCTCCTTGGGTTATTCAGTGATTGATGCCCTCAGTCTTATTGTCTTCAGGTGTGTGTGTGTGTGTGTGTGTGTGTGTGTGTGGTGACACGCCGATTGCTGCTTCCTCCAATTTTTCCCACTAAAAGCTTCACTTCCTGAATGTTTGGGTCTGACATGATGAGAGGACACAGAGGAAGGACAGAAATTTTTTTCCAAAATAAATTTTTTTGTTTGTTTTAATTTAAAGGAAAGAAACAAAAATTGTCTAATCAGCCTCTCAAACCACAAAACATTTTTTTAAACCTTTAAAATCCACCTCTGTGTCCTCCACCATGACTGTTCGTTAACCTGGACTCCTCTAACCCGACGATGTGTTTTTATCCTTTTTTCTGCAGACTCAACCAACTGTGACTCAGCTAAAATAAAGGTAAACACACACACACACCTGTTACCTGTTTGGAACATTTTAAAGCATCATGTTGTAAAAACATGGCGGTGTTTCAGTAAAACCTTCTCTTGCAGCGGATGTGGGGCTCCAAGAAGGACCTGACAGCCAAGGACTTCCTGGCCCTGTCCATCATGTCCGCCGTCACGGGGCGCAAGCGCAGGAAGCGCCGCAACGCGCGCCGCGTGGGCAGCAGCACCGACGACGACTCCGAGCACGAGCCCTTCAGAGCCGAACACCCGGGGACGGAGGAGGAAGAGGAGGAGGATGAAGAGGAGGAGGAGTCGCAGCCTGTGGGAGACGCCGCTCCTCGAGCAGAAGGAGAGGAGGATGATGATGAGGAGGAGGAGGAGGAGGAGGAGGAAGTCGAAGGCGTGAAGGAGGAGGTGGTTGTGCCGTGTGGCAGAGAGGAAGAGGAGGCCGGAGGGGAGCGGGCGGCCATGTTGTTGCGGGAGGACCGGGCGCAGGCGGAGGTGAAGGGGCGAGCGCCGGAGGACGCCCGCTCCATCGTTTCCGGTTACTCCACCCTCTCCACGTTGGGGCGGAGCCTGGGGTCGGAGGGCCGAGGCGAGGACGCCGACGACGAGCACAGCGAGCTGGTGAGCGAGACGGACAACGAGAGCGGCTTCGCCTCGCGCTCCCTCACCCAGGAGAGGCCCAGTAAACAAACAACAACAACAGACCCCGCCCCGCGCAGCTTCCTCTACTCGCACTGCAAACCTCCCAACGTGGCTCTGGCCCCGCCCACTCCTGTCACTCAGGCAGCCGACCCCGTGGAGAGGTGCGACAGAGCAGCGCGCTCCACCACACCTTCGTCCTCCTCCTCCTCCTCTGCCGCTCACCGCCTGCACTCCCGGCCCTCCTTCAACTCCCACAAGCTGATCCAGTGCGACACCCTGGCCCGGAAAAAGCTCAAGACCCGGTCCCAGGACCTGGCCGAGTCCCTGGAGGAGGGCTCCGGGTCAGAGAGGCCGAGGAGGGACTCCACCAGAACCAACCCGTCCTCCAGCAGCAGCCAGGAGAGCCTGCGGCTGTCCCGGTCCAGACCCGCCCAGCCGCCCACCGAGGCCGCCTCCTTCACCCCGGCCGGCCCCGGCGGCGGCGGGGGGAGGTCCCTGGCGGATCATGTGCGGGCCCGGCTGCTGGGCTCAGCTGACGACCTGCGCAGCGTGGGGCTGAGGAAGCAGCCGTCGCCCGAGACGCGCCGCAAGAAGCGGGTGTGGCGCCGACACACCGTGGTGGCGTCCCCCACGGAAGCGAGCGAGAAGAGACCCCCGCTGGTCAAAACGCACGGCGCGCCTCAGGCTGCGGGCGGGCTCGACCCGGGACCGGTTCCACGCCAAACCCCCACCTCCAGATTCCACCAGTACCTCTGAAGGACCGCCGGATCTGCCTGACATCGTTCCACTGCTGCCAAAACCTTCATTTCTTCTTCTTCTACTCATAAAAAAGACGCAGACGTGGCCACGCCTCCTCACGGCCAATGTCAGTTTCAAGAATCTGAGTCTCCTCCCACTTCCTGTCCGGCTCACAGGTGAGAAATTAGTTAATCGAGAAAAATGGTGCTTCGAGTCGAACTGAGGGTCGTTCAAAATCGTCTGTTACTCACCGCAACGCGAACTAAAAAAAAAGTTTCCTCTTCAGCTGATTTATTTATTTTAATCAGTCTTCCTGAAGCGCTCCGGACCGCAGAAACTGTAAAACTCTAATTTATGCTCTGCTTCTCAGTGTTTGTGTTTACGCAAAACCAACAACAAACTGTGGTCACGTGTGAGCGTTCAGGCGTTCAAATGTTTTGTAACATTTTGTACAAAGCCTCGCTAAGTTAACCGTGTAAATATCTTGTTTTTTAGTTGTTTTTTTATGGTTTACAGTCATTTCTTTTAAGACTTGAAATGTTTTTTTTTTCTTAATATATTTTTTTTGTTTATATTCTCTTAAAATATAAATATATATTTTATATTAAAGTAAAAATAAAGACTTTTATTGGGATCGAACCTTTTGTTCCAAAACTTGCTCCTTGTACTGGTTTACAACACTGTGTGCAGAAAACCTTTAACTCACCAGAAGGATTCAACAAAAAGGAATTTTTTTTGCAGACATCAGAGGTCGTTTAGAACCTCGGTTCTGAAAATAAACATCTGCAAATCTCATATTAAATGTTGAAGCTAAGAAATTATTCGATTTTATAAAAATAATCAATTAAAATCTGGTGAAATTGAATTTGATGGAAGCAACAAACAGGAAGAATCTCCTTTTAATTTGCTGAATTGTTTGCTTCTCGATGAACTAAATTTATTTTTATCTTTTCATTTAACCTTTATTTTACAAGAACATTAAGAACAGATTTTTATTTAGAAAGTTGGCCTGTAAATGTTTTAAATTGATTTGAGGTTTGGATCTGGACTCTAATTGGACATCGTCTTGCTGAAATATGCAAAGCCTTCCCTGTTCTAAAACCTTTTTATACTTTTTTTTACATTGACTGAAGCACTAATATACCCCTATACCATAAGAGAGGCAGGCGTTTCTCCCTTTAAAATATATTTATTGATATTATGAACTTTAGATGGGATATTTTACCATTAAGGAACTTTATTCTGAAAGTATTGCCTGTTTCCCTGTCTTTTTGTTACCAATTAACATAATTAATGACTCCTCCTTGTTATGAGATTTGCAGATTGTTTTGTTTATAATTAATTTTTTCAGAATCGAGGTTTCCGTAGCTCGCCTCGGTGCAACCTGAGCTCGTCGTTTTGGTGTTTCTGTTTGGGATTAAAGATCGTAAAGGTGTAGAGCAAACAAACGGATCTGTTTTGTCACCTGGGAGCGGCGTTACGATGAGGAGTAAATGGTACAACTGAGAATTTAGTTTCTAGATTTTCTCTGGAACAAAAGGTGCAACTTATTATCTCACCAAAATTATCCTGATTGAGAAGCTCCGGTCTGGTGTTACCTCAAGATTCTTCTACAAGTGCCTGATTTATGAAAAGTTTTTTTTTATTATTTGTCGTTTTCGGGTCATCCTCCAAAGTAGCTTATGGTAAAACCGACCCAAAGATGTGTACGTGGACCGAGCGAAGCATTAAAAAAGACAAAAAAAAGCACACTTCAAGCCAAGGATTCAATCTATGCACTCGCTCTTTGGCGCTAACAGCTGCTGCTAAAAGGAGCTTTTTTTCTAATTATTTGTGTGAAAACGGTACACCTGTTAAAAACCCTGAAACCACATCCGGTCAAACCAAAACATCCGGTTCCCTCACAGCCCGCATCAGTTTGTGTAAAATGTGATTTTTACCTAATGTTTTATTATATTAATCCTTTTTCTTTTGTACATACTGTCTTAATAACATATTGTATTGTGTACATTTGGAAACGCTTTACTGATGTAAAAACAAAAAAGAAATGACTGGACTAAAAAAATGGTTTTCCTCCGCCTGTTTGCTTTAAAGCAAGTTATATGATGTAAATAAACAGAAGTATGTTTAAATGAGTTCTGTGTTTAATTTCGCACTTCAGGAAGCTTGAAGCAGAATGGCGCCCTCTGGTGGTGGCAGGTGCATGAAACGTGGCTTTATCACATAAAAGGAAATGGCTTTTATTACTTCTGTCTGTTAGCAGAACATCGCCCGAACCACTGCGTGAATTTAAATAAATCTCAGAAGGAAGTAACCGCCAGATGTGCTGCTACAACCGATTAACTTCTGGGGTTAGCTCCGTTCAAGATGGCCGCCACAGTTGAACTATTTGCAACACAAACATGGCTCCAACTCAGCCAGTTTTGGAGACATTAGCCTGAGATTTGGTGCAGTAGTAGCAGAGACTGGTCCATATTATAAACGGCACCGGATGAACTTTGTCAGCAAAATATTTTATGAACTACACAATTAAATTAGAAATTTGTAGAAAACTTCCTAAACTTTGTAGATTAGATCACTTCCAACACATTTGGAATGATTCAGCTCCCTGTGTTAGCAAAATATCTTCACATTTTTATGGAAATCCTAAGCTTTTGGTGTCAACCTGATGCAAAATAGCTGCTATTGACTTACAATAAAAAGGCTAAAACTCAGTTTATGTTGCAGATGAGCTATAATCTGAGGCGGGCCTTATGCATTCCTTTAAGAGATGATCTGCTTTTAAGTGTAAAAACAGGAACTAATACCAGAAAGCACCAGTTTATGGTTCTTCCTGCTCTTAAATCTGAGGGGTGTAGAGATGATCTCCACACCCCACATGGTCCACAACACAATAGCTCCAATCATAACTTTTTATTTTAACCAATGATGACACACAACTGTTAAAATTTTTAATCTAAGGCTTCAGTGTGAAAAAAAAAATAATAATTGTGAATTTCAGGCCCAATTAAGCTCTGGTTTCGAGGAAATTACAATGTTTTTTAATAATTAAACAAAGAACAGTTAATGTCAATGGATATGCCTACAAAGTCGACCTGGAAAAACAACAAAAATATTGTTTAACATCTTAAAAAAAAAATCATTAAAAAGTACTCATTGAAAAGTCATGAAAACCAGACATTAAAAAAAATAAAACATAGAAAAATGCACATTTTTTCATGTTCAAGGGTCTTTAAATTGAAAAGATGCAGTTTTTAATAACCTTACATGTGGTTCTTAGACTCCGCTTTGTTTACATTGAGTGCAGACCCGCATTTTATGTTTATATCTGGAAAACTGGACTTTCACACATCACCATTTGATAAAATTCAGGATTAACTTATTAGCAATGAATACCTTTAAATTTTTTTTTCCATATTTACACTTCCTGTTGTTTGCACAGATTAGGTAGAAAATAAACAAGTAGGCAACTTTATGTCCAAAAGACAAAAACTGATACAGAAAATCTGACATATTTTGTTGTTTTTAATGCAGCAGTCCCGTGTTTGTTTACCTTTATTAAAAACGGATGTGAAGTCCTTTATTTGGCGGGGATCTGGCCCCGGTCCTTGCTGGGCTGGTTCTGCAGGAGCAGCTCCGTGTTCTCGGCTCTCAGTCTCTCCAGCTCCAGCTCCATCTCCCGGATCCGGAGCTGGGAGCCGTCCGGGGCGGCGGAGTGCCTCAGCCGGTTGTTCTCCTCCTCCAGCCGGGACATGCACTTCTCCAGCTCCAGGTACTCCTGCACCAGCTCCTGCTTGGTCATGTTCTGCAGGCTCTCCACGTGGTACATCTCGTAAGTCTCGGAGAAGTCCCTCTGGAGGAACTCCCCGCCGGCGTTCCCGGGCCTCCCGATGCCGTCGCTCCCTGCGCCGCCGCCGCTGCCTTCGTCCTCGTCGTCCTCCTCGTCGAAGAGCTCCTCCTCGCTGCCGGTGTCCTCCACCCCCAGCGAGCGCCGGACCCCGGTCTCGGTGTTGAGGTCCGGCTCCTCGCGGTCGTGCTCGTCCATGAGGAACTGGGTGGTGTTGTAGGGCGCGACCGGGAGCCCCTTTGCGAACATCTCCTCTCTCATCCGGGAGGCCCTGACGGTCTCCCGCTCCTCCAGGGCTTTCTTCTCCTCCCAGGAAAGTTTGTTGTACGGCTTCCAGTTGCGCTTCTTCTTGGAGGTCCGGCGCCGGTGCTTCTTCTTGCCCAGGCGCGCGTCCAGGCCGGTGTCGGAGTCGACGAGCAAGCCGTCCTCCTGGACCTGGCTGTTCGGGCGCGGATCCTCCAGCGGGTGACCGTCGGGTGTCTTGTGAGGCTGGGCTGCATTTCCGGATGCTAAGGCGGGACACACCTCCCTCTGTCCGCCTTTCGGTTGCCAGAACTTGTCGGTGTTGACATCCCCGCAGCTCCCCGCCCGCCGCCGGTGGTTCTGCGCTCTCTGGCGCCCCCTGTCGCCGTTCTGCGGTAACGCGTGGTTGTTGGCCGGGAGATGCTCCGACTCGTCCCCGCGGCTCCCACCTGATGGGCTGCCCAAAGTTCCCAGGTGATGGATCTGTTCCATGTTACCGACGATCTCTTCTGATGGTTCCGCCTTTTCAGCACATTTTAGTTCATTGTTTAAAAAAACTGAACGTTAAAGTCTGTTTTAAAAAAAGGCGGATAAACTTATTTTTGCCCCTCCTCCGATGGAACAAAAATCCAGAATAAGTTTTAAAAATAAGTTTTAAAATGGACTCCCGTAAAGTGAGAAAGTGAACTTCCGAATAGTAAACACTTGTTACTCCTCCAAGGGTTTGTCAGAGCAACTGTCGCTAACTACCATTAACTGTTTCGATGCTGTCAGCGCTTACGCTTTCCCAGAGACCGCGTTTCACCGCCACAACAGTGTCCAGTGTGCTACTGGAGGAGAGGCTGCTCCTGTTTATATACCAACTCCGCCTCCAGCCGCGCGCATGCTTCTTTTCCTAACACCGACTGCATTGTGGGAAATGTAGTTTTAACGACGTCACAGGTTAAAGCTTTGACACGACAGTGAACTACATCATCCACAAGCCCGTTTTGATCGATGGGCGTTTTGACCAATAAAAATATAGGAGCATGTGCCCGAGTAGCCCCGCCCTACTCGTTCCTGATTGGCTCGCGGGGTAACTTTGCTGTTGCTAAGCTTGGGCTATTTTCTGATAGGGCGATTGTGCTGTCAATCAGATGAGCGTAATCCACACCGAAAAAAGCAGTCCCGGGCATTTTTTGTGGACTGTACCACTACAGAGAGAGGGTTAAGGAGTACAGACAACAAAATACAAGTTGACTTAACGACTTTTATTCGACATAGTCTCGAGTCAGCAATATATAACCATATATATTAGTTAAATAAAAATAGAGTTTATGTTTTGTCGCGACCAAACCGTCCACAATAAAATTAATAATACATTAAAACAACACCTTATTTGAAGGCAAATGAAACAATCCATTTACAAAATATAGTCCGTTTTCAATGTTCCCATCAGAAATTAACTATTAACATTTCGCTCTTTAAAGTAATTTATTTTTTAAGCCTCTGCGTATTAAAACGTTGCTTTCAAACGATATTTCTTAACGAATAAACGTTTCCGTTTCGGTGGACCGTGCGGCGCGGAGTGATACATCGAAGGGCAGCAGCTCGGGGGGGGAACTCTACGGGCAGCGTAAACAAACGACATTTATTGTGAAGCTGCAAGAACGATCAGAACCTCGAACCCCTCGTTGTCAAAGGGTGGGTCAGGCCGATCTCACACTCGCTCAGTAATCCTTTTATCAACGGACGGAGTGGTGTAGATCAGTTTTTGGTGTTTTGTTTTTATTCGCTGCCCCCAAAATACGAACACCGTCTACACGGATTTGTTTCGAGCTGGTCAACGTTAGCCGAGCGTAGCTAGCTAACGAGCGCTAGGTTGTTATTGCTCGCAAACTAAACACCAAAACCAAAAAAATCATATTGTGTCAAATCAAATGCACTAAAATAAAACTCAACCTTAAAGCCTCGGCATGATGTTGCGCAGGAAATGGTTCCTTGCAGACGAAAAACGTCACATTGTACATGAAGCTAGGCTAACAACTAGCTCGCGCTTCGGTGCTTCGTTGTCAAAGAAAATAAATATAAAGACTATTAAATAAAAGCGTTTAAAATCCACAAATAGCTGTCGGTACAGCTTAATCTATAACCCAAATTTATTACAACACTATTAAACACTAATATTAGCGTTATGCTAACTAGGCCAACGTGTTCGCCACGCCTCCGTTTAATTCCTGGATTGTCTTTTCATTGCGACTTTCCTATAATAGCATTATAGTTAAATAAATGCATTTTTGAGCCAATAAAAACACGATCAAACGGGCCGAACCCACAGCCTCAACATCGTGTTACCAACTAAAGAACAGGTCTTGTGCATGGTTGTAAGTCACACGACCAACTTGCACAGATCCAGGAAGTAGTCGCAGCCTCAGCGTCCAAGGAAGCTCAGAATCTTTGCTTTAGTTTGCATGTAATTAATACGCTCTTATTTTGTTTAACTTGATTTTATGCAATTGTTCTTCAGATTTCGTCGCTATTTTTAGATTGGAAACAATAGGAGTTCAGTAAACCAGAATATAAAAAGAGGTCTAGTGTAATTATCTTGACATTTTTATTGCTCTGTTGTACACTTTTCCTGAAAATAACATCAAATGTCTTGCAGATAACTAGAGTTAGTAGGTTAACTCTTTATTTTTATGTGTGCGAGCTGCACACTCATGTATAAACCCAAATAGTTCCTTAACAGTGGTTACAAAGCAGTTTTTCTTTTATTAAGTGCATAAACTGGTTATTTAGTCTTTTATTTGGAACTGAATGGTGTCCTCGTTCTAACTCTGCTTGTAAACAACAGGAATCCAGTGGCTACAAACAACACAGCATAACTATTTCTAACAGAAGCAGGGCCCAGTTTCACCTCTGGCAAATTGGCAGGCTGAACTAGGAATCCTTTGAGGGAGAGAGAGGTGACACGCTCCAGTTAATGAAAAACCTGACGACTGAGTGGAGATCACACCAGGGTATTCTCAAATTCAGGAGCGGTGCAGCTACACTATTGCTCCTGCAGAGATCACAGCCTGGGAGGATTAGCAACCATCACTTAATCTCTCACTCGGTCCATCGTGGTTGTTGAGAAAAGATGAAAACAGGCTTTGTTTCCTTTGGGTCTGTTAAAGAGGCTCAAAGTCAAAGAAAGATGTTACATGAAAAACATGCGCTTTGTGTGTTTGGGTCTCTGCAGGTTTCTGTCAATCCCTGCCTTATAACTCCTTTATTATAGATTAAATGTTCAGTCTGGACTCTTGTATTTTGTGCAGGAGTGGTAAAATAAGCACATCCTTTTTGAAATCCATGCAGACAACATGTGCAAAAGGCATCAGAAGATGAGATGGATTTGCAGAATTGTTCAAATCTGGCAACTCATCCAACCCACCAGCAGGGGGCGCCCGAGCCCCATTTACTGATGTAAAGTACACGTTTGAACTTTGATATATAATAACAATATAATACGTGACCCATCACATCGAAATGAGGATTAAGTCTAAAAGTGGTATGTGGAGAAATAGGCAAATGCTGTTTTGATTAAAATGTTTGCCAAACTCGCATTTTGTCAAAACATAATGAATAAAGGTTTTATCAATGTATCATTTCAATGAACTGTCTGAATATAAAAATAAAACAAAAATTTGAAGCAGTTTTTTGGGCAGTAGCAACAAAAAAACTGATTTTGAGGGAAACTGACTTAAATTTTTGAGATTATAACTGCGAGCTAGAAATGTTTTTGTTTCTTTCCAGCTGGGAAATCTTAATATTTAAATACTATTTGACTGTTCTTCTTAGAATAGAATAGAATAGAATAGAATAGAATAGAATAGAATAGAATAGAATAGAATAGAATAGAATAGAATAGAAA